>WWET01000336.1:58714-70897 GCA_011038615.1 Limnodynastes dumerilii
ACATGGAGGGGGAGATTGGATGGCTGTAGATGCCCACATAGAGGAGGAGTTTGGAAGGCTGTAGAGACACAACTGGAGGAAGGAGATTGCATTGTTGTAGACACACACATGGAGGGAGAGTTTGGATGGCTGTAGACACACACATGGAGGGGGAGATTGGATGGCTGTAAACACACACATGGAGGGGGAATGGATAGCTGTAGACACACAAACATGAAGGGTTAGATTGAATATCTGTAGACACACACATGGGGGAGAGAGATTGGATGGCTGCAGACACACACATGGAGGTAGGATTGGATGGTTGTAGATACACACCTGGAGGGGGAG
Organism: Limnodynastes dumerilii; assembly: GCA_011038615.1. Classification (NCBI taxonomy): domain Eukaryota; kingdom Metazoa; phylum Chordata; class Amphibia; order Anura; family Limnodynastidae; genus Limnodynastes; species Limnodynastes dumerilii. The sequence goes on from WWET01000336.1 coordinate 59,045, forward strand.
ATTGAATGATTGTAGAGATACATGGAGGGGAAGAATGGATGGCTGTAGACACACACACATAGAGGGGGAGATTGGATGGCTGTAGCCACACATGGAGGTGGAGATTTGATGTCTGTAGACACACACATGGAGGGGGAGATTGGATGGCTGTAGACACACACATGGAGGGGGGAATGACACACATGGAGGTGAAGATTGGATTGCTATAGTCACACACATGGAGGGGGTGATTGGATGTCTGTAGACCCACACATGGGGGAGAGAGATTTGATGGCTGCAAACACACACATGGAGGGGGAGATGGGATGGCTGTAGAGACACTCATGGAGGGGGGAGATTGGATGGCTGTAGACACACACATAAAGGAGAGAGATTAGAGAGCTGTAGACACACACACATGGAGGGGTAGATGGGATGGCTGTAGAGTAACACACGTGGTGGTGGAGATTGGATGGCTGTAGAGACACCCATGGAGGTGAAGATTGTATTGCTATAGTCACACACATGGAGGGGGTGATTGGATGTCTGTAGACCCACACATGGGGGAGAGAGATTTGATGGCTGCAGACACACACATGGAGGGGGAAATGGGATGGCTGTAGACACACATGGAGGTGGGATTGGATGTCTGTATACACACACATGGAGGGGGAGACTGGATGGCTGTAGAAACACATGGAGGGGGAGAAAGGATGGCTCTAGAGACACACATGGAGGGGGTGATTGGATGACTGTAGAGACACACATAGAGAAGGAAATTAGAGAGCTGTAGACACAAACACATGGTCGGGGGAGATGGGAAGGCTGTAGAGTAACACACGTGGTGGTGGAGATTGGATGGCTGTAGAGACACACATGGAGGTGAAGATTGGATTGCTATAGGCACACACATGGAGGGGGTGATTGCATGTCTGTAGACCCACACATGGATGAGAGAGATTTGATGGCTGCAGACACACACATGGAGGGGGAGATGGGATGGCTGTAGAGACACTCATGGAGGGGGGAGATTGGATGGCTGTAGACACACATGGTAGGGGGAATTGGATGTCTGTATACACACACATGGAGGGGGAGACTGGATGGCTATAGAAACACATGGAGGGGGAGAATGGATGGCTCTAGAGACACACATGGAGGGGGTTATTGGATGGCTGTAGAGACACACATAGAGAAGGAAATAAGAGAGCTGTATACACACACACACATGGAGGGGGAGATGGGATGGCTGTAGAGACACACACGTGGTGGGGTAGATTGGATGGCTGTAGAGACACAGATGGAGGTGAAGATTGGATGGCTATAGTCACACACATGGAGGGGGAGATTGCATGTCTGTAGACCCACACATGGGGGAGAGAGATTGGAAGGCTGCAGACACACACATGGAGGTAGGATTGGATGGTTGTAGATACACACATGGAAGGGGAGATTGGATGGCTGTAGACACACACATAAAGGAGAGAGATTAGAGAGCTGTAGACACACACACATGGAGGGGTAGATGGGATGGCTGTAGAGTAACACATGTGGAGGTGGAGATTGGATGGCTGTAGAGACACACATGGAGGTGAAGATTGGATTGCTATAGTCACACACATGGAGGGGGAATGGATAGCTGTAGACACACAAACATGAAGGGTTAGATTGAATATCTGTAGACACACACATGGAGGGGGAATGCATGGCTGTAGATACACACATGGAGGGGGAGATTGGATGGCTGTAGGCACACACATGGAGGGAGTGATTGGATGGCTGTAGACACACACATAAAGGAGAGAGATTAGAGAGCTGTAGACACACACATGGAGGGGAGATGGGATGGCTGTAGAGACACACATGGAGGGGGGATTGGATGTCTGTATACACACACATTGAGGGGGAGACTGGATGGCTATAGAAACACATGGAGGGGGAGAATGGATGGCTCTAGAGACACACATGGAGGGGAAGATGGGATGGCTGTAGAGACACACACGTGGTGGGGTAGATTGGATGGCTGTAGAGACACAAATGGAGGTGAAGATTGGATGGCTATAGTCACACACATGGAGGGGGAGATTGGATGTCTGTAGACCAACACATGGGGGAGAGAGATTGGATGGCTGCAGACACACACACATGGAGGTAGGATTGGATGGTTGTAGATACACACATGGAGGGGGAGATTGAATTATTGTAGAGATATATGAAGGGGAAGAATGGATGGCTGTAGACACACACACACATAGAGGGGGAGATTAGATGGCTGTAGACACACATGGAGGTGGAGATTTGATGTCTGTAGACACACACATGGAGGGGGAGATTGGATGGCTGTAAACACACACATGGAGGGGGAATGGATAGCTGTAGACACACAAACATGAAGGGTTAGATTGAATATCTGTAGACACACACGGAGGGAAGATTGGATGGCTGTAGAGAAACGCATCGAGGGGAGAGACTGGATGGCTATATAGACAATCATGGAGGGGAAGATTGGATGTCTGTAGAGTCACACATGGAGAGGGAGATTGGATGGCTGTAGAGAAACACATGGAGGAGAATATTGGATGGTTGTAGAGACACACATATGGAGGGGGAGATTGGATGTCTGTAGACACACACATAGAGGTTTAGTTTGCATGGCTGTAGAAACACACATGTATGGGGAGATTGGATGGCTGTAGAGACACACATGGAGGAGGAGAATGGATGGCTGTAGACACTATGGAGATTGGATGGCTGTTGACACACACATGGAGGGGGATTTGGATGGCTATAGACACACATGGAGGGGAAGATTGGATGGTTGTAGTTACACACATGGGGAGATTGGATGGCTGTAGGCACACACATGTAGGGGGAGATTGGATGTCTGTAGAGAAACACACACATGGAGGAAGGGTTGGATGGTTGTAGACACACACACATGTAGAGGGAGAGCTGTAGAGACACACTTGGAAGGGTAGATTGGATGGCTGTAAACATACTCATGGAGTGGGAGATTGGATGTCTGTAGACACACGCATGGATGTGCAGATTGGATGGCTGTAGACACACACATGGATGGTGAGATTGGATGTCTAAAGACACACACAGGGGGAGAGAGATTGGATGGTTGTAGAGACACACATGGATGGGGAAATTGGGTGGCTGTAGACACACACATGGAGAACAGAGATTGCATAGCTGTAGAGACACACATGGAGGGGGAGATTGGATGACTGTAGAGACACGCATGGAAGGGAAGATTGGATGGCTGTAGGCACACACATGGAGGGGGAGGCTGGATGGCTGTAGGCACACACATGAAGGGGGGATTGTATGGCTGTAAACATACACATGGAGTGGGGGATTGGATGGCTGTAGACACACGCATGGATGTGCAGATTGGATGGCTGTAGACACACACATGGAGGGTGAGATTGGATGTCTGAATACACACACATGGGGAGAGAGATTGGATAACTGCAGACACACATGTGGAGGTGGGATTGGATGGTTGTAGACGCACACACATGGAGGATGAGATTGGATGGCTGTAGACACACACATGGAGGGTGAGATTGGATGTCTGAATACACACACATGGGGAGAGAGATTGGATAACTGCAGACACACATGTGGAGGTGGGATTGGATGGTTGTAGACGCACACACATGGAGGATGAGATTGGATGGCTGTAGACACACACATGGAGGGGGAGATTGGATGGCTGTAGACACACACATAAAGGAGAGAGATTAGAGAGCTGTAGACACACACACATGGAGGGGTAGATGGGATGGCTGTAGAGTAACACATGTGGTGGTGGAGATTGGATGGCTGTAGAGACACCCATGGAGGTGAAGATTGTATTGCTATAGTCACACACATGGAGGGGGTGATTGGATGTCTGTAGACCCACACATGGGGGAGAGAGATTGGATGGCTGCAGACACACACATGGAGGTAGGATTGGATGGTTGTAGATACACACATGGAGGGGGAGATTGAATGATTGTAGAGATACATGGAGGGGAAGAATGGATGGCTGTAGACACACACATAGAGGGGGAGATCAGATGGCTGTAGCCACACATGGAGGTGGAGATTTGATGTCTGTAGACACACACATGGAGGGGGAGATTGGATGGCTGTAGAGAAACACATGGAGGGCGGGATTGGAAGGCTGTAGAGACACACACATAACAGGGATTTTGGATGGCTGTAGACACACACATGGAGGGGAAGATTGGATGGCTGTAGAGACACTTATGGAGGGGGAAGATTGGATCTCTGTAGAGACACACATGGAGGAGAGATTGGATGGCTTTAGAGACACACATGGAGGGGGAGAATGGATTCCTGTAGAGACACACATGGAGGAGGTGATTGGATGGCTGTAGATACACACATAGAGGGGGTAATTGGATAGTTGTAGAGACACACAGAGGAGGAAATTAGAGAGCTGTAGACACACACACATGGAGGGGGAGATGGTATGGCTGTAGAGACACACATGGAGGGAAGAGATTGGATGGCTGTAGAAACACATGGATGGGGGAGATTGGACGGCTGTAGAAACACACATGGAGGGGGAGATTGGATGGCTGTAGAGACATACACATAACAGGGCATTTTGGATGGCTGTAGACACACACATGGAGGGGGGGATTGGATGGCTGTAGAGACACACATGGCGGGGGAGATTGGATGGCTGTAGACACACACACATGGAAGGGGAGATTGGTTGGCTGTAGAGACACACAAGGAAGGGGAAGATTGGATGGCTGTAGACACACATGGGAGTGGAGATTTAACGGCTATAGAGACACACACATGGAGGAGAATGATAGGATGTCTGTAGAGACTCTCATAGAGGAGGAGATGGATGTAGAGACACAAATGGAAGGGGAGATTGGATGGCTGTAGAGACACACATGGAGGGGGAGTTTGGATTGCTGTGGACATACACATGACGGGTAGATTGGATGGCTGTAGAGACAAACATGGAGAGGGAGATTGGATGGCTGTAGAGAAACACATGGAGGGCGGGATTGGAAGGCTGTAGAGACACACACATAACTGGGAATTTTGGATGGCTGTAGACACACACATGGAGGGGGAGAATGGATTCCTGTAGAGACACACATGGAGGAGGTGATTGAATGGCTGTAGAGACACACATAGAGGGGGTAATTGGATAGCTGTAGAGACACACATAAAGTAGGAAATTAGAGAGCTGTAGACACACACACATGGAGGGGGAGATGGTATGGCTGTAAAGACACACATGGAGGGAAGAGATTGGATGGCTGTAGAGACACACACATAACAGGGAATTTTGGATGGCTGTAGACACACACATGGAGGGGGAGATTGGATGGCTGTACAGACACACATGGCTGGTGAGATTGGATGGCTGTAGAGACACACACATAACAGGGAATTTTGGATGGCTGTAGACACACACATGGAGGGGGTGATTGGATGGCTGTAGACACACATGGAGGGGGAGATTGAATGGCTGTAGAGACAAACACATGGAGGGGAAATTTGGAAGGCTGTAGGGACACACATGGAGGGGGAGATTAAATGGCTGTAGAGAAACATATGGAGGGGAGATTGGATGCCTGTAGAAACACACATGGAGGGGTAGATTGGATGGCTGTAGAGACAAACACATAAAGGGTGAGACTGGATGGCTGTAGACAAACACATGAAGGGAGGATTGGATGGCTGTAGACACACACATGGAGGGGAAGATTGGATGGCTGTAGACACACACATGGAGGGAAAGATTGGATGTCTGTAGATACACATGGAGGGGGAGATTGGATGTCTGTAGACACACACATGGAGGTGGAGATTGAATGGCTGTAGACACACATATGAAGGGGGAGATTGGATGGCTGTAGATACACACATGGAAGGGGAGATTGTTTTGTACCTGTCTGTAATGTGTATATATCCACCATTTCCTCTATACATTACAGTGTAGTATCTGTACTTGTGTTATATCACTGAGAAAGGGAATAAACCTGTATTGTACCTGTCTGTAATGCATATGTATATAACCACCATTTCCTCTATACATTACATTGTAGTACCTGTACTTGTGTTATATCACTGGAAATGGGATTGTATCTGTATTGTACCGGTCTGTAATGTGTATCACTGGGATTGGGTGTGTATATTGTGTGTTAGGTATTGCAGGGTGTGTTCGTTTTTATGTTCTGGATGTTGTGGTGCTTGTATAGATTGTTATATGTGTTGTTTATGTTTTTTGTATTGTATATTTTGTGTATGTTATATATGCTGTATACAGTATGTTGTGTATAAGTGTTGTATATGTTGTGGCTGATGTGTATAATGTGTTGTGTATGTTAAGTGTTGTGTATGTTGTGTGTTTTGTATGTAATATGTATTTTGTGTTGTGTGTGTTACATGTTGTAATGTGTATATTATGTGTTATGTCTGAGTTTTTGTGTGTTATATGTGTTATGTGTAATATGTGTTGTGTATGTTGCATATGTTATGTATTTTGTGTGTTGCGTGTGTTACATGTTATATGTTGTAAGTGGTGTGTATGTTTTGTGTATGTGTATTGTGTATGCTGTGTATTGTATGTGTATGTTATGTATTGTTTGTGTGTTTTGTGTTGTATAGGTTGTGTGTGTGTTGTATGTTATGTATATTGTGTTGTGTATATGCTGTGTTTGGGTAGTGTGTGTGTGTGTGTTATGTGTTGCATATTGTGTGTCTGTCTGTGTATGTTGTGTTGTGTATATGCTGTGTTTGTGTATTGCGTGTGTATTTGTGTGTGTATTTTATGTGTTGTATATGTATTGTGTATGTTGTGCATTGTGTGGGTGTTGTGTATGTGTTTATGTCATGTGTTGTGTATTGTGTGTCTATTTTATGTGTTTTGGTTATGTTTTGTGTTTCTGTAATGTGTACGTTGTGTATTGTTTGTGTGTGTTTTGTGTTGTATATGTTATGTGTGTTGTATGTTATGTATTGTGTGTTGTGTATATGCTATGGTTGTGTATTGTTTCTGTTGTGTATATGTTGTGTATTGTATATGTATTTTATGTGTCATGTGTATGTTATTTTGTGTTTGTGTATGTTCTGTATTGTGTTTGTGCTGTGTATTGTGTATGTTGTGTATTGTGTTTGTTGTGTATTCTTTGTGTATTTTATTTGTTGTTTGTTGTTTATTGTGTGTGTATATTATGTTATGTTGTAGTGTGTGTGTGTGTGTGTGTATGTTGTAGTGTGTGTTGTAGTGTGTGTGTGTTGTAGTGTGTGTTGTAGTGTGTGTGTGTGTGTGTGTGTTGTAGTGTGTGTGTGTGTGTGTATGTATGTATATATGTATGTATGTGGTAGTGTGTGTGTGTATGTTATGTTGTAGTGTGTGTATGTGCGTGTTATGTTGTAGTGTGTGTATATGTGTGTATGTTGTTGTGTGTGTGTGTTATGTTGTAGTGTGTGTGTATATGTTATGTTGTAGAGTGTGTGTGTGCCTATGTATGTTATGTTGTAGTGTGTGTGTGTGTGTGTGTGTGTGTATGTTATGATGTAGTGTGTGTATATGTTATGTTGTAGTGTGTGTGTGTATGTTATGTTGTAGTGTGTGTGTGTGTGTGTATGTTATGTTGTAGTGTGTGTGTATGTTATGTTGTAGAGTGTGTGTATGTTATGTTGTAGTGTGTGTGTGTGTATGTTATGTTGTAGTGTGTGTGTGTATGCTATGTGCTGTGTGTGTTGTGTATTCTTTGTGTATTTTATTTGTTTGTTGTTTATTGTGTGTGTATATTATGTTATAGTGTGTGTGTGTGTGTGTGTGTGTGTGTATGTTATGTTGTAGTGTGTGTGTATGTTATGTTGTAGAGTGTGTGTATGTTATGTTGTAGTGTGTGTGTGTATGCTATGTGCTGTGTGTGTTGTGTATTCTTTGTGTATTTTATTTGTTTGTTGTTTATTGTGTGTGTATATTATGTTATATAGTGTGTGTGTGTGTGTTGTAGTGTGTGTGTGTATGTTGTAGTGTGTGTGTGGGTGTGTGTATGTTATGTTGTAGTGTGTGTGTATGTTATGTTGTAGTGTTTGTGTGTGTGTGTGTATGTTATGTGCTGTGTGTGTTGTGTATTCTTTGTGTATTTTATTTGTTTGTTGTTTATTGTGTGTGTATATTATGTTATAGTGTGTGTGTGTGTATGTTGTAGTGTGTGTGTGTATGTTGTAGTATGTGTACGTTGTAGTGTGTGTGTGTTGTAGTGTGTGTGTGTGTGTGTTATGTTGTAGTGTGTGTGTGTGTGTTATGTTGTAGTGTGTGTGCATATGTTATGTTGTGTGTGTTGTGTATTGTGTGTGTCATGTGTTGTGTATTGTGTGTGTCATGTGTTGTGTGTGTTGTGTTGTATGGCAGTGAGTGACGAGGCTGTGGGTAGGGAAACTTCCTCCTCAAACTTTTCCCAGCAGTTGATGGAGAAACGCATCAACCTGATGGGTGCACGAAACGCATTGTTCCTCAGCGGCCTGGAGTAGAGCGCCTCCTAGTGATCCAGTCTGTGGTTTACGGGTGGGTAGAGGATCCAGTCTCAAAGCTGAAGATCCTCCCAGGGTCCGCCTCTCCTTCTGTAATCCCTACTGCCAGGGGGCAATCATAGCTTGTTTTTGGCCTTGTTTTTGGTTCATGTCGTTCCATACAGACAAACCCCACCCCCACCTGTCCCATTGTCATTGGAGCTGCCAGCCAATCACTATCTCTTCCATCCATACAAAAGAAGAGCCACTTCATGGACAGAGGGGGGGAGCTTAAGTGACAGGTGGGCGTTCCCTCTTAGTCGGGTGAGAGCATGGGAATTTTCTATGTCTCCAGAAATAAGATAGAGGGCGGAGCTGAGACAAGGGGGCGTTTCCTCTCTCTGTGTACTCATCCAGACATAGGATAGAGGGCGGGGCTGAGGAGACAAGGGCGCGTTCCGTCTCTCAATATTCATCCAGACATAGGATACAGGGCGGGGCCGAGGAGACAAGGGGGTGTTCCCTCTCTCAATATTCATCCAGACATAGGATAGAGGGCGGGGCCGAGGAGACAAGGGGGTGTTCCCTCTCTGTGTATCCATCCAGACATAGGATAGAGGGCGGGGCCGAGGAGACAAGGGGGTGTTCCCTCTCTGTGAATCCATCCAGACATAGGATAGAGAGCGGGGCTGAGGAGACAAGGGGGTGTTCCCTCTGTGTACCCATCCAGACACAGGACAGAGGCACGGGGCTGAGGTGATAAGTGGGCGTTCCCTCTCTCTATACCATCCAGACATATGACAGAGGGGTGGGGCTGAGGTGATAAGTGGGCGTTCCCTCTCTCTATACCATCCAGACATAGGACAGATGGGCAGAGCTAAGGTGACAAGGGGGCGTTCCCTCTCGCTATACCATCCAGACATATGACAGAGGGGCGGGGCTGAGGTAATAAGTGGGCGTTCTCTCTCTGTGTACAAACCAGACAAATGACAGAGGGGCGGGGCTGAGGTGATAAGTGGGAGTTCCCTCCTAGTCAGGTGACAGTATAGGCGTTCCCTCTCTCTGTGTACCCATCTGGACATAAGTACATAAACACCCATGTTCCAGCATTGACTCGTGTTGGGCATATTGTAGACCCATTCTGTGGTTAAAAAGCGAGCGCTCGCCAAATATGCGCAATTTGCTTGTGCCATCAATATAAAATGTATTTAGTGTTGTCCAGAATCTATAATGTTTGCGTGTTAACATTCACCAGGCTTATAGCGGGTAAATTGCGTCCGCGCACACGCAAGGACATTAGAGTGCTCTTTGCCACCTTTTGGTCGCAAGTATGATAAGTAACGTTCCTACGATGTTCTTACCCTGTTGCTAGTCTGAGCAGAAACGCCAGCATACATTGTGGCCATGATTTAACGCGTCATGTGTTTGGAAATTATTTGCCAAACGTGTTTTGCTTCCGCCAGCTGCGTTTGCCAAGATTTAGTCATTATTTTTAGTTAAACAGTCTGCTTTTTCCTCGTTCTCCCTGCTGTTTGCACTGGTTCGAAAGATGGTTGATTCAACAACTAAAAATTTCATGTACAACATTAAAAATGTCTTTCAATTCCCACGGTGTGTCCCGAGATAAATTTCAAGCTCTTCATTCTCTTCAAGCTCCTTTTTCTTTAAGCTCTTCCTTTACTTCAAGCTCCTTCTCTTCAAGCTATCCTTCTCTTAAAGTTTTTAAAGCGCCTCCTTCCCGTCAAGTTCCTCATCTTCACCTCCAAAGCTCTCTCCATCTCCACTGCTCACCCCCTCTCGATCTCTTCCCTCTGCCAACGACCGCCGATTCTCTGTTCAACTCGTTACCACGTCCCATTCCCCTATTGAAGACTTCTCTCCTGCTGCACCTCTTCATTGGAATTCTCTCCCACATTCCATCAGATACTCCCCTAGCCTACAGGTCTTTAATCACTCAAATCTCTCTTACCTATGGCCCAACTTAACCCTCTCCCCTGCCCTCTTCTACCTCACCCTCACCACCCTGATCTGAGAATTGATTTGACAATCGTCCCCATGTCGATAGTATGGTATAGCTTTTTGGGATTTTTAAAAGCCAAATGTTGTAACAAAAATAAATGGATTTGACCAATTATGTCTTGCACATTCATACTGTCCTCTTTTACAAATCAACACCTCCTTTATAAAATCTCTCTGGCTGATCAGCAACTTGGCCAGTGGGCAAAGCTACGGTTGGGCAAGCCTGGTGAATGGACCTTTAAATATAGATTGTGGCCGTAGACCTTTGTTAAATCGGATAGACTCCACTATATTGAGTTCGGGTCAATACTGTGTCCATTGTTCTACATTTAATGACTTCCTACTCAATGAATTGAAACCAACGCTGGGATTTAATTACCCCCTAGCCCCCAGGAACAATGGCTGTAAATAAAGTGTAGACCTGTGTGACAATGGGGGTCGTTTAAGAGATACATGAGAAGGAAATTACATTGTGTACGAGACTTTGGATTAATGGTGGTGTCTGGGGGCTGTGATGAGTTTATTGATTATTTTTTTTTATGCTAACGCTTGGTAGAGTCTATTCACAGTGTAGATAACACAGGGCCACTGACTTCAGTGAATGCAAGATGGAAGTGGCAGATCAGATTGCGCAGCTCAGATTGTGCAGATCAGATTTTTAGGAAATTTAGTCAGCGACCAGTCCTGTCTTCCCTTGCCACACAATGCACGGTTACCATATAGCGTTCAGTTTGCTAAATGCCCAACTATGGCTATTCATTAACCGGAATCCGGTGTCCAATTTTTCATTAGCTGTCCTCTTACAAATCGACACCTCCTTTATAAAATCTCTCCGGTCGATCAGCAAGTATAAAAATTCGTGTCCACTGCATTCTTTCGGTCTCATTACCTCACACAAGGGAATATAATGGGAGCGACTAATGCCGTCCTGGTCAGCAGTTCAGAGGCTGTAGCTTTGAGACAGGAGGCGTCGGGAGGGGGCCGAGGGGGGATGGTGGGTGAGAGAGAGGTCACCGGTTACATAATGGCACCACGCAGCGTTTCCGAGTGACTGCGCAGAGGTACAGACGCTGCAGACCGGCCGCTGAATTATACAGGAGGCATCCCAGGTTACCTGCCGAGGGCGCTGAGCATTCTGGGAAAGTCCTCAGGAGTCTGGTTACTGGCTCCAGACGTGTACAAGTACCGGAGACAAAATCAGGACACCCCAGTGATGAAATACAGAGACATTCCCTCTCGCAGTGATATAACACAAGTACTGATACTACACTGTAATGTATAGAGCAGTACAGACAGGTACAATACAGATACATTCCCTCTCCCAGTGACATAACA
>WWET01000336.1:72120-94427 GCA_011038615.1 Limnodynastes dumerilii
TTACACAGATACTGACCAGCGTTACTATCACACTGTTATTTATCACCTCTCATCTCTAATACTATTATATTATTATACAGTTACTGACCAGCGTTACTATCACACTGTTATTTATCAACTCTCTTCTCTAAACTGTTTGAAAAAGATGAAATATGACTCCCCTGCAATCAACATGCTTTTGCCCAGGAGTAATTATCCACTCTTAATTTCAAGCTCCTTCTCAAATCTGGATCCAGCCCATTATTATTATTATTATCATCATCATTATTACAATTGTTACTTTACTATTATTACTCCTATTATAATTATTACTATTGTTACTACTGTAATTATTATTGTTACTTTAACTATTGTTACTACTATTGTTATTGCTTATTTATATAGGTATAGTTACCCTGTGACCGGTCTATGGTGTGTCCGCATGGTATATGTCATTGTTCTAAGCTCTCCTCAGTGAATGATGTGTATCTATGGCTATATCAATGTAATGAGGATATTGCTGGGCGTGAGGCGATGGAGTCTACATTCTAATCCCCCATTCCATGTACTGTACACCGATGATCACTGGCTCTGCACTGTCTTCTATAGGTAAAAATGGGAACTACAAAAGCTCACAGGCGCTCACCATTCACATGTAAAGCTTTATTTTAAATAGTCTATTACACCAGACAGTAAACACTTCTAAGTTGTCCACCATATAAACCCCAGTAGATTGTAGTGTAAGAGTTGCGGTTTATACAGCGCCATTGCTGGATTCAGTAGTAATAACGCTCAGTGCGCAGAAAGATACAGTAGAGAATTGAGTTTACCTCACATAATGGGTGACCAGCAGATCATAGGAGTAGTGCTCCTCGCAAGCAGGGGCCAAGCATTACAGTAATGCTGCCCCTCCTGAGCAGTGTGACATAATAACGCTATGTGACATAATAATGCTATGTGACATAATAACGCTATGTGACATAATAACGCTATGTGACATAATAACGCTATGTGACTGCAGGCTCACTCACAGACAGATGGTACTAAGTGTTCAGTGCCAGACATCTGGCCCATTATCACGTCACAAGTAACCTTTGACTTGTTAGTAAATATGATGAATAAATTAAGGTGCAGATATTAGGGCTGTCTGGGCCTGTTCCATAGTAATCTATTCATATGAAATACAGAACTTGGTCATGGTTCCGGCCAGTCCCAAGGCTTCTTTGGTCTAGAGGTAAGTACCGTTTATGATGACAACACTCGTCCCGTCTCTGAAGTAAACATTTTGTCCCGTCTGTAGCTTGAAGACTCTTTTATATAAAACAATTCAATGAATTGGTATAAATTGTACATAGTTCGGTTCCCCAGATTACTTATAATCCCTCTCCTGGCATTTATAACACAAATGGTCCTTGGAAAATTGTGGTCAATTTGGCACCAGATGGAAAAAAAAACCTCTACCTCCTCCTTGGTCATTTCTTAATTAAGCTTCCTAAAATCTTCGGCATGAATTTTCCCACCTTCTTATCTTTCAAGTCGTCCTCATTGTCGTCAGCAGGGCTCTGATCTTCCTTCTTACAGAATACTTCAAACCTGCTGTAGACTCTCTTCTCCTTCCTAATGCTCTCCATCCGTTTTAAGAGATTGTCTCTATCCTCCGGGGAGGTGGGAGAAGGCCGTGAAAAACGGCTTCTGCTTAGAAAGCTTCCTGTCCTGGTGACAGAAGATGACTCTGTGGTGGCAGACTCGTCGGCCTTGGCATCTGATGAGTTGGTGGTGGGGGAAGTGGCCTCTGAATCGTTTGTGGTCAGAGCTTGTGACTGTTTGGCCATCTCAGCCCTGGTGTGGCTATTGGCAGATATTTGCTCTAGTATGACTTTAGTGTCGTCACGCAGGTTGCTGCTGAAGATGACATTGGATGTTGAAGAGGACAATCTGCTTTGTGAAGATGTAGCCTTTGGAGAAACCGATTTGACGTTCTTCTCCTCATTCTCCAGCCCGGGTGCAGATTCCGGACTCTCTGTTTTAGAAAGTCGTTTAAGGGCATTATTCTGTTTTTCCACTTTGGCGGCATCAGAAGCAGCGTCCTCAGCCTTTTTGTCTGCTTTGGACTGTAGAAACTGTTTGAGCTTCATAGAACCTCTCCGCATGAACTCAAATGGCGTCTGCTCTGTTTTAGACAATTCCTCCTCGGATTTGGTTAGGGAGCTGGCGGGAGGGGTTGGGTTTTGTGACATACTCTCCAGAGCATTTCCAAACAGAAGGCTAGAGTTTGGTCTGCTCTGGGGCGCTGGTGGCTTTGGTGGTTCTATGATTTCTGTGATAATAGGTCCGCTACTTTCAGTCTCTGACAGGACAGGAACATGGCTTTCTATTGATTGGATGCTTGAAAGCTTTTGTTCCGTCTTGGTGAAAGAACTAGTCTGTGTTTCTTTGCTGAAAAGGTCTTGGAACTGAGAAGTGACTGAAGAGCGATACTGAGACTCCAGGAGTGTCCGACTAAAGGAATCCTTTTCGAGTAGCTTAGATTCTAGAGACTTGTATGCTACAGATTCAGTGCTTCTCCTTTGTCCGCCATCCGCCTCCTCTTGGATGACCTTTGAGGCTGCTTTTGTTTGCACCACTGTAGTAACGTCACTGTCTTTGTTGACACTTCTGTACTTCTCCAGAATCTCGGCCACTTTAGATGAGGTTTTTGTCATCTCATTTTCCTTAATCACCTCTTGTGAGCTCTGATCTTTTTGAACAACCTGTAGACCTTCAGCAGAGGAGTTGTGTTGCTCTACTCTGGAGTTGCTGAAGATAAGCGATGATCTTAGACGCGACGTTCTTTGGATCATTGGATTAGTCCTTGACCTGAAAGAATCATGCCTTGCTAGCAACGAGTCGTCTTTCTCCTTCTCTATTAGAGAGATCTCCTTGGTCTGTTCTGTTGGCACAGGGACATCACTAACTGTCATTAGGGGCTTGTATGGTGGGATAGGTTCAACAGAATACTTCATGAAACTCTCATTGGTTGGTGCCGGTTTGTCCGTGGGTACAAGAGCGTCATCAAAGGGCTCTGAATCTATAGGTGCTAACAACCCTTCTGGTTCGTTGTCTGGCTGAATTCCGCTTAAGTAGGAGGAGATTCTCCAACTGCGTAAACCTTGCTTGTTTTCCTGGAGATGCTTATCTGTGTCCGGGTCCTGGAAGAACTGCTTCTGCTCCGTGCTCTGCTTCTGTGTGGGTGACATCTGACACATGAATTTCTGACGCTGCTGTGAACGTTGCCCAAACCTTCCTTCTCCCCCCAACATAACTTGGTCTGAGCCATGTCTGACCTCACGGGATGAACTGGAAGGGTTGTAGCCCAGTCTCGTGTGAGGACCCTCAAGTGCAAAATGACTTTCTCCCTGCACAGCCTTGAAGGGAGAATAGCGTGTATCCATCTCTTCTGGATCTTGAAGACCTTGACGATTGCCTCGAATCTTCTCAAATAGCCCCTGCGTACGGCCGGGACGCTCTACCTGCACAAACTGGCTTTTCTGAAAGTGACTTGACTGCATGCGGTATTCATTATTCTCTGCATTCATGAACATCTGCCGACTGGAGAACTGCTTTGAGGCTGCATAATTTTCAAAAGTGCCTTCAGCAAAACTGTGCCTCTTAAAGGCGTCAAGCTCCAGCTGTTTGTTTTGCATGAAAGACATCTGCATTGGGTCTTGAAACTTCTGCCCATGAGCCCTCATGCCGGAGGCGTCCAATGCCTGTCTCATGTCTTCCCTTCGGAACGACTGGAAAAAATGTCTATCGGGGTCCACTCCAAAGGAGGGGAAGGAATTCTGAGAGCTGTCGTCCCTAGGGTACATAAAATGAAGCTTGCGTTCGTATGGACGAGCCCCAGCAAACGGAACCATTCCCATGTACGGCTTTTCCATCTTAACCAAGGCATTCTCGGGGGGAATGAGAGGGTCGGACTGGGCAAACAGGATGCGAAACTCCTCATCAAAGCTGGAAACCAGCTCTCCCTGGAAGATGTGAGCCATGCTCCGATGGATTTTCTCAAAGGACCACATGAAGCTGCAGAGACAAAAAAAAACACAATAAATCATACATGACTAACATCTCCATATATCACACAACCCAGGTCCGTCATACACAACTAACATCTCCATATCACACAACACAGGCCCCTCATACATGACTAACGTCTCCATATCACACAACAAAGGTCCCTCATACACAACTAACATCTCCATATCACACAACACAGGTCCCTCATACACGACTAACATCTCCATATCACACTACACAGGCCCCTCATACACAACTAACATCTCCATATCACACAACACAGGTCCCTCATACACGACTAA
Source organism: Limnodynastes dumerilii (assembly GCA_011038615.1). Classification (NCBI taxonomy): domain Eukaryota; kingdom Metazoa; phylum Chordata; class Amphibia; order Anura; family Limnodynastidae; genus Limnodynastes; species Limnodynastes dumerilii. The sequence goes on from WWET01000336.1 coordinate 76,458, forward strand.
CATCTCCATATCACACTACACAGGCCCCTCATACACAACTAACATCTCCATATCACACAACACAGGTCCCTCATACACGACTAACATCTCCATATCACACTACACAGGCCCCTCATACACAACTAACATCTCCATATCACACAACACAGGTCCCTCATACACGACTAACATCTCCATATCACACTACACAGGCCCCTCATACACAACTAACATCTCCATATCACACAACACAGGTCCCTCATACACGACTAACATCTCCATATCACACTACACAGGCCCCTCATACACAACTTGACATGTACCATGCCAATTGCTACTGAGTTGTTGATAAGATTTGTCTCTCTATGAGCCGTTATATTGAGTTGTAACCTTTATAGAAAGTAACTAAATATTCTTGAGTCCTGTTGCAGATCTGACTACGAATTTCAATCGCTGTCACTGGAATTGTATATGATGTCCTTGACTTCTGTTACTGTGAATTGTTACATTGCTATGTTGTAATGTTCTTGGTGCACTTGAGGATAAATAAATAAAAAATGTAAAAAAAAAAAAAATTGGACATGTGTGTATGCATAGATCCGGAATAACCTAAAGCGGCCGTACACATAGGGCATCTACAATTTAGGGATTCAATCATATATAAATGGAGGTCCCCTGTCTCCTCAACTGAGGCAGAGCTCAGCGCTGTTGTGGGCAGCATCCTGTTGGGGGTGTCCTTTCTTGGCTATCAGGTGTTCAGAAAATGTGTCATGGAGCCTTTGTATCTTACCATGAAAATCTCAGTGCACGCAACATGCTGACATCATCACATTACATGATCTATTATGCCTGATAAATAGGAGAGCACATCTCTAGAAAGATGCCCTCACCACAGTTCTCACTGATGGCCCTATTGTGAAAAACATACAACAGTGTGGAGAGCAAAATGTAATAGTTTAATTGGAAAAATCACTAAATACTCTTTACAGTTACAGAAAAAAGGCATGTTCTAGTTGTCTTATTAAATCAAACCAAATAATAAAAATCAAACCATATATTTAATATGGAATTTAATGTTCTCTGCTTCACATTTGTGACATCAATGTCCAGTAGGATTGGGTAAATAGTATGGCCCAGAGTTGGATCCCAGAAAATCTTCTTCTGATCAACTTCAGTATTTAAAGCTGAAAACAAACGTTCTGTAGCTATGTTTAATCAACTGTCTTTAATTACAGAAAATGTATTAAAAAAATTAATATAGGCTTCAAATGAATATAATTGTTGCTCATCTGCTTAAAAAAAATCTAAATTGTTCATAATTATCTGATGCTTGTAAGAACAGATGGTTTGTAGAAACATTTATGAGGTTCCAATTATTCAGCACCGGGTGGAGCTACATGTTCCATTCATCACTTTCCGAAGAACTGTAATAAAACAGCTATTGTTATCTGGGACACATGATGCAGAAATGAATTTACCACAATTCCTTATATAAATGTGAAATGCAAGCTGCCACAGGTAGCCAAACATTTTTCCTGACGCCTATTTTATTGTTATTGTTTGATTTGCAAGATGCATGTAAATGTTACATGAATTTTAAAAAATGTGTAACACAATTGTTATGTGTTAGAAATAATAATAAAAAAAAAAATTTCAGATCATTGACGTTTCCGTGACGGTTAATATACCTTATTCAGCATTACTCTGACTTTTCACTGCACGCTGGTAATAAGTATTACCTCTCAGCTTTCTTACACCCAGCTGCTACTATTTGTATATTCCCAGATGGAATATAATGCTGGTCAAAATGCTTACTGAGATGCTTCAATTGGACCTGCCACTCCAAGCAACAGATTACTGGAAATTCACAAACTGGCATTGCTATTGTGGAACTGGTACAGGTAGAATGGTATAAATAATCAAACGGGTGTTTTACTATATCATTTAATATCTAAAACTACCAAGGTGGTTAGGCCAGACTATATGGTAATGGGGTAACCTAGTGCTTCAGAAGCAACAGTCATATTTGTAAGTGGGCTATTTTGCACTATAATTTTACCATATCTGAGTTTAAATCCGCTTATGGTTCCCTTATCCAATAAAGGGTGAAAAAGCTTTCCAATTGACCCAGAATTTGTACCACATTCTGCCCTAGCTTCCCCCCCCCCCAAGTGTATATGCAGCAATGCACAACATGACATATTCAGATTCAAATGATGAGTATATGCAATAGTTATTCCGAATATCAGGCTAATGCAAGTACCTAATACGACCATTGGGTATGACGTTTGGACAGTGTATACAGTACATATTACATATGATATTATCTCTAATCCGTATAATCCCAATATTTTTACAATGTTCCATTCAGTCTCTTACTTCATTTGTTTCCTAATCTCCTATAGGATATGTCATGTTTGCGTACACTGATAACTTCATGCTATGTCATATACTTATCACTTGTGTAAGCAGCATGAGCTTGAACCTGTGATAATCTTGCCTACAGCCAACTGAGGGAGGGTATTAAAACCTGAGTTTTTCTGTTGTATATTGATACCGATTCTGATCGATGCTTGTGTTAGCCAGCATTGATCATTTACAAAGCTTACTTGGAGCAACATCCTAAGAATAAACTGTGAAGAAAAGCAAGAAACCTAGTTTTTGCTTCAACCCATTTTAGGTTAAATATCAAGTAAGTATTACTAATAACAATAATCAAATAACCAGACACAAAAACATTGTGCATGTACTGTAATGAAATATTTAATACATGTTAATGGATTCTGTCTCTGCCTAATCCACTTTCTGCAGAGTTCTTCTGAGTCATATTTCAGTGTATAATACTTAACAAAGGGTCATCTGGCAACAATGGAATAAATGTTGGTGGAAAATGATGGCTCTCTGTCAGGCTATTTCAGGATATAAGCATAAATTAAACAAACAAGATTAAAAAGCAGGAAATAGAGCAATGTATCCAACAATAAGATAACTTAATTTGTCAGAGGAAAAAAACAGGATGAGCATTGTATACTGTAATTATACAGAAAGAGAGGAATGCTTGATAGCATGTCTACCATTAAATGTAAATAAAGGTATGTCAATTATACATTATAAGAAATATGGCCTAAAACTTTTATTACAAGCACACATTGATACACATAATTGTCTTAAAAAATTGTATTAAAACCAATATAGCAATACAACAGAGAACATCAGTGGTGTATTTCACATTAGGCACATTCCTAGGAGACTCATTACTAGGAGGCTTCAAGGTGGATTACTGGTGCGCTCAGTCAAGATAGCAAAGCAGCTGAATTGCCTATCCTACAGAGTGTTATTAGCTGCAGTGAGCAAGGCAATGAAAGCAAATCATATATAGTTAAATTGGAAAAGAGGAGTGAATGGGATGGGATTGGGGCATAAAATTTATTGTGAGGACTATAGACAAGTAATAATTTTAGCACAATGGCCCAGATTCAGATCTACGCACGGCTTAAGTACGTGCGTGGGTCCCTCCGTACAATCGCGCAGCGGGGAGTGCACTCCCTGCTCAAGGTAGTAAATCTGGAAACTTACATGTCCAGATTCCTACCTTACGGCCACAGACATAGTCTTATAGGAACCTCCCCCCGCCCTGACTACTAATTACCATGCCTATCTCTGCCTATATGGCGGAGATATGGCAATCGTAAATAGTAAGCCGGCCCCTTTATCATACCGGCCGGCGTACATTGTTACGTACACCTTCCGGTACGCACACATACTGGTGATGTGCACATGCGCACATAATAGCTGACAGGGGAAGCACGCATGCGTACTTCCCATCGACCGTAGATTAGGATCTATCCCAATATGTGTTCAGATTATTCTCTATTACAGGGCTCGATATGATATACAGCATGGGTGGCCAAGCTCGGGCCTCATGAGCTACCAATGGTCCATGTCTTCCAGGTCTCCTTGTTGGAGCACAGGTGTGTTCATTACTGACTGATACATTCTCATAGATCTACAGGTGGTAGTGATTATCTCAGCTCTGACTATCTGAGGAGGCCTGGAAAACATGGACCGTTGGTAGCTCATGAGGCCCGAGCTTGACCACCCCTGATATAGAGTTTTATTAGAAAGAATAATTATTTCTGCACAAATAAAGAATAAAGAGCTTCACAATGGGACATACTGAATGTGTAACCCATAATAAAGCTAATTATTCCTTCTTGATTGTGTTCATATTCTCCCCATAATAGGCTTCTATTTATTATAGAGCACTATTGGGGGAGGGGAATTATTTGAGCACAACTAAAGTAAGATCTCTATTGTAAAATAAATACTATGGACCTGATTCCCGCTTAAAAAGGATTTAGGTTCTTAATTATACGCAACTAGTAGCAAGGCGACTTCCCTGCCCCTGGTTTTCAGCTTCTTAACTGACTTACTTCAGGTTCTTAGTTGTGTGCGTAGGGCGGCTAATTAAGAATGTTTCTGCATAACCACACCCAGATTTCCTCATTTAAATGCCTCCCTCCACCCAATCTTATCTTCATTCCCAACTTTTCCTGACATGCCCCTTACTTAAGCCCCTTACATAAGTTCAGCCCCGCTCTTAAGTCCTATGTAAATTGCATATATAAAGGTACTATGCATGTGCAGGATGCCCCTTCTTAAATATACGCACCTAAAAAGCAGCATTTTCTTAACTGTGAATCAGGTCCTATATGTCTAATAATAAAGCTATTTATAATTCCTTATTTTTGCTGTAATATTTTTCAAAAGTTTGCATTAACCTTTGGTCTGTCCAAAGCTTAATGGGAACACAAGCATTATCAAGCTCAACACCAGGCTATCAGAAGAGAGACAAGCTGAACTATAATTATTTTCCAAGAGTGAAAGCTCAATCAAGAAATGATAACTTCTAGAAGTCAAAAAATATTATTGGATTACACAGAATTAAAAACTAGTCTCTCAGTGGGAAAAGCATATAATATTTATGATTAGAAAATATTATTAGAAGAAATTGTCAATAAGCTGGGGGTTGTTTGGGTAGTTTCCTAAGATGTGTCCAGAGAAGTCAAGGTTTCTTTTAAAAGCAAGTGTTGCATAGATTGTTTTGTACCTCTCAGGATTACAGTATTGATTTGGGTGGGGTGGAAATTTGTTTCTTATGTAAGTAAAATATACCCTACAATACCCAAACTATCAAACTACACCATTCACTTTTAGATTTCTACCTATAATTTTTACAGTGTCTGCTCCATTCATAACCAGTATGAAGTACAGCCCAGTGCCAAATGGTAACTTTTATGCCACTGCCAAGATCCTATATGCCCAGACTGTAATAATTTATCAAATAATCAGCACTTGCTGTAAACTCTCCATGTGTGATGTGGGTGGCCCATGACAACACTCCCCTCCTTAAATAACATTACCCAATAAAGACACTGACAACGTTATTTGGGAACTAAAATTTTATGAAATAACCATGCTATCTAATTGATTGGACTATCAAAAGATCTAATATGATCTAATATGAAATATTAATTTTAACTTTCAAATTTTGATGGGGGCCAAAGAAAGTAGGAATGATTTAAATTAATGATGTATCAACAGTAACATAACATCATAAAATAATAACATCTTAAAATTATTATTACTAAACAACTCCCCAACATGGCACACTTTCTCAGCCATCGGCATTCACCTCATTTAAGTGAAATAATTCAAGGCCGCCCGCATGTGCGCCCCTCTAGCCTCATGCAACACCACCACGCCTTCCAAAGGTCAAACATAGTTACCAGCGGTAACTTCTTAACAGAGCTAAAGAGAGAACAGATGCACCATACAAAACAACAAGAATCAGGCAATCAACATATATCAACATAACTAAATATCTATGCCTGCTTTCCGCCACAGCTGGGCTCTCTGACCAGCGACCGCCACCATTAAACCTAAACCTAAACACCACACACACTCGCAAACAGGTCCTCTAAAAACAAAGACATGCCTTCAGGAGACAGATGCACACCATCAAGGCGATACAAATTTATCTTATAAAAACAAAAACCCGGGTGAGGGATCACTTTACTACCAATTTTCAGCAAACTTTGACAGCCCGGTTGAGTTTTCTCCTCACCCCATCCATCGGCCTCCCATCAGGGGAATATTTCCAGACACGCCTTGGCATGATATCGGACCAAAACCAGCAAACACCGGGCCATCGATCAAACATTGAATGCAACTCATTCTTAATTGTCCATGTCAGTTCTACTGAATGAACACGACCCAGGTCATCCCCCCCCCACATGGAAAATCACAATATGAGGCCATTGCTGTGACATCATATCCGTTGCCAACCTGTCCAATACCTGGGGCCATAACATGCCTCTTTCACCCTTCCACAGCCACACAAAGCCACCAGCAGTCGGTGTATTAAACTTCTGCACATGCACGCCAGCCCAGTAAACGAAAGAATGGCCTATCACCCATACTACCTCTTGCTGTGACCCTCCTGTGGAAAGAAATGTAAAAACGAAGGGCAATTACTTCAGAAAGCCAAACATGGAATATAGACTTAACTACATAAACGGTCCCGGGCGAAGGTGAAAACCTCAGCGTGTCACCTGGGCCGGACTATATAAGACTATGGGGGAACTACTTGAAGCCACAGGTACAGAGAGGTAAAAGCCCTTCACGCTCCTGCAACCTTGGTGCAGCGGGCCAGTTACCGGGCTAATCCCGGGAACCATGTCCGGTCTATGGCGGGGGGAAGAGAAACAAGGAAACAACTAACAAATTCTAAACATACATCACAAGCAAAGGAGAGGGTAATTATCTAACTAATTATCAATTATCTAATTTTCTAACGACAACACTTTAAAGTTCCAATACCCGATCCATATGGATCACGTTTTGCACCAATGTACTTAGAGCAAGGGAAGTAAATGACTGCCGCTGCCTATCCAATCCAAAAGTCCAACGAAGGATCCGCAAGGATCACCTTTGCACGCTGTCCCCCAACGGCCGAATATAGCTCCTAAATGCACATGATTTCCATCGGCCCATCCGCTGAATAGCCTCTGATGGAAGGCCTTGAGCTGCTGCCGTTGATGCTGCTCCGATGTGGAATGAATGTGATAGATGGATCCAGCACCAGCTGTGCCAGCGTTCTCTGAAAGACAACTGTAAACTGGTAGCGGGACAGTGGAACACAGTTCTTATGCATAAACCACACCTTACCAACAGTTGGTCAAACAGCAGCGTAACTACCACCTAGATAAACAGGGCAAACATTTCTATCAGGGTGCCTGTGCAGCTCTACCCAGCATCCCCGGCCCGCCTGGCCAGTTTTGCCTCTATGAATTCTGCAGTGAATGGACTCACAATGCATGCACAACTACACTATTGGCTAGCAAACCAGTAGTGAAGGAAGATTTAAATGCGGCCACTAATCTGCTGACACGACAGGTGCAAGCGAACGCAAAGCTAAAGGCTGTGCGGAACAATAAGGTCTCATAATCATCATCCACAACAGCCACCACCGCCACCATCATACGCTGTAAGCAAGTGATTGAAATTGGGCGCCTAGAATCAGGAGGGGTCGGATGCACCCGGGCCCATCCTTTCAATGCCTTATTCACCAGGAAATCTTTAGTAATATCCTTCTCGCCATGTAATTTGCTATAGAATGCTATGCCCGCTAAAAAGTGGAACACGTGTGCGCGCGATTTCCCTTGACTATACACCTGCATCAGGAAATCATAGAGGCAATCCCGCAAGTCATAGGCCCCCGTGCTTCTTACAGAACGCCAACCAGCTGGCCCAGGCAGCCTGATATCTCCGCCACGTAGATGGAGCTAACGACAGCAGCGCGAGTTCTGCTATCTTAGACCGGCCACCTGCCAAACAGATACAGGGCAAGGTGTCCTGGTCAACTCTGCCTCAGGAGCTAACATGCAAAATTTGTCCCAATCAAACCTGGAGAGGGCGTCGGCCAGTCCATTGTCAATCCCCGGAACATGAGGCGCCCGGCAAATTAATGTTAAACTCCAAGCACCTAAAAACGAGTACCACGTACCACTGGAGGGGACGACGCTCCCTGCTGGTTAATAGCCTGCACCACACCCAGGTTATCACACCTAAATACTATGCTTCTATTCTGGAAGCGGGGAGCCCAGAGCTCGATCGCCACCACGATTGGGAACAATTCTAAGAGCAACAGATTCATTGTGAATTTATTCCCGTGCCAAAAGGAGGGCAACTCGCCTGCTCACCATGAGCCCTGGAAGAATGCGCCAAAACCACGACCTCCTGCTGCGTCCGTCCAGAACTGAAGCTCCTGGCTGTACACGGCAGGCCCTGGTCAAATGAAACCTGTGAGGAATGAATCCCACACCCCAAGATCTGCCTTAAGGTCATTGGAGAGGGGGATCCATGCCCCGGGACTACCAACCCCAGCTTTTGCCCGCTCAAGCCTTTGGCAAAATATCTTCCCGAAAAAATCATGTGGCAGGCGAACCTAAAGGAGCCCACTAGTGACTGTAGTCTGCGCAAGGTAAGTCTATTGGCATTAAGGGCAGATTTTATCAAATTATGCAGGTGGGTAACCTTATCAGCCGGAAGACGACAGAGGCCCGCCACCGTATCTATTCTATACCTAGGTATGACAGCCACGTTGTTGGACCTTCGGTTTTTTCATGTGCAACGGTACCCCCAGTGCTTCAAATAAATCCCAAGTGTATGAGAGTAAAAATGGGCAAGCATCGGAGCCCGAGGGGCCCACCACCAGGAAATCATCCAGGTAGTGAGCCACTCCGCTTAAACCAGACCCGTCGACAATGCACCAATGTAGAAAACTGCTGAATGCCTTGAAATATGCACAAGACACTGAGCAGCACATGGGTAAACACTTGTCAACGTAGAAAGCACCCTTAATCCTGAAACCCATGAATTTAAATGAGGAAGGGTGAAGAGGAAGAAGCCTGAAAGCTGATTCCACATTAACCTTCGCCATTAGCGCCCCATGACCAGCATTCTGGACCAGCTGTAAGGCTGATTCAAAAGATTGATATACGACGCAAGAACATGTTTCCAGTGTGGCATCGTTGACCGACGCCCCCGGCAGAAAAGACATGTGTTGGATTCATCGAAATTTCCCCAGGGCTTTCTTAGGTACCACCCCTATGGGGGAGAGTACCAGATCATGAATTGGGGGAGTAGCAAAAGGGCCACACATCCGCCCTAACTGCAGCTCTTTGCCCACTTTTTCCTCTAAAACACCCAGAGCCTCCAAAGCTGACTTCAGATTTCTCAGGTAAGCCGAAGAAACCTGCCCGACTATGGAGAGTTTGAAACCTTCATGAAATCCCTGTGACAAGAAATTGGCCAAATCCCGCCTGGGATAGTGTGCCAGCCATTCATCCAGCTTGCTTAGTTTAATTGGGGACGGGGCCAGAGTGAGGTCCCGACTGAGGTCGGGCACCCCCCCTGTGAAAACCGGAATAATAATATAATAATATAATATATGTAATAATATATGTCATATACATGTTTTATCAATCTGTTTCTATGTTATCTGAATCTTAGACAAAAGGCAGAGTTAACTATTGATATGGTAAATAGCAGGGACTTCTTTTGATCAGGAGAAGGCTTCCTTCCCCCAAAACTGGCCCAATCAGAGATGTTAGAGGTTATCCAATCATAGATCAGGAAAGTTTTAATGAAAAGACAAAGATAACTTTTTAGTCTCAGAGTGGAATCAGCGCTGAGTGGAATGAGAGTGCCATCAGAGCTGAGTGGAAACAGTTGAAGGAGCCAAGATGGCTCACCTAATTCATATGGGTTGGTGAGTATAGAAATATATACAGCATATCAGGGTATCCTATTTCTATTATCTTCTATAACTTCATTCTAACTTAATCTAACATAATGTGCTCTAGTGACCTAATGTTAACTCTGTATTTCAAACTCATTCTTAATTAAACACCCTTAAATTGAATATATCTGTCTGCTAGATAATGTGAAATGCCATGTGATGTGTTAGCAGCCATATTGGAAAGATCCTTTGTTTAAGAACTAATGTAATGTCTGTTACCTGTGTATCCCTGTAAATGTATAATAAATGATTGTTAATCTTTGTCAAACCTTATTAGACAATTCAAAGCATGTCATTCAAAAAATATTAATATCCACAGATGAGGGCTCTCCGGTTGGTTTTACATTTTTCTTGATTAAGAATGCAAAAATGTTAGCATCTCTCAAATGGGGGGATATATATATATTTTTCCATAAGTTTATTGTGAGAGGTGTAATCTTTGCATTGTATGTCATGGAAATGGCAGAATTTGAACCTTTGGGATATATTATAAATGGTATTTTTATTGTGGCATGTTTTGAGTTTCTGGTCTGCTTGTAGTGCTAAATTATTGATGTAGTCTGTTTTATTTGAATCTTTGCTGAATAATGGTTATGTTATTGGAAACTTACTGTTGGTAATCTTACTTTTGGTTACAATATAGAATACACAAGGCTATTATTTGACCTGCAAAGTTATAATCATGTAGTGTAGATTTTTTACATTGGAAGCAGAGTTTTAACAGCATAATTGGACAATATTAGAAACTTGTATTATTTTTAAAATGGTGTCTGGTTCCATGGTCTCATTAACATGTCTTTACAGCACAGGAAGGTAAATCAGTGTCTTTTGAATTGTTAAAGGCCTAGGCTTCAAAGTATAGAGTTGGTCACACAAGGGTGTGAGAATTAGTATGCAAGGAAAGGTGTTGTTGCTTACCAAGAGTCACACAATTGGGTTGTTTACATTGGCCTGATTTATTAGGATAATTCCAGAATAGGATATATTTTAAATTGTGTCACTAATAAAAGATAGATTGTCTAGATAAGTATATATGCAGAGGATTGATACATCTATTGTGGCTAAGTATCAGAAAATCATGGTAGTAGTAAATATTTATCATATAGTGGTTGCAATTAGAATAGTGTCACCCAAAGGAATATTTGAAAAGGATAATAATACATTTTTATTTTAAATAAATATGTAAACAAGTAGCAGGAGTCTCAATTAGGTATGGTGAATAAATGATCAAAAAGGGGAAGTCTTATTATAATTCTTGACTCCAGTGAAAGGCAAAGTGGGAAGATTTGTAATACCTAATGGTATTATCAAAAAACAATAATGTGACAGGTAGATCTTCATACGAAAAAGAAAGAAAATTTAATTTAATCCCCAACAGATAGATAGTGAAAGTTATAATTACTCAAAAGTGGCAAATAAAAATATCAAAACAAAATTGATACTAAGGCTGAGAAGATGCCAATAGCCATTCACCACACTATATGGCTATATAATCCAAACGGCACCACTAAAACTTATTATAGGATGGTTACACCGTAATTGATCATATTTTTTAAAGGCCACTATAGTGTAGCAATTCCCTGCAATATTGATATATCGGCACGAGGTTCAGCCGAACCCGCCGTAGGTTTAAAGTATAGAGAAGTGATCACAGCTGTTAAAGGGCTCAGGCAACACGTGTTGGAGAGGGCGCTCGTGCACAGCGTCCCCTCAGTCCAACGTACGTTTCGCTGTGAGCTTAATCATGGACATCTGAGGGTCTTCATAGTGCTTTTCTTAGACCTAAGGTACACACTGCTACGATCTCTCTCTGCTGCCTAACAAAAATAGCTGAAGAAATCAGAAAGAGCGTACACACTACCCAATAATCAGGGTGAGCTCCTGGCCGGGTTGTGTCATCCTAATAGGGTTGGTCGGCTTGCAGAATAACTGATCCAAATATAGGGCATGTGTATGTCTGTGTAATGGAAAACAGGTCCAGCATACACAATGCCCATAATTGGGCCGATCATCAAATCTTTGGCTAATATACCTTATAATTGTATAGTGTGTACCCAGAATTCATACCTTCTGTATTTACATCAGGGTCTCTAATCAAGCACCCTATATTACAATTAAACAAATTTCATGATTGATGTCTATGTGGAGCAAATGCAGGACGAGCTGTAGCTAATTTGGTGCCCTAAGAAAGATCATATATATACATTTGTTCTTGCCGGCTTTGGTCATCTGAGTTAGGTAAATATCCAATGCAGACAATAAGATACAGCAATGTACATGGGAATACATGTTTATATGGCTGACACTCCATACAGTAATGCAGAAACAGCACTCAGATAATAATAATAATGTAATCTTGCTGAGGTGCCACTAAGAAAAATGTACAAGCAAGTCCAAAGAAGGGCACTCTACAGTCTTCTAAATAGTCATAAAACAACGCCTTTATTTGCCCATTAAAAAGCCCAACGTTTCAGAGACTATAGTCTCTATCTTCATGGATCAATATATCAACATATACATTCCACAATGCAACTTATATAAAGGAAAGAAGCCACGTTTACCCGCCCAGATACTCACCAGACCCCCCACTGGATCGCCGGAGCGCGTCTTCCCGTCGGCGCCTGTCTGTGATGTCAGCCACTGCTCCACATAGAGCCCGGCCTGTTACCATGGAACTTAATTTATTCATGCATCATATTAACTTCATCCATGCTTTTAGCAAAATCAGCTTCTGAGCCTTTCCAAAATACCAAAGATCGTCCATATACCAGGTGAATAAGAAGATTCTACCCTCAATAGCTGGATTATTCAAAAACAGATCTTGTTCCACAAAATACATATACATATTAGTGAAGGAAGGGGAAACCAGTGACCCCATTGCACATCCCGATGTTTGTAGAAGAAAATCGTCAAACAAAAAATAATTTCTCACCAAAGCGAATTTCAAAAGCGTCATGGTGTCATGTTAGGTCAGTGTGTGTGTGTGTGTGGGGGGGTGCACATAATGGGGATTGTTAGTAATTAATTTCCTCATCACCAAAAGTCCTTCCTCTTGGGGAATGCTTGTATACAAGCTAGATACATCTATTGTACATAACTGTTACTCTTCCAGTAAGGGAGGAAGCTCTTGCAATTTTTGCAACAAGTGGCTTGTGTCCTTTAAAATGGACCGGATATATGGCTAGATCAGAGCATCAAGGAATGTGGCCACAGAATGGAAAATTGAACCACAGGCCAAGATTATCGGCCTCCCCGGTGGACATTGGGCATCTTTATGCACCTTAGGCAAAGTGTAAAGGATAGGTGTTCTAGGGGCCTTCCCAATTAATGCCCTTGCCACTTGTACTGGTAATGCTTGTGACTGTACCGCCTCCTCCAGAATCATATCCAATTCCCTTTTGTGTAGCATAGTGGGATCAGCTTGTAACTTACTGTATACAGCCTACATTGCCCACCTCTGTGTGTTGCTTTCCGCTTTTCTGGGCAATATTTACCCCTGCACCAGTCTGTAGTTTGCCTAAAAAAACCACGAGATTTTAGAGAAGGCTGATCATTATCTGTCTGTGAGGAATCATCCCCACTAGTGGTATCCATTATATCTCTTCTAGATCTTTGTTGTCTTTTGTGAAATCTGTTCCATTGGCCTCCTTTAGTCTGAGTCCCTGAGAGCCATACATACACCATGTTTTCATCGTAATCTTTATTGACTTTTATTAATTTTTCTTTTTCGAATTGAATGAATTCCAGGCGATGTTTGTCAACCTGCATTTTTAACTCCGATTGGTCAGATCGTACCTGTCGTTCGAGTCGTTGTCTGCAGTTTCAAAAGTAGTTATGTCCAACTTACCTCTAGCAAGTTCCCTGGTGGGGAATTAAAAGAATTAAGTCCAGCGAACATTTATTTCAAATAGTGACCCACCGACAACATTCTTGGTTGAATCTTCCCGATGGTTGGTATTTTTTTATTTCGAAATCCCCTTGGTATCTTCTTTTCCTGAAAATAGTCAGAAAGTGTCACCCCATGTAGATAACACTCCGCTTCTTTCTTTTTCTATTTTAATATTTCATGATACAAATCCACAGTCGTGATTGGTTGTGCATTATCCTCAAGGTGATTTATAAAAAGGATAGCCTCTGCTTCCATGTCTGAAAATGTTAGAGTCTCTCCAATCGGTAACTGCATTTGTCCTAAACCTTTGTTGGATTCCTCCATATTATTTGAATCCTCTTTGTCTGACATGTTTGTCGGTAAAATTTGGTCCAATTCAAATCCACAGCACTTTAACAACTGTCCAGAGAATGTGTGCTCCAAACACAACGATTTACAAGGGTGCCAGAAGGAACAGTCTCATGGCTGAGACTCCATACAGTAATGCAGAAAACAGCACTCCGATAATAATAATAATAATAATAATAATAATGTAATCTTGCTGAGGTGCCACTAAGAAAAATAGTACAAGCAAGTCCAAAGAAGGGCACTCTACAGTCTTTTAAATAGTCATAAGACAACGCCTTTATTTGTACATTAAAAAGCCCAACATTTCAGAGACTATAGTCTATATCTTCAGGCACCAATATATCAACATATACATTTCACAATGCGACTTATATGAAGAAAAGAAGCCACACTTACCTGCCCAGAGGCTCACCAGACCCCCCCAATGGATCGCCTGAGCCTGTGTCCCCTCCGGCACCTGTCTGTGATGTCAGCCTCTGCTCCACGTGGAGTCCGGCCTGTTACCATGGAAACCGCCAAGCCATAACCCTGGCAAGTCCCGGCTTGCCACAAGAAGCAGCACTCGCGCCCATCAAGCAGCTCCCGAAAGGGGCGCTCCCCTGGCCACCCTACAGAGCTAATCATCTACTAGGACTTTTGGTAGAAGAACCTCCTTGATTTTTCAATTAGGTTTCTTTCCGCACATCTTCAATTAGCAAAGTCTAGATACACCAAGTATACAGCATGTAGTTAACTCAGGGTTGCCGACTCTCCCGGAATGTCCGTGAGACTCCAGAAATTCGGGCACTTCTCCCAGTATCCCGGGAGAGCCTGCAAATCTCCTACAAGTGACTTGAAGCCTGTGGTTTCATAGAAGTATACTAGTGTTGCTATGGACAGGGATGGACTTGATGACGCAATTTGCGCCCTCAAGCCCCGTCCCGATCCCTATTACATCTAAAAACTGGTATTTTTAGTCAGGGGGGTGGCTTAATATCACGAATTGCATAAATTGTGTCATTAAGCCCTGTCCCCTGCATGCATCTATCGCTTCCCTTCTGGATCTCCCGGAGGAAAGCTCTTAAAAGTGGGCAACCATGAGTTAACAACATTCTATTTAAAATAAATAAAATAAGGAAGAATGATGAATAGAAAGCGATAGATAACAAATGATAAGGCTCAAGAGTTCTACTTGAATCCAGTCTGGAGATGTTTAATATCATGCGTAGAGATCATTTAACAAAATCTGTCTGCAGATTTCTGGATTCATTTCATCATGTATTTGGCTCCTCTCCTGCAGTCAGAGACTTGTACTCTCTGCACTTGTTGCCTTACTTGACTTGAACTCTGCTATGTATGTTGATTGTATCAGCCTTATGTTTATAACTATAAAAGATATATATAAACATTTAAATGGACTCTACAGCTGAAATGCTTTTACTCTAAAGGAGAAAGTGATGATAGCTCTAATGTTTTTATTAACATAGAATCAGCTGCAAAGTCAATTTAGTACAAACACTTTGAAAATGCTCCCAGCAACTAACAAAGGAAAAATGTCAGATAGTTTACATGTATATCTACCCATTTATTTATCTATCTCAGTGGTGGATTTAGAGGAGAGAGGGGGGGATCGAAGCAATCACTTTTCCCCTAGATGTGCCTACATGTCTGAAATACCGGCTCATGGTAAAGCAGAAACATCAGTATTGTCACCTTCTCCTCTCAATGATTACTGATGTCTCGGCATTTGTGAGAATTGCTGGTCAAATAGAATGTGGCTTGAAAAAAGAGTGTGACTTCCAAATGTCTCTGCATGTGTGAGCTTCAGCTGCCAATGAGAGAAGTAAGTGGCAAGAAACCAGGTGAGTGAAGAGACGGGGAAGTGTGACATGGCTGTGAAAACCGGAATAATAATATAATAATATAATATATGTAATAATATATGTCATATATGCTATACCAATCTGTTAGGCTTCTGTTATCTGAATCTTAGACAAAAGGCAGAGTTAACTATTGATATGGTAATTAGCAGGGACTTCCTTTGATCAGGAGAAGGCTTCCTTCGCCCAAAACTGGCCCAATCAGAGATGTTAGAGGTTATCCAATCATAGATCAGAAAAGTTGTAATGAAGAGACAATGTAACTTTTTAGTCTCAGAGTGGAATCAGTGCTGAGTGGAATGAGAGTGCCACCAGAGATGTAGGAGCCAGGATGGCTCACCTAATTCATATGGGTTGGTGAGTATAGGAGATATATACAGCATATCAGGGTATCCTATTTCTATTATCTTCTATAACTTCATTCTAACTTAAGCTAACATAATGTGCTCTAGTGACCTAATGTTAACTCTGTATTTCAAACTCATTCTTATTTAAACACCCTTAAATTGATTATATCTGTCTGCTAGATAATGTGAAATGCCATGTGATGTGTTAGCAGCCATATTGGAAAGATCCTTTGTCTGAAAGAACTAATGTAATGTCTGTTACCTGTGTATTCCTGTAAATGTATAATAAATGATTGTTAATTTTTGTTAAACCTTATTAGAGAAATCAAAGCATGTCATTCAAAAAATATTAATATCCACACCCCGGAGGCCGACGGCTTACTGCAGAGTTTAGTGGGGTGATTGTCAAGTGCTTGTTGCCTCTGTTGCAAGTGGCGTTGTTAAAACTGTAGCACTTGCCTTAGGCCAAGGTGGGGGCGAGCCACGCCCCTTGCCCTGAAACTGCTTAGGTGTTGCCGAATCAGTAGCCGCATCCAAATGCCCCTGATAACCCCTTCCCATAACTCCACATCCTTGGTACCAAAGCCCATACTGGCCTGTCCGTCTGCATTGAGCCTAAATTCCTCATCGTATTCGCGCCAAGCGGAACCCCTCGATTTTACCGCGAGGTCATGTACCAGGTGCTGGTACCTAATCAGGTCCACATATTCACCTGGCCGTGACTCCAGGTAAACGTGCATAAATGTACACCATCGCGGGAACCAATTACTAAAGCAGTGGTATTGCTCCTCCACTGCGGGCCCTTTCTTTTTTGCTGCACTCAGTGCTTTATGCGAGTTCTTTGTCAGTGCAAATATATCTACGAATTTCCCTTTTTTAATTTTCTCCTTGGCTTGGCGCGAATACGATGAGGAATTTAGGCTCAATGCAAGCCCCTAGTAACTACCGTATAATCGCAATGAATCATACTTGTGTCTTTCGTGGGGGGAGGGGTAGGAGTCACCTTATTGGCTGTTTTCCTGGCACGCTTGCGCAAGTGTTTGTCAATCCTTTTCCCTAAGTTACGCCTGGACCCCTTAGACGTATCAGATGACAGCGAGGATTCTGATGAACATGTAAACACAGAAGCATCATCATTATCACCCGTAGATTGATTGTTATCCGACTCATCGGGCGCTGGTTGACTAGGACCCGGCTGCTCGACCTCCTCCACGGTACCAGTTGTCTAAACCGCCTCGGGCTGGGTGTTCTCAGTCGGCTGATGGGAGCATGATGCCCCGGATCTCCGTCTCCTCCTGGATCTGCTGCGAGTGTCAGGGTCAACCTGTGGAACTGGAGGAGAAGCAGCATCAGCTGGGGTCTCAGATCCCACAACCGCATCTCTAGCGCACCTATCCATGGTGTTGTTGAAACGCGATGACGGATCGCTGCGGCGGGGGGAGCTGGAGCGCGATCTATGATGGTGGCTGCCGCATGGCAAATGGCATGGGTGGCTACATGAAGGAGGTGGTAACTGTGGCCGAGGGCAACAGGGCGCTGTATAATGGGCATGGGTGGGCCAATAGGGCCAGTCACCAGAGCAGCTAGGCCCCGGCCAGGGGTCCCCATGTCTACTCCAGCCATGGTGCCCATGTCCCTGGTAATAATGGTCAGCTGGCCTGTGGTATGCATATGAGGAACCTT
>WWET01000336.1:95517-105530 GCA_011038615.1 Limnodynastes dumerilii
AATAAGAGGTGAGTGTCACCAGTTGCCACCCACCCACACAGGAAGTTTCATTTGCTTCATGTTAAATTTATTAACCCTCTGCTACTCAAAACTAAGGTACTATATATATCCTATTCCCAAGTGATTAGCTTCTGTTGTTTTAGTAATCCCTCTGTACAGACTGTAGACTTTCATTAGTACAGCCTTACTTCTTAAGACTTTTGGCAGCCAATGCAGTGCACAATCAGAAGGGAGATGAAACTTCTGGCAATGAGGTAGAATAGGTAGCTTCTTCCTTTACCTAGAGTGGGTAACAGTTTCAGAATGCAAAGGCAGCATCCAAGTTATATCCATTCTCTACACATTCCTTATACTCCTTTCATATCGCAGCCCCAGCAATATCCCGGGTTCACAGACCCGGGATATTGCCGGGGCAGCAGAGGATCCCAGGGTCACACTGTAGGGCAGACCCGGGAAATTCCGAGACCCGGGTCTGCCCTGTCGTCATCGCGGTGCGTAATTTGTTTACCATTGCCAGGGCAATAGTAAAAAAATTCCACCAAACGAGGTACATTAGGTGCTACCCGGGTTGCACCCCTACCCGTGTCGGACTCGATTTTGCCGAGACTCAGGTTTTTGGCGAAAATCCCAGGTATTTCGTGGTGATGTTAAAAGGGTATTAATGTCTAAAATAATACAGCACTGTTCATTTATCAATGTATAAATATTCTCTGATCTTTGCTAGTTTATACTTTTAAATAAAAATGAATAATATCTAGTTTACCACAGCTTTCTATTATGTTTTTACTTTCTTTTGTTGCTAATTTTTCTTTTAGCTTTATTAAAAATAAATGGTCAAAATCTGTAGAATAGATCATAAGAGGAATTCTGTTAAAAGTAATTAATGTGGTGGAGCTATGGAAAGAAATGACTAGTTCCTGCATGACTAATCAAGACTAATCAGTATCTGAGGTTACAGATACAGGACACAGAATTAATAACAATGTAAATCGGGCTTTGCTAGCACATTGCACATGCACACGCCAGATGTTATGCATTGGAACTATGAACACACAGAAATGGTTTCTATACATCAGGGTGTGACAGCCCTCCATACGCAGTGTGCGTGCATTCATTAGCAAATCCATGTGTGCAAAAGTACGCTTACATTTGGATCAATGACGGTTACAGTATCACAGATTGCAGAGAATGTCTATGATTTATTCATTGCAGGTCTTGTATGGCTCTGTTAAAAGAAAGACTATTGAAGCTGGACTTTCTGGTTTTCCACCACGAGCTTGGAAAGTCAGGTTGGTAAAAGGGGTTGTCTTTTTTCTGTGCAATACGCCTACATTAGCATGATGGGCCGGATTCACAGATCCATTTTCCCGTGAAATAGCGTGCGTATTTTTAGGTATGTTTTAACTGCGGATGCGTAGTAACTTTATTTACGTAAGTAACGTAGAATATACGCACGTAAGTGCTTTAGCCACGGCCATGTGAATCGCACTTGGGGACATACGTGCGGATGGGCAGAGTTGAAATACGTACCTGAAAAGTTACATGAAAGAGGGTGGGGGGGCATTTAAATGAGTCTTTGAGGGCGCGGTACGTGCGGCATACATATACACACGTAAGTACACACGTAAAGTTAGAAGTGGTCTATGGAAGCGCATGTATACGATTGCACGGCCATCAGAGAGGAGTGTCATGGGTGTTGGTGGGTGTTGGTTTGCTATGTGTGTGCATATAATTGCGTACTTTTGAACAAATGCATCTCTGAATACAGGCCGATATTCCTATCCTTCAAAAAGCAATATAGCCCTTGTGTTAAATGAAAAATATCAATATTAATATGTTCAGGTATATTACTGGGTTTAAAATAGGTTCACCAAATTCACAAAATAACTGAAAGGTTTGTTTGTAACTTGGTATGCGAGCCAGTTCCAGATAACACTAAGGGTTAGATTTACTAAACTGCAGAAAAGGAAAAGTGGAGATTTTGCCTATAGCAACCAGATTTTAGCTCTCACTTTAATACATACAAGAGAATGTTAGCTAGAATCTGATTGGTTGCTATGGGCAACATCTCCACTTTTCCTTTTCCGCAGTTCAATAAATCTAGCCCTAAGTGACAGCTTATACAAGCTGTTATGTAAAAAGGCGCAATAGCATCCACTACAGTGCCACTCATGCTTTCAGAATAAGCAGTATACTGGTTTTATACTTAGGGCCTGATCCAGAGCTATGCTGGCCTGCTGGCCGTAAGATAAACAACTACAAAATGGCAATACTAAGTCTGAATGCATAACCCTTCATTTACCTAGACACTATATGATATGATAAACACTATAAAAGATAGAGTACGTACTTTTAGATGGAATTACCTTTTCCAGTAAACCTACAGCATGTACTATATAAGGAGATTCTTCTATACTATGACACTGTTGACATATAGGCTTTTCTAGATTATCTAAATTCCACACAGTTTGTTCCTCCGGGCAGAATATGTGGCAGATAATTCTGGCAGAAACATATTTTAGAACAAAAACATTTTCTAAAGAAAAAGATTAAATAGAAGCAAAGGAAAACAATTCAACCATCAAGTATAAAATTCCTTTTTGTATTATAAATAAATGCTTGAGGTCAAGTTAAGCAGCATGTGGCTTTCTTAGGAATAGATATTTTCTGGTTAACTTATTCCCAGCAGCTCACCTCTACCCCCAAGATTCTGCCAGACATTCCAGAGTAAATTGCAGATGGATACAAGTGCCAGTGATGGCATTACATGGGAGACATGCTTATCAGAGACTACTATTTATGACTAACATTATTTCACACCTAAATACCATTACTTGAAAAATATATTAATTATAATAGTCATAAATGTTCCAGTTAGATCCAAACCAAAATAAACCTCAAATGTCCCAGGTTGTAGGCACTGATCTAGATTTATAAGATAGCTCCAAGGAAACTTGGAGTGTCCCTGAATAATTAGTGATTAACCTACTTCTGTGAATAGAATCTACCTGGTACTAATCCAGTATACCCCAGTTTCTAAAGTAAAGTGATAGATAAAGGGCCTGATTCAATTAGATTCACGGCCCGCAATAGACAGAAAAAATCTTGCGGTGCAATTTTTCCCGTCTATTACGGTAGATGATTTTTATGCGTGCCTCTATGAGATGTGAATAAAAATAAAAATTAAAAAATTTGCTTCACATCGGAAATAAAGCAGGGGCGAGGCTAACTGAATCAGTCAGTCAATCAATCAAAGTAACAAGTGTTATGTCTATATGTGTTATGGCTTATAATGCCACTATGTCACCAAATGAAATCACTAAGCAAGCCAACAAATATAAATGCAACAAGATTTCACATTTCAGAACATTTAAAAAAAAACACCCAAATAATCCTGTATCACTGTGGTGTCTGGCCATATTTAAAAATTTAAATGATCAATTCAAAATTTGATCCAATAAATTCTAGGAACGATGGCCCTGATTCACAACTAAGAAAGTACTGAATCTCTCTGCGTATTTTTATACTGCACATGCCACAGACACGGATGGCCGATTTAGGAATGAATCACGCTTCGGTATAGAATGAGTTCCTGCATGCGTGGCTAGAGGGGCAAGACTCAATGCGTCTTGTCCTTCTGTTTGTTCAGCCCACACCTGCTGCGTATTGCATTTAATTGAGAAAATTAAATTCTCCTCTATTTAATCCTCTGCTGCTATGTTATTTTGTGTAACACTTTAACCTGGTAAAGGTAGGCATAATTTGGTTCGTTTTTTAAAAAAAAGGATCATAATGCTTTATTTTTTTTTGTAAGATTTTTCAAATATTCTTTATCTTTATGTTTGTTTAAACGTTTTATTTTTTTATTTGTGTTGTGTTTTTATGTATATATCGTGATTTTTATTTTTTAAAATTTAAAAGCTACACATGTTGTTATTCTCTGGAGATATGTGGCTCAACTTTCAACTTCACGTTTTTTCTTATCAAAATATGTTTTTTTGTCACATAGTAAAGTGTGTTTATAACTTCATATCTGTGGTAAAATTAGATTTGTTGGTTGATTGTGCTTTTTTTTTTTTTTTTTAATTTGTTAAAATTTTAGCTCACATATTAAAGTGTGTGTTTTGTACTTCATAGTATTGCAACAGTTTGGAGGTTGCTTCATATGTATATAAATTGGATATGGATTTAAATATAAAGATAGGGATTGCAGGAGATCCAAAATAGGTTGAACTTGATGGACTGTTGTCTTTTTTCAACCTTATCAACTATGTATTTTGTTACCTTTTTACATTGTTATTGTTTATAGTCACTTTCTGCAAACATGGATCTGTTTTCTGTAAATGGCAGCATCGATTAAACCTTCATTTACAAATCTACTATAATGCGTGCCTAAGCAAAGTGTGTCACTTTTGAAATGCCCTTTATATTAAATAACACACTTGTAATTATGTACATCACCCATAAAACATTTGTACCAATCAGAGGTTATTATAAGAAGATAAGAGAATAAACAGAAATGTCTGATTGTTGTCAAAAAAATGTTTTAATTTTTCAAACCTAAGGTTTGAAAACACTCAGTCGAGTTCGGCAATAGGGTCATCCATGGACGGATGTGGAGAGGTCCGCGCTAACCTGAAGAGTCTACAAATGACTGTAGCTGAAGCCACTTGAAGACGAGCTGGAGCCAGGGCCGGCGCGACCCGCTCCGCGAGGGGATGCGGTGCATCCTGGCGCCATGCTGGATAGGCACCGGACATCCCCCCCCCCCGGTGCATCCTGGTGCCATGCTGGATAGGTGCCACACATCTCCCCGCACCCCTCTATACAGATTGGTAGCATTCATTCAGTCTCCTGTATGAACGCTGCCAATCTGTATAGCGGGAAGTGGGGGGGGGATGTCTGGCGCCTATCCAGCATGACGCTCCCCCCCCCCCCTCCCCTAAACAGATTGGCAGCGCAGCACTCATACAGGAGGTTCTGTTCTGTTGCCTACTCCAATCTCTAATGATATTCCTGGCCAGTTTCAAGTTTAACATTGCTTGTCTTAGGGGAATTTAGCTTAGTTCAATGTAACATTTAAGAACCTTACCTAATATGGGATGCGTATTTATTACATGTGACTGTTATTATTTGACATGATGATTATTTTAAGTCAGGCTACTTTATAGTTCATATAAATGTAAGGATTATACTACACAAGAAGTAATTATTTTATTTATGCAAATTGCTGCTAATGTTATCACAGTGCTTGCTTGTATTTCTAAATGTTTTCTGAAATATATATATGGATACATATTATACTGCTTAGCAGCAGAAACTGACAAAACAATAATCAACAGAAATGGCTGTCCCTGTCGGCAAGTTTCTTCTTGAAGTTGGTTTTGAAATCCTGCCACCTGTGAAAATTATTGAAAAAGAACATCAACACACAAAACTGCAATTACAACAATTTAAAATCCATATTAAAAAGACACAACGCACAATTTTAAACACACACACACACACACAGTTCTATTTTATTGTGTAACCGTTGCATGAAATTACAAATGTATAATACCGCTGCACTAATTGCAATAAAAATTATTAATCAATAATTTAAAATCGCAAAAATACGCAAACATGCCTCAACTCACTGCTTTTTTACCATGGTGAATCTCTCCTCTACCTCATTATGCTACTGCCGCGAGAAGACATTGAGAAAGGCTGTGATGTCCTCGCACCTGGCAGCACGCTGGTGAGGCCTAAGCTCACTTCCACCATCATATAAACGGTAAACGAACCTGATGAAAATCCCATCCACCCACCTTTAAATAACCTATCTAAACCCCATCCTCAGCACTCTAAACTACCGACCCCTGCCTACCTAACTAACTACTCTAAACTAGAAACTCCTACAAGAATAACCCTACGCTGACTGCTGCCTGGTGACCCCCTGCCTGCCGTTTACTAAACTGCAGCCCTATTCTTTCTAGCACCAGCTCCACTAGCTTCCTGCTGGCAGAAGTTTCAATTCCTTTTCTTGTCTGCTGGAGCCATTCTTACATCCAGATAAATGTGCAGGTGCTCATCTAAATTTAAAGACCTAGGGACAGATTTACTAAGCTGTGGGTTTGAAAAAGTGGAGATGTTGCCTATAGCAATCAGTCAGATTCTAGCTCTCGCATTCCTATTACATACTAGAGAATGTTAGCTAAAATCTGAACGGTTGCTATGGGCAACATCTCCACTTTTCCAAACCCGCAGCTTAGTAAATCTGGCCCCTAGAATGACTTCTATTGGCTGACAAGCATGCATCATTTTAAGCTGTTCTTGTCTACCACACTGCAGTTTGTCTTAGCGATTCTTAAAGTAATAAAGTTTCATATGTTGACAATGAATTAAAACTGTCCAATAGTAATCTATATTGTAAACTGCATGAACAAGCACAGTCAATCTGGAGCACTTTTACTCTCTCTCAGACTTCCAAAATGGCAAGAGCAGACAATTTTACAATAATGGAGCTCCTCTGCTTACTGCAAGGGATGGAACGCCTGGACCCTGCTGTGAGGCATTCCATGGCAGAAAAATGCCAAGCCTATCAAAAGGCAATGTGATTAATAAGGAGAAGAATGGGGAATATTCACTGGGGAAGAATTATTGCAAGTAAGCATTTCATTTAATCAATAGTTGCCTTAAATTTATTAGCACTAAATCATATGAAGCCTTTGAAGTCTATGCATTTACATACTGTTAAATAGACTAAACTTCAACATATGCCTGTGTTTCTTTTGTTTGTGTATACAGTATGTGTAGCATATTAAAATGTAATATGGTGTATATATCTACGGTGCATCCGGAAAGTATTCACAGCGTTTCACTTTTTACACATTTTTAGCCTTACTCCAAAATTTTATAAATTCATTTTTTCCCTCAACAGTCTACACAAAATACCCCATAGTAACAACATGAAAAAAATTTGGGGAGATTTTTGCTAATTTATTAAAAATCAAAAAACCAAAAAATCACATGTACTTAAGTATTCACAGCCTTTGCTCAATACTTTGTTAAAGCACCTTTGGCAGCAATCACAGCCTCAAGTCTTTTTGAATATGATGCCACAAGCTTGGCATACCTATCTTTGGGCAGTTTCGCCCATTCCTCTTTGCAGTGTGGCACCCCTGCTGTGCAGGATTGAGTGTTCGGGATTGCAGGGTGCTTTAGGCAGAGTGAGCAGTGAGAGCTAGTGTGAGGCTGTTGCTAGGCAGCAGCCAGAAGACAGCTAGCTGGTACTCGAAGGAGGTTGCCTGGGCAACAGTCAGTTGACAGAGACATGTGGTGAGGCATGCTGCGATTCTAGAAAGATCTAGGAGGTCTGTTAGACTGGCAGTTGGTGTGAGGAAAGAGGAGAGAGACAGTTGGCATGAGGTGTCTGTGTGAGGGGGGATATACGAGGCTGTTGGTGACAGGGGACCGTATTCAGACTCCCGCACGCTTTCCGTGCGTGAGGGTGCCTGTAATTACGCGAGCGAGAGGGGAGTGCACACCCCCTGTCACTCCCCTCTCGTGTGTGGGCTTTATGGCAGCTTACGCTGCCATAAGCCTACCTTAACTGCGGCGTGCGGATCAGCGGTCCGTATGACCGCTGATCCACTACAGTGTGGGAGCCTCCTCCCACACTGTACACTTTAGATGCTTCCCACCGCCCGCTTTAGCGGGCGGAAGGAAAGCACAGCCCATGTCCTCGGAAATGGGCTCGGACGGAACTAAGTTCCGTCCGATTGTTGCTACGCTAGGGTCGCTAGTTAAGTCAGGTGATTCACTCACCTTGCGTGCGTAAATTACCTGACGTTATTAAATCTGAATCTGGTCCAGGTACCGGAGGAATCATAAGAGAGAGACAGTGGAGATTTTAGTAAAGATCTTGAGGGTGTGTGATGGAGGAGTGAAGCAGGAGACAGCAGAGATATCGGGAGAGAACCTTCTTGATGACAGCGAGCCGGAGGGTGTACGGTGAAGTAAAGAGTTGTGAGAGAGAGAGAGAGCTGAGGGAGAGCATGAAGTGACAGTGAACATTGAGACAGAGAGAGCGGTGACATCGGAGAAGGAATTAAGAGGCAGAGAGAGTGCTAAAGTGAGCAGTGATCAGAAAGAAGGAGCTGAGGGGTAAAAAAAACCCCTAAGACTTGGAGTTGGGAGAAGTATGAGAGAGACATTTGAGGTAGCAGATCAGCTAAAGCGGGTGTTTTGAAGGCTAAAAGAGTAAAGGTTTAGAAGTGAACACTCCATGCTACATTTTGAGACACTAATTCCTCAGTACAGACTTAGGTATACTCCGCACCTTCATTTGAAGGACGTTAATAAGGAATTAAGAGCCATAGTATAGACTGTTGGTGGACTGGCTCTATGGAAAATCCATAAAAGTGTTATTTAGTGAATATTTAGTGAATATTTTAAGCCACATTAGAAGAAATTAGTATAAGAATAGCAGCTAACCTTGTGTTTGATATTAGAATTTAAAGATAGCAGCCATAAATGTGGTTAGTTCATTAAGTAACTGTACTTTGTCAAGATTTACTGTCTGATTTGTTATTTACTGATGGTAATTGTTTCATAAGTCCTGTGGCAACAGTATCAAAGCCGTTACATTTACCAAAATTGATATTTTCTTTGACTGTAACTGTTTATATGCCTAGCTTTGGCAGAATATATTTGTTATTGGTGCCATTCATTGTAGAATCGCTATTACAAAAACTTGCTAATTTTTCTTATTGCACTATGTGAAATAGTAAAGTTTTCTGATTATCTTTAAATGAAAATTAAAAAGTAAAATCTATTTAACTAAATGTTGGTGCAAAACAGTTTCTGAGCTTTCTTACATTGCCTACACCTCTCTGCAATCCACATCCACCACAACTATTATTATAATACCTGTAGCTCTTACCGCCCAGGCATCACAGCAGCACCTCTCAAGCTCCATCAGGTTGGATGGGAAGCGTCGATGCACAGCCATTTTCAGATCTTTCCAGAGATGTTCAATCCAAATCAAGTATAGGCTCTGGCTGGGCCACTCAAGGACATTCACAGAGTTGTCCTGAAGCCACTCCTTTGATATCTTGGCTGTGTGCTTAGCGTCGCTGTCCTGCAGAAAGATGAACCGCCGCCCCAGTCCTGCTGAAAGATGATCCGTCACCCCAGTCTGAGGTCAAGAGCTCTCTGTAGGTCCTTCATTTGCAAGCGATTACGAGGAAATGCCCTTCCCCAAGCAAAGGTTGAACTGTGTTCTGGCTCTGTGACAAGCATTTGTTCTCATGTGTAAGCGGTCATGAGGGAATAGGCAGCCGCTCATCTGAGTGAAGATCCAGTGTGAGGTGGCTTTTTGTTTTTGTTTGCCTTTATGTTTTATTTCCAGAATATGGATAGCATGGGACTGACTCTCTGTCTTTGAGCCAAATATATTTATCTTATACAAACGCTAATTAATATTGGGGCAGATCCAGAACAACGTTTCCGTGTGTATTTACTAGAGATGTGCAGGCTCGGTTCTAAGAGAACCGAGCCCACACGAACTTCAGGATCTGAGGCGGGATCGGAGCATAGCTCGGATCTCCCCTCGCGGCTCGGGTGACATCACGTCACCCAAGCTTTCAAAAGCCCCGTTGGATCTCGCAGGGTTTTGAGAATGCCACGGAGGACGGAGGACTTGGCAAAGGTAAGTAATGTGTTTTGCTTGCGGGAAGCTGAACACATGACGGGGTTTTCTGGGGGGGAGCTGGACATACGGAGCATAGATCTCCCCTCGCGGCTCGGGTGACATCACGTCACCCAAGCTTTCAAAAGCCCCGTTGGATCTCGCAGGGTTTTGAGAATGCCACGGAGGACGGAGGACTTGGCAAAGGTAAGGTAAGTGTTTTGCTTGCGGGAAGCTGAACACATGACGGGGTTTTCTGGGGGGGAGCTGGACATATGATGGGGTTTTCTGGGGGGGGAGCTGAACACATGATGGGGTTTTTCTGTGGGGGGGGGGCTGGGGA
>WWET01000336.1:116376-144685 GCA_011038615.1 Limnodynastes dumerilii
AAGACAAGTTGAATATTCTCTTCTGTGAGTGCTCAGAACTGTCCCGTCTGGATATAATTACTGTGACTGTTCTAACACACTATAATACATTCTACTAGTGTTGTTTTACTTTGGCGAAATCAGCTATGGACGCGTTGAGAGCTCTGCCTCACTTGTTTCTTAGTGTTCAGTTGCTTTTTCTGCTGTGGTTTTAATATTATTTGATGTATAAGTAGAGTGTATGAACACTCCGCATATTAAGTAGCTAGCTACAATTGTATCTGTGTTGCTTACTTATTTTAACATGCATATTTGCTAATTAAAGCCTGTTTATTTTTACCATAAGGGAAGCGCCGAATACTGTCTCTCTCATACTATTGTCTATGCATGGGGTTGCGGTTTCCCCTTTTCCTTTCGGTATTCCGAGTGGCAGCAGCTCTCCAGGTATTTTATAGGCAGCGCTGTTTCCTATACCCATTTTCTCCTACCACTTTCTCAGGAACAAGTACGCTTCACAAATACCCTCAGCTCGGATGGTAGTGGAGAATGCGTTTGGCAGTTGGAACCAAAGTTGCCGTTGTTTAATGAAACGCAACATCAGCAACACTACAACATTGACATTAAGCTTGTGCCTTGTTTCGTAGCTGCTTGCTGTATTTTACGTAATATACATGAAATACAGGACTCCAAGAGCTGTCTGATCCAGACTTAAGTGAAGGCGAACGGCCTTATTCCAGTGCTGAACTTATACGCAACACCCTTGCAACAAACCTTTATTCTTTGCGATAAAATAAATACAGTTTTATTTGTTAAAGTGCAAAATGTTTTTATTTTTTACCAATATGTGAACGCTGCATAGTAGCACTTCATTCTTTATTAACAAACTGCACTTTGTGAAAGTGCTTTTTTCAGTACGTAGATTGCGTATATGCAGTCTTTAAGACCACATATACACAATCTACTCACCAAAAAAATACGTCCGGTGTTCTGAATACGGCCCAATAACAACATTTTTTTTTACTTTGCATATTACATCATATGCAAATGTGCATTAGCAAATCTATATACTTTATAAAGGTGCCTTCTTTGGCAAAACATAACCTCAGCTACATTAATACAAGTAAGCTATACTAAAAAACGACAAGCTATCTATCTAAACTTATACACAAGTTATATTAACAAGTTACAAATCTTAGTAACGTGCACAGGTATTCGCATATATTTGGAACACCTTGGTGGGTAGAGACTTGATGCTCTGGTGCACTATAGTCATGACGAGGAGGTGCATGTGGCTGGCTATGGGCTTGATGCTCTGGTCTACTATAGTCACGACGAGGTGGTACAAGTGGCTGGTAGTCACGGTAACTTTGATCACCATAGCCTGGGAGTAGGACGGTGATATGACCATGACGGAGGGGGGGGGGGGGTTGATGTGTGTTCCACATACGTTCAAGCATGTGGGTAATAAATGCCACCTTGCTCAGGTGTTTCCGGTTTTTAGGAATTTTAAAAACTAGAAAAAGGGAAATAGAAATAACACCACATCAGGTAAGAAGGACATTCATCCTGTAACATTGCACCACACTCTTGTGCATGTGGCCTCTGATATATGCTCATCACGCATCAGTATTAGGAAGTATTATCCTCTGCTGAGTGACAACTATTATTATAGTTACCATTATTGTTATTGCTGTAACCAACAAGCATACGTTTTTATTTTATTTGTGGATATTAAATTTGGTTTATCACTAGGTAGCGCCCCAGGTACTGTTCTTCTTTTCTGTTAAAAAAACAAGTCTTGTAAGCCATTGTGCTTGAGGCCTCCTCTCTCAAGCACTGCTTCATGCTGTAACAGTTGTGTACATTTTGTTATGGTGTTTTATTTACATGTATAAAAATTTTTATAAAGAATTAAATCATGCATATAAAGTTTTAGAAAGAATGAAATATTGGGCTTTTGATAATTAACTTTTATCATGGACTCAAACATTGTGCAACAATTGTTACGCTGACTAGTGTGGATATATGGGCAGCATTTACAGGCCATGGGTCAGATTTACTAAGCTGCGGGTTTGGAAAAGTGGAGATGTTGCCCATAGCAACCAATCAGATTCTAGCTAACATTCTCTAGTATGTAACAGGAAAGTGAGAGCTAGAATCTGATTGGGTGCTATAGGCAACATCTCAACTTTTCCAAACCTGCAGCTTAGTAAATCTGGCCCTATATTGGACTTTTAAAACAAGACGCAAAGATAAAGAATTCACATTAAGGTCCAGATTTATTAAGCTGTGGGTTTTGAAAGAGTTGAGAGTTTGCCCATAGTAATCAATCAGTTACTATATCTTATTTAACTATTGTATTCTAGAGAATGTCAGCTAGAATCTGATTGATTGCTATGGGCAAACTCTCCACTCTTTCAAAACCCACAGCTTAGTAAATCTGGACCTAAGGATGCAAAAGTAAAAATTGCGGTACTTACTATTTCCACACAAACCAGAAGATATGGATGGTTGCTCCCCTACCAACACTGCAGCATCATCAGCGCCTTTGGTCGGTTCACATGGCGGTACCTTTCACATCACCACTCGACCTAGGTCGTTTGAGCCTAGTCCCGGGAATTTGACAAAAAAACCCAGGATTTAATGGCAATGTGAGAGGGGTATATGTAATATCCAGTGCAGCTGAGGCTTAGTTCTGCTGATATTGCTTACATGACAGTGATCTTTGTATTCCTATCCTGCAGTTTTTTCTTGTATATGAATCATGCACAAATCATTTGATATACAGTACTTTTAAAGTGTTTTGTCTTTTTTCTCTTTAGTCTCTGTATTTATGTTCTAAAGAAACAATTTACACTCACAAAAAAAAGTAATAAAGTCATAAACAGATTTCTTCCATGACTAATAACAATGCCTGCTTGAAAACCAACAATCAAATAACTAGACAGATCATTACTCTCCATGCTGAAATCTAATATTAGGAAACAGGAAAAAAGATAGTGGAATAGTCAAAGATCAAAGGAAAAGTTTTTTTGGTTTTTTTTTAAGTAGTATTCTAGGCACAGTAATGGTTCATAGGCAACAGATTTTCCCACGTGTTAGTTTTCAATGGAACTTCCACCCTTATTTACACAGACTAAATATTATAAAGGATCAAAAGAGACTAATGCTAAAATATGCACTGTTTTCATTAGTATAATCTAACCAAGTTATCACATACTGTATACTACATTAGATTTCATTTACAAAACCTTTTGGCTACTAATTCAGAATAAATTGACCAATTAAAAGTGACATATTGGTCATTTAGAGACAATTTATCCAATCTCTCTACAAATGTTATTCTAAAAACTAATAAATATTTTTTCTATATAACTCAGAGGCACATCAAAACCTTTAATTTCCCCAGTGTAGATAAATAGCCCTAAGGGGAAATCATTTCTGTTAATCAGTTATAGTGTATCTTTACTGGCAATATTAGTGCATTTATATTTTCAAATATTAGACCTAAGGATAACAATGTAAGAATTATCATCCAGCACAAAAGACATTCATCAATTGCTGGCGTTGAAATAATTCATTTATTTTGGCAGTACTGTTGGCAGCCCTAGTATTTTCTTATATGCAAAATTTTGTTCCACATTATTATTTAACATGGTGTAGGAACACATTTTGAGATTATTATGTAGAGTATTATGCATGTGATTTGCAAAACAGTATCTTTTCTAGACAAAACATTTTTGTTTGTACAAGGTGTGTATACAATGGACAGCAGACAGTGAAAGTCAATGTATGCAAAGTAAATTAAACACTATACAGTACGAGTCGAAGTCTTGAGCTCCAAGAATCACTTGATAGTCTACAAATTAAATAATTAATCTTTTGGTCAATGTAGAAGCAAATATATCATCACAATAGTGTTTCATTGCCAAACCTTTAATTAAAAAAAATTGAGGAATATGTACCTTCTCAATGAAAGCTAATGCTATAATTATTACTAGTATGGCTTGTGGAAAGGAATATACAAAACAACATTATAGAACAAATCATTTGCGGACTGAGAACTTCAGTTAAGTTCAGAGGATCAGAGCTACAAGCATGTTGAATGTAATGAAAGGAAGTGCACAGAGGTGCTGAAAGAACAGTTCCAGCTCACTCCAGGTTAGCACCTGAGTTTCAGGGAACTGGAGTCATGTCAAAGCTGTAAATATTGAATAGACCTACTACTTAATGCAACAGCTGCAACATAGAGTAGAGAGATAAGTCTGCACTGGTATATTGGTGACTGTAGTCAACATCAGTATATAATGCATTTGACAAATGAGAAACATAACAGCACATAATACTCTCTTGATAGATAGACAGACACTCACAATACACATTTTAATTATAAAATGCTATATGCATAAATATAAAACTCCACAAAGAAACTACTGCGTAGTGCTGAGTAGGAGGCAATATTATAGCATATTAATGTGGATATTCATTTTAGGACCCCCATTACCTGAACCTGTTTATCTGTGCAGCTTAGGACTACTATACACCCATTTTAATTCTACTATGAAAACCAACTATGAAATTTTCTTTCAGTTCTTGGCTTCTTGTTCGCTACAATTCTGTTAATATAATTATAATAATTTATCATTAGATTCCATGGGCCGAATCCAGATCTGGATGCAATTTGTTAGCAAAATATGTGGCGTATCTACGCGACGGATCTTCTAAATGCTTCCAAATCTGGATAAGATTGCAATTGCACTCAATAACGTAAATACGTCAAAAGTTTTGCTGCAAATATGTTATGTGGATAGCATATAATTACGTCAAAAAATTACATTAACTTCTGGATTTCATTACTCATAAACATTTTCATCATAATTTTAATTTTCATTAATATTTGTTCATTTCACTTGTTTAAATAAAAAAGACAAGCAAAAACACTTTTTAAAATACCAGAAGGCAGAAGGTTGAGTGTCACATAGCAACAAGAGCAGGCTAAATTTGTATACATTGTATATGTTCTGGTGGTGTGATGGGAACGTGTTTAGGGTTGGCAGAAAATGATAGGGTAATAAATGTAATGGGAGGGGTAGGGGGAATTTATATGGGTGTGGGTCCCCGGAAAGAACGGCCCTATTTCCGAAAAGGAATGGGTAAGTATGCCAATCGGCCCTGGTACAACAGACTTTTACTCTAAAGACGAAGAAAAGTGAATGCAACATTTTACTGCATGCTCTGTTTTACACAGGAGTCCATGGTCAGTGTGCATGAAATAAAACTGGAAATTACAATCTTAGGGTACAGTGTGGGCATACTAGATTTCCCCACTGGATTAAATGTAATTCCTTTGAACAGCATGGTATTACCAGAGAAGGTCATGGGAGACACAAATTGAATTTGTCCTAGTAGAAGTATTACAGATTAATGTTCAACTGATCCATGTAAGTAGTTAACAGGTTTTACGAACCATATGGGGAAATTAAATTAATTGCCGTTTGATTGTAATTTTAAAGCAGCATATATTTTTTGCTAAATGGAATTAGTGAGCAATAATTTGTGGAATGGTCTGTTTTACATACCAACAACATGCAGCTAAAAACCACTAAGCAAGCTACCAGCAATAGCACCACATGGGCAAAGTGATCATCTCATTTTTTTCCTATCGCTATTAGCACACAAATTTTCCACTAAGGGAACCAGCTGTGGTGCCAACAGGTCTAGGCTGGTTCTAATCGTGGTGGGGGCCCATATACTGGAAGATACCACCTCTTTGGATTTTTAGGGTTGTTACTGAACCAGTAAAGTTTTTCTCTACATGAGAAGGATATGTAGATGCCTTATCTTTGGCATCTAAAACGCCAGACACATGTTACCTTTCTTTCCACATCCTGGTATCTACTTAAGGAAATTGCCAAAGATCCTCCTGTTCTTCTCTCGTTTTGTCGCTTATTTTTTAGCTTCTTATATACCTTAGCTTTATAATGTTGATGCGCATAAGTCATTCATTATTGTACTTTACTAATTGTTACTGAATTAATAATAATAATAATAATTTATTACTGAATTAATTAATTATAAGCTAATTCATCATATTGTTTTCACAATTATTAGCTATTTAGATGCTCTAGCCTCGCACATCACAGTTCATGCTCGCAATGTATTGAACATGTATATTCTGTTAGACTCTATTTTTTTGCACGATGTACAGTGTAAGCTTAATAAAAAAAAGGCAACTGCTTACTGCTTATCCTATGATTTGGGGTTAACCAACCTAGGCTTTTAGGAACTAGCTAGAGGGGATTCCATGCCTGGCTTTCTATATTTATGCTGAATAACACAATATAGAAGATCACAAGTTAACAAATATTGTAGCTTATTATTTTATGAATTGGAAGAACTTTTTATTTTATACACAGTATATATACAATTTCTAAAGAAGTGATTCTCATTTGGCCATTTTTTATACCAATTGCTACTCACTACGGGCCGTAGTAGCTATTGTACGTAATCTGCGTATCGTTTCGATATGTATATTGCGTATATGCGGTCTAAAAGACCACATATACGCAATCTATGTATCGAAACGATACGCAGATTACGTACAGTAGCTACTATGCATGCGCAGTAGCTACTGTTTATTGAACTACGTCCGTCTATGGAAGACGGACGTAGTTCTGGATCCGGCCCTAAAATACTGTATTTTACAATCTAAATTTCTGCTGTTATGGCATCTTTTAAATAAATCTTTCTGGTATAAACACAATAATGACATTTTCTGCTATCCTGATTTTCATATAAGAAGACAAAGCTCACATGACTATGGGCCGTATTTACACCTAAGAGTGAGTTAGGTGTTTACAGAACCGCACCTAACCCACCCCCCATTTTTAGGTACCTTATGGCACTTAAGAGTGTGATAGGGCTACCTTATCTCACCCTGCGTAGTTTCCTTCTTAAGAAGGAAACTACGCAGGGACAATGCCTTTCCCCGCCCTCCCCAGCTAATCTAAGTTCCTCCCCCCTTCCACTTTTAACTAAACACTCCCTGAGGCGGCATTAGGTTTCCAACTAAACTAATCCGTGTGGTCTTTAATGACCGCATGGAGGCAATCTACGTACCTAACTGGTACTTAGATCACATAAATGACCAAATACGCATACAGTCCTATTTGCCTAGAATGCTTGATCTACATAACCATGACAAATCTCCTACCAAAACTTCCTAGTTAATTGTGACCTCCTTCAGTGGTGCTATAATTGTTGTCTCAAATGAAAGTAAACCTGCAGTCACATCCTTAAACTAGTAAAACTAGAAATCTGGTCATCTGTTCATTCTTTATGTCACTTTTTTTTTTTTTGCTAAAAACGCTAGCCTTCAAATCCTTAGAAAGAAATCAGGTGGGATAATGAGCTAGGCCAAGATTAAATGAACTCCCATGTTAGCCATCTTTGTTCTGCATTACACCACAAATAGTTGTTTTACATCAGTTCCAGAGATGAAAACTTCTGCCACCTGAGCCTCTTCAACTGCAGTCCCCATTATTCTTTGCAAATAACAAATTGGCCTCTTCCTAGCAGAGATCTTTTTTTCTTTTTTTTGCTGTGCATTTTCCTATGTTTCTTTTTTCCGGTTTCCTGTTGTTGATGCAGAGTACAATCTGCACTATATTACCCAGATTCTGTGCCCGAGTTTCATCATTTTACAGTAATAATTGTTAAACAAAACTAGATTGCTTAAAAACAAACATGATGATCAAGTTTTACATAATGTATTCTTTCAATTTCTTAATTTCTTCAAAAAAGTGTTGTCCATTAGCTTCTGAAGTCATAATTTATATGAAAGAACAGCAGTATGGATGGAGAATGACAGATATTAACATGGCCAGACTACATACACAAATTTCAATATTTTTTCATGCATAATGTTTAAATGTTAACGCTTGGATGAAAGAGCCAGTAAATTGACAGTTTGAGCTTATTTGACATTATAATAGTAAGAAAATATGCACCAAAAATATTACTACATTTATATTATTAAATATAACTTTGTTCCAGGATTAGTTTAGTGTTTAAACACACTTGGGCTCAGTCAGATTTTGGAGCAAAATCTAATAAGAATAAAGTGCCATCATGTTACAATGTAGTCTTTGCAAATGAATATTTTTAATACAAAAAAACATTGATGTGCCAGTGACCAGTGGAGCCTCGGAGGCAGCAGGCAGATCCTGGGCAACAGCACCAGCCCCAACACCCTCACAACGGCCCTGGGAGAAGGCAGCACATCCATTGCTGCTAATAGTTACATTCTCTGTAGCTGGTGCCTGCATTCTTCAGCGGTTGCTAGCAGCGTGATTCTGATGTGACGTGACCGGAGGTAAAATCATCATCGTGCTGCACCCAGCATCTGAAGAATGCAGGCTGGTGATAGACACCATTCTGCTGCCAGAGTCGATGCTGCAGAGATAAGTGAAGGGGAAATAGTGAATTACAACACCTTTCACACCACTCTACCCATATTGCATATTATACCCCCAGTTTAACACTACTTTCCTACATTACATATTATACCATTAAAATAACACCACTCTCCCCACATTACATATTATAACCCCATAGTCACATAACACTCCTCACATTACAAATTATATCACTATGTCAGATCTCTTTATACCCACAGCCACACCGCTTACCTCCATAAAATAGTACATCCCCGCAGTTAAATTACTCTCCCCACATTACATATAATACCCCACACTGCATCCTGGTGACAGCCATACAATACAGACTGCAACCTAGTGAGCATCATATAACAACCCAACAAAGTATTCGTAATTCAAGTGCTGAAACACCTTATTTGTCTAAAAACACCAGTCCAAGAAAAAAAGTCTATGGAAGTTATGTCAAATGTTCACAATTTCAGTATCACTCTATACAGGATATCCACAAAAATAGAGGATCAGGAAAATGTCATTCATATAAGACCCTTCAAAATGGGTTCTAGGTATTTCTGGACACTAACACGAACTTCTGATGTTCACTGTCTGGAGTTGAACTGTAGAGAACGCTGTGACTTGATACTGGGACCGTGCTGTGCTCTAACTGCACAAAAGATAGTTTTGCAAGTAAGTGCCACTGCTGTACAGGATCATCTGAGCAGCATTTGTTGTACTATACCTTCTGATCAAACAAGCTGTTGTTCAGCTGGCGGGGGTACTTGTAATGCTCTGCCAATAATCTGTTAGGGATGGACAACTGATATGTTGAGCATTACAAGTAAGCAGTGCCACCAGGGTGGATTTAGTCGAGGGGCAGCTTTTGTGTGCAGGAGGTATAGTACACAATTGAGTATGCTGCCACTCAAATAAAACCCCCAACATTGGCTATGCTTACAGGCAGGGTCGTCTTTTCCACTGGGCAGTTTGAGCTAGTGCCCAAGGGCCCCCACACATCAAGGCGCCCTTCAGCAAAGCCCAGCACTAATGGCCCTGTCTATTGCTTTCCCCTCCTGCAGCTTCTGTTTAGACCAGGGGGTACCTGTGGTACGCATGGGCTTCGGGTCCAGTAGCTAGGAGATCTGCACAGGTCCGTGCAGAAGTGTGCATACTGCTTCTGCCTGCAGCTACATTCCCTGCAGGCAGGATCAGCACATCACAGACAGGCTCTGCAGGCATGGAGCTGAGGGGGCAGAGCTTCCTGCACCAGAGAAAGAAGAGCCACGGAGATAAATGAAGTGGAGGAGGATGTGTTATGCTGCAGATGCTGGAGCAGGTAAGTAAGGATAGAGACATGTGACTAGAAGTAATGTGGGAAGAGAGAGATACCAGAAGGGGGGAAATGTGTAATGTAGGCAGAGGGATATAACACAAGGGGGTAATGTGCAATGTGTAGTGTAGAGAGGGATATAATAGAAGGGGGGTAATGTGCAATATGTAGTGTAGAGAGGGATATAACAGAAAGGGTAATGTGCAATATGTAGTGTGGAGAGGGATATAACAGAAGGGGGTAATGTGCAATATGTAGTGTAGATAGGGATATAACAGAAGGGGGTAATGTGCAATATGTAGTGTAGAGAGTGACATGATTTGGAAATATTGGGGGGCTGGAGACACATAGGGACAATGGGAGCTAGATAGATAATGGGGGACTGTAGTGACATGATTTGGGAATACTGGGGGGCATTTTTATTCCTGTGAATGTGTGGGTAGGGGCCCCTGTGCATTGCTTTGAACAGGGCCTAGAATTCTGTAAAGACGGCCCTGCTTACAGGTACTGCTCAATACATAGATGGACATAAATGAGAATGGGGATTGGAGACATAAGAGAAAGAGTGAGGATTTAGGAAACACAGAGGGTTGAATGAAAGTCAGTGATATTGATATACAGCTCTGCATGTACAAAAAAATTACTGAATAGCTTTATTTTTTAACTAAAATTTAACGGAGAATAGACATGATACAATCACACTCCGTGTGACAATTTTCTTCCCCTGTTTATCATTAATTTGCGTTATATATTTGCTAAATCTTTTTTTTTTTTTTTTTTTTTTTTTTTTTTTTAATCAAATGATTTTTATTAAGTTTGTCAGCAACATACTGAAATATATTAAGATTCAATGAAGATACAGAGGAATATACTGTATTTTCACCAAATTTGACATAAGATACACATAGTAAAATTTATGAATGAGCATCACCAAGAGCTGAGTTGCCATAATATTCTGAGTCAACCCAACTATCCCATACTTTATGAAACTTTTGCGGACAAACCCTACTAATGAAAACAAATTTCTCATGCACAACTGAATTGACCACAAGACACTGCTTCACACAGCGCGTTTTCGGCTGATCCGTCTGTACTACTCCTGCAATAGCCGCTGCTGTATATTTATGTACTATGCTGCTCTGACAGCTGTAAAGTATACCTTCAAAGCAGCTTTGTACATAGATATAAAACAGCAGCTTTAAAGAATAGGGAGTCATTCAGCTTGATGATTGGCTCCCTTAAAATATCGGGAGCTTTCGTTTTTGGTGCATTTATTTAGCGTTTCAAAA
This sequence comes from Limnodynastes dumerilii, assembly GCA_011038615.1. Classification (NCBI taxonomy): domain Eukaryota; kingdom Metazoa; phylum Chordata; class Amphibia; order Anura; family Limnodynastidae; genus Limnodynastes; species Limnodynastes dumerilii. The sequence goes on from WWET01000336.1 coordinate 127,407, forward strand.
ATTGATTTGAACCATACACTAGAGCGATTATAATCGGTCTATTGTATGGCCAGCTTTAGTCTTATAAATCTCAACAGAGATTCCATCTGTACCTGCTGCCTTTTCTCTAGGGAAGGAATTTATTGCAGTTTCTATTTCATCCGCCATTATGGGAGAATTAAAAAAAGGTCCGGCTATTACTTGACAGTACAGACAAGGAGATAGTGTCAAGATATGTAATAACAAAAAAAGGGAACACTGGCACTTGAATGATTATGCCAGTTGAAAAAAAGAGGAGAAAACCTTTAACCGGTGCACTACTTAAGCAATTAGAGACAAAGTTTTCAGTATTTAAAAATTAGCTTTTATTCTAAACAATTCAGTCAACGCATTTCGGATGTATTAACACCCTTTCTCAAGGCTCATAACATTATAATGCTTATTACGGATTTAAATAGTGTTTCCTCCATAGTGTGGACTATTCTGATTGGACAATTGTAATTAGTGGGAGGATTTTACCACAGAACATATACATAGGTCCACATTAAAAGGTCACATGGGTACATCAATTGAATCCTACAGATAAATGATTATAAAATACCATAAAACCGCTACAAATATGATAAAAAATACAAACAAATAAATACACACATGGATATAAATAAATAGATACATTATAAAACCCATGTGTGTAAAATATATAAGCATTAAAAATCACAACAGCAAATGTACAGTACAATGTTAAAAAAGTGCAAACAGTGCCATATATATTTAGGGGACATAAATCTCTTATAAAAACCATTTCACTCGAAATCCAGATTAAGGCCACCTGGATGGAGGGATCCCATATTGTATATCCACTCCATTTCCTTCTTCGCAAGCTGAGGGCATCGCAATTTCTCCATTTCGGAGTTACCTTGTTGTCACGACCCTGACCTCACCTGAGGCTTTCGTGACTTATCTGGGGCTCAAGGGGTTAATCAGAACAGCCACCTGGTCTGTTCTCCAATGACTAATGCCCCTTCTCCCACCCCAAATATGACTTATTACCAATGAACTGCCACCACCAAGGCTATTCACAGGAGGCCTTCGGTTCTCCTTTACCCAAATCACACACAGTTATACTTTATCAGAATTATCATCAACCCAGAATGACCTCTTCTGTTACCCGTCAGTAGCGTTTAATAACCGAGCTGGTCTGACACGTGAATCCATAAGAACACAGAGACATGAACTTATTAATTGATATTTAATATGATAATAATCACAATGCTTAGTTACAGAGAATAACAAAATAGACATACAATATGCAGAACAGTTTCTTATAAAATAAACAGGTGAAACAACAGAAAGACTTACACACAACCTTCCCTGCCTGAGATTAGCAGATTACTGGGGAATATGGAACACCTCCTTCCGTCCAGAAGATCTCATGAAGTGACCCCGTGTATATATTATACACACTTTTTAAAGACCAAAACCTGCTCCTCTCCAGACAGCCCCCACCTTTGTGACACATGACAGTTTGGGGTCTGGAGAGGATCTTCTAGGAAATCTAGCTTTTATGACCCCCCTAATAAACTGATCCATTTACAACAGAGCCCTAACCTGACCACTTTGTTCTGCCCTACTACATTCAAGGTATTTCCCTGAATCACCAGACCCTGGCCAAACAGAGCTCACGCTATATATACAGATATTTAATTTGTACACATAATATCTGATTATATCCTGACACTTGTCTATACCAATGGCCTTACATATAGAATTTGCAGAACATTGGGGATATGACTTAAAATGGGCAGACAGGTTGTGATTTAATACACCTTGTTTAATATTATTAAGGTGTTCCGACCACCTCACTTTCAGAGGGCAAGTGGTCCTCCCTATATATTGTTTCCCACATTGGCATTCTATTAGATAAACTATATTTTTAGAATGACAAGCGATGAAGTGCTTGATAGGAAAGGACCTTTTATTTACTATAGACTGAAAAGTTATGACTTTAGAGACCTGTGCTGTATGAGTTTTGCACATTGCACAGTTTCCACATCTATAAAATCCCTTAGAGCGTATACTAGTATTCTCTTTAACTGTGTGACCGATGATTTGGAGATTAACACTGAACTGATAACTGCAGGAATAGCAGGATTTACGGTCTTCAGCAGGGTATTATACTCAGTGTCTCCTACCAATTCATTTATAATGCTTCACCTGTCCGTGTCTTTTGGATAAAATGTTTTATTTTGGGAAGTGAAGTAAGGCCTTCATTCCATCATTGTGATAACAGTGCGTTTTGTGAATCTGGAAATCTGATTCACATTAACATTTGCACTGTGATACAGATACATATCTCTTTCTATTGGATGTGAATATACACTATTGGCACATGGAATATTGGCTTGTATTATAGTCACCCATTTGGTTTAACTTAAAGAGTGAAGAGCAGTCGTTTCTCGCTTTATAGCAGTGACAGGGAGACTTGGTATACTTGCTTTGTACGGGTCTTTGTGGTGTTACACGTACAATTGTTTTCATTTTTATATTATATGTGGATACATATTATTATCAGCCAGATATATAACCATCCAGAGGATTCCCTATGCAGCGCTTTACACTATAGACCACACCATATTTTTTCCTAGTGTTACAGAAGGTGGCATTCTTCTTATTGTGGTCTGTGTAAAAAGCAGCTTTCTTAACATCATTAGCGCTCCTGTTTGTCTCTTGTCATTCTACTATTGGGATTAACGTTTTCAGCAGAAAAATCTATTTTCGATTTCCATCTTGTTTATTTGCTTTTCATAATCTCCCCCTCTCCAGTATTTCTTAAGTTTATCAATGCCCAAAATTTGAGACCCTCAGGATTCTGATTATGAGTGGTGCGGAAGTGGTGTGAGACACTATGTAAATCATAACTCTTTTTTATGTTGCGTATGTGCTCTGCATTCCTTACTTTAAGGGGTCTTGTAGTTTTCCCTACGTATTGGATGCCGCAGGGGCATTCCAGAACGTAGATCACGTTGTGTATTGCTTGTGATGCGATCAATGATCTTGTATCATGATCTTGATCATGATCTTGACTGTTCGGTGGCTGTACATTGGAATATTGGGGTACCCTCTGGTATATTGGGCATCAGTGGGTATAGCAGCTTATATCTACCTACACATCGCCCCCCTCCCCACTCGCATATAGGATCAGTGCGCTACTCTTGTCCACATATGTAATAAGTTCCGACTGATTATACTGGACTTTTGTGGCATAGACACAAAATAGAAACATCCCTCCCTTTCTGAGATAGTTATCAAAGGAAAAATCTGCTAAACTACATTCTTAGCTATGACAGAGTGATGACTGTATTCCTCATCTTTTAGGTTTTTTTTACATTTTAGTGTAAAGCCTGTACAGAGTAGAATTTACCTGAACGGTACTGTCGGTATTTTTATTCCAAGATGCAGAGAGGTGGAAAGAAAAACCATCAAAGGAAAACTCAGAGAACCAACACCAGAATAAAGCTTAATAAATTTGATTTTATTTCTAATTATTTTCTCTTTTACAGTTCTTCAGATTAGAAGAAAATTTAGCTCATTTTAGATTAGCAGAAAACTTACCTTGTATAACAAATACTCAAAACTTCAAATAAGGCTTTTGTTAAACATTGTACGTATTTTTGCCATTTTACACTTTCCAAACCCTACCTTAACTTTTCCAAGCGTAACTGCAGTCGGCCCTAATTACTGCACTTACTTACGCACCTATGTCTCACCCGGCCTCCGAAGCGTAATTACGGGTGTTGTATGTCTGGCACGCCCCTCCGTTCGTAGTTACGCTGTTGATCGTAAGCTCATAAGTGCATTCAGAGTTTCTGATCGTAACTAAACAAAAAGTGAAATGCTGAAGGACAGCGCTGACCTATTGGTTATATATTAATTTAAATTAGTGTGTTTTCTCTACACATGAGGTGAACACTGTGCTAAATATATACCAAGGGATACAAGACATATGCAATCAAATGTAAATAAATAAATAAATATCAAGGGATACAAGACATATGCATTCAAATATAAGTAAATAAATAAATAAATACTGTGAATCAATAGTCCCAGAGGTAGATAACCAGTCCGTGTGCCCTACAACAGCGGCATACAGGAAGGTATGTGAATGGAGTGGTATAGGTGATTCTTAGGTGATTAGGAACTCCAGGGCATCATGACGTACATGAAAACAAATAAATGAATGAATAAATGAGTTAAATCACAATATGAAAACCACACGTGAATGATGGTAAAATAAGTACCGTCAGCTGATCTAATATCTGTAAAAAACACCCCTCTTTAAAATATAATATCCGATATATATATAAAAGAGGCAAATAAGATAGAATAGGTGTATGTTTAAAACAACCAATTTTACTAAACTTTTTAAAAATACAAGTGAAATAAAACTTTACATAAATGTAATAGAGGTGGACAAATTGGCTAAAACCAATGGAGTGGGAAGCAGCGGAGATATTCACCGACCTGCCGGGACCTCGTGGAGACGTCTCTACCACGGGTAGCGGGGACACTGAGCCGGGAGGATGAAAAATGAAGATGATGGTCCTTCAACGATAATACTCTGCTGCACCGATCCACTGGATCCACTTTGGAAGTGGTGACAGCGTTAAATGGACGGCAGGACTTGTGAACTATCCAGTGGATTGGTGCAGCAGAGTATTGTCTTTGAAGGACCATCATTTTCATTTTTCATCTTCCCGGCTCAGTGTCCCCGCTACCCGTGGTAGAGACGTCTCCACGAGGTCCCGGCAGGTCGGTGAATATCTCCGCTGCTTCCCACTCCATTGTTTTTAGCCAATTTGTCCACCTCTATGACATTTATGTATAGTTTTATTTCACTTGTATTTTAAATAAGTTTAGTAAAATTGGTTGTTTTAAACATACACCTATTCTATCTTATTTGCCTCCTTTATATATATCGAATGTTACATTTTAAAGAGGGGTTTTATACAGATATTAGATCAGCTGACGGTACTTATTTTACCATCATTCACGTGTGGTTTTCATATTGTGATTTAACTCATTTATTCATTCATTTATTTGTTTTCATGTACGTCATGATGCCCTGGAGTTCCTAATCACCTAAGAATCACCTATACCACTCCATTCACATACCTTCCTGTATGCCGCTGTTGTAGGGCACACGGACTGGTTATCCACCTCTGGGACTATTGATTCACAGTATTTATTTATTTATTTATTTATGTTTGAATGCATATGTTTTGTATCCCTTGATACTTATTTATTTATTTTCATCGGATTGCATATGTCTTGTATCCCTTGGTATATATTTAGCACAGTGTTTACCGCATGTGTAGAGAAAACACACTAATTTAAATTAATATATAACCAATAGGTCAGCGCTGTCCTTCAGCATTTCACTTTTTGTTTTAGTTTTGTCTTGCAAGGGTGGGGACCCTTTAATGTTGTAGGCTGCTGCAGATCTTGAGCGCTTTCTTGGTGGTATCACAAATTTTGATAGGGGTATATTAGGGTTATATAAGGGGTATATTAGGAGTATATTAAGGTTATATTAGGGATATATTAGGAATATATTAAATGAAAGACATTGTACAAATGTAGGTGGGGTATAATAGTGGGAGTCTCATATATTTAACATATATTTCACCGTACCATAAAATAATATATCTAAAACTAATATGTTGTTTGAAATTATAGCCCAAAATTAATAAAATTTACAATTTACAAAATTTTTTATATACTAGACACCGCATTATCACATTTCTTGTTCCTTATCAGTGAATATATATGATAAACGGATAAAATTTCTTATATGTTAAATCATAAATATAAATATAATATTCTAAAATTACAGGACATTCCCTATTTTTACCACCAGTTTAGCTGCCTATCCATATTAAATTACCGTATAACATGTTTACTTTTAAACACAGGAGACTATTAAAACTATCCGAAATGGTATCCGAAATGGTAGTCCAACACAATAACATTGACCAGGATTGTACAGAAGAAGATTTGGGTTATGTAATGTTAAAATTGGAAAGACTGTTTATTAGGGAATGTAAGGCATGGTGGGATATAGCCACTTTGGAGCAATACCAAGCAGCAGACACCATACCACAGGGTCTGCTGATTGATAAAGCTGCTTCTTTCGAAACAGACAATAGAGAATTTGATAAAAGATGGCAAGCTATACTCCATAATTGTTCCTCCTCCTTGATGGGAATAATAATTGAGGAGAGAAAAGCTCATTTATCAGAGATAGAAGCTAAAATAGAACCTATAAGAGATCTCCTAGAACCCTTTAAAGATATGGAGGAATTTAAAGAACTTGAGGGAGAAACGGTTTTAAGGATTGACTCCAAAGAGGAGGCCATTATAAAGAAAAAAAGAGGGAAATTAATTAGGGATAAAGTTTACAAAGAAATCAACAATCCAGATAGGAGCACTTTACCCTCCACACCAGGCCCCTCCCCCCAAGCATCTAATAGGCAAAACCCAAATCAAGGTCAAACTAATATCAAAACTAAATTAATTAAAGGTAAATTAACCCAAAAATCCAATCAAGGACCTAAATCTAATAAATCAGACAAAAATACCAATACACACGTAGTGGAAAATAAGGGGAATAAAAGCCCCACAGACAATAGGAATAATAGAGATAATAACTCTATTAAGAGAAATGATAATCTTATAAATACACAATCAAGATATCAAAAACCTTTTAATCCAAATCAATGGAATCACCAGTATTATCAATATTCACTCCCACCAAGATCTTATAATAATTTTAGAGGGTATAATAAAAGAGGGGGTTATCATTGAAGTGGAAGAGGTGACCATCCATTCCACAATAGAGGAAGGGGTAGAGGCTTTTACCCACATTATCCCCCATATTGGAATAGTTTCAAAGGTAACAATTGGAACTATCCCCAAAGAGATAGGAATTTTGATTCCCACTACCCACCATCAAAGGATTATAGTAGACATGAACCAAACAGATATTACCCTCCTGTAGAGAATAGGTTTAAACCATTAAGGGAGGTAACTCCCTCAAGGTCTTTTTTAGAAGAGGACAGAGAGAGGAGGGATCTGTTTTAGGAACCTTTACACCCTTTTCCCGAAAATTGGTTAAAAACAAAAGGGGGAAAAGAGGTGGAGATACGAAACAGAAGAACCCAGATTAAAGAAGAACAGATTAAAGAAAGATGAAATAGCTAAAGAAGTCCATTCAGTAATGGATAATACATTAACAGATAGTGCCAATATGAAAATGGATAATACCATATATAATCTGAGTTCATATACTTTATCCGAAGAGGAAAAGAAGATTCTAAAGTTAGGATTAAAATACGCTCCTGACAATCATTATAACCCATTTGATGTATTTGTAGATACACACAAATTCGTACGTAAACTCACTTTAAAAAAATTCTTCCATCAGAAGGAGGATGACAATACCCTACTCCCCACCACGATATTTAAACCAAGGTCCACCTTCTACCCCAGACACAAGAAAGGGAGTTGTGTGGACACCTTTGAAAAATTGGTAGTTAAGGATCTGCATGATCTAGTAGAAAAAAACAAAACCATTCAAAAATACAAAGGTAGAAATTTCACTAAGAAAGATAAAATAGCCCTCAAACAGCTACAAGATAATAAAGAGATCACGATAAAACCTGCTGATAAGGGGGGGGGAATTGTTTTAATGGACTCTGTTAAATATAGAGGGGAGATTTTAAGACAACTTAATGACTCTAAAACATACAATAAATTAAAAAAAGATCCCACCAAAGATTATCAAATAAAATTAAATGAATTAGTAGAAACATACGCTAAGAAAAACGTTATTTCAGTTCAAGAGAAAGAATTCATGAAGGTGATGGAGCCAGCTATTCCAATGATATACATCTTACCAAAAATCCATAAGGAGATCAACAATCCACCAGGTCACCCCATTGTGGCTAGTACTGGCTCCATCACCTCCAATTTATCTCAATATATAGACTCGCACCTCCAAAATTTGATGAGTCTTATTCCTTCCTACATTAAGGATACGACAGATGTCTTAAATAAAATTAAGGATATACAGTGGTGTAGAGGGTGGAGACTGATCACTGCAGATGTCTCCTCCCTCTACACTATTATAGAACACAATAAGGGCCTCGAGGCAGTCAAATATTTCTTGGAGGAATCTCGAAAGGACCCAGAAATGATTAACTTTATTTTGGATGGGATTTCTTTTATCCTACAGCACAATTATTTTAAGTATGAGGACGATTTTTATCTTCAATTATGTGGCACCGCGATGGGGACCAGATTTGCCCCTTGTTATGCTAATTTATTTTTGGCCTACTGGGAAAGGGAGACTATCCCATTAGCAGGGGCAAATCTGGTCTCATGGCGAAGATACATAGATGATATTTTATTCATATGGGGAGGTAATCAAGAAGATTTAAATATATTTTGCCAAGGTCTAAACAACAACGACCGTAATATCCTGTTAATATTTGAGATCAGCGAGGTTTCAGTTAATTTTTTGGACCTAAATATATACATAGAGGAAGATAGGATCAAAACTCAGAATTTCATCAAAAAAACTGACACCAATTCATATATTCCGGTATCTAGCAATCATCATCCCCTCCGGATAAAAAATGTCCCTAAGGGACAATTTATGAGGGTAAGAAGAAATTACTACTTACTACAAGCATGCAAGGGTGATGAAACAGCAATTTGTCAATAAGGGATATAACCCTTTCATGTTAGATAACACCATCAAAGATATAGCTAATACAGATAGAAATAGTTTATTAGAACCTAAGGCGAAATCTCAACTCGTTATGAATTCTATACCATTTATCACCCAATATAACAGCCAATGTAAAGATATAGAAAAAATAATAAGAAAACATTGGCATATATTAAAAGGGGATTCAGAATTGGAGAAGTATATAGATAGCCACCCTAAATTTATTTATAAAAAAGCACCCAATCTCAAAAATCATTTGGTGAGAAGTGCAACCATGAGTGAAAAACCTGTCCCATCTAGGATAATTTCAAAAGGTTTTTTTAGATGTGGAACCTGCACAATGTGTAGAAACACAAAAGGACCAAACAAAGCAGAAAAATATGATGCACGAAACTTAAAAGAAGTAAAAATTGATGATTTTATTACCTGCAATAGTACCAATTGTGTATATATTATTCAATGTTTGCGCGGGTTGGAATATATAGGCAGAACCTCCAGACCTTTAAAGGTGAGGTGGGCAGAACACCTCAGAAACATCAGAAAAGGTCTGGAGGGACATCCTATGTCCTCTCATTTCAAAACCCATCACAATTCCGCCATAAAAAAGTTTTGTGGTTTAAAAAAAGCTAAACCACATTGGCGTAAATATGATGAGGGGTCCACTCTGGCAAAAACGGAGATGGAATATATTTTTAAACTGAATACTCTAGAACCTACAGGGTTAAATCAAGAATTCGAACTTAAATGGTTTTTGTAATAATATCTCCCTTGTATTTCAGAGAGGACATCTCCATTGTCCGAAAAGTGAAATACACCTACGACCATACCAACCTGGATGAGCCCGAACCCGTCTGATCTTGGAAGCCATACAGGTATGGGCCTGGCTAGTACTTGGTCGGGAGACCTCCAGGGAAGACCATGTATCGTAAGTGAAAAAGTATACTTTAGGACAAGTGGTGTTCTCCCATAGACGGGTTAACACATAACCTAACCCTGTAGGTATATTATCCTCTCCACTCTGAATGATAATTATTGTTATTTAATTAAGTTTATTTTTATTGTATAGGGTTTTTATATCATTCTACCCCTTTTTTTAAATTATTCTACCCTATTTTTACCGTTATAAATTCGATAAAGATTCCTATAATATTTCCCTTTTTATATACATTTATCTCTATATATATATATATTTTGAAGGTTTTAATATATCGATTTCAATATATCGATCTAATTTTTGGGTTATCTTGGGTTACCGAATCCAGAGGGGATGATATTTTGATATGACACCTATCTTCCTCTATAAATACATCATATATTGACAAACATCACCCAACTTATTGAGTCATTGGGTTACAGCGTTCCTACTTATTATTGATTTGTATGGATATCTTTTGTGTAAGAGAAAGCCTAGACGGCGTCCCTGTTACAAGGATTCCTTTCATTTTAATGGGTATAGGAACAAGAAATAGATTAATGTTGTGTCTGTTATGGAAATCCAAGGTTTAAGAGAATGCCCAGACGGCGTCCCTAGCACAAGGATTCCTTATAATTTAATTAATATAGAAATGAGATACTGATTAATGTTGTTTTTGGTCTGCAATTTCGAAAAACCTATTATGTGAAGGTACGTTCAAATATACGAAATTTTTATCTATGTATCCCACCTATTATGAAATGTCCTGTAATTTTAGAATATTATATTTATGATTTAACATATAAGAAATTTTATCCGTTTATCATATATATTCACTGATAAGGAACAAGAAATGTGATAATGCGGTGTCTAGTATATAAAATTTTTTGTAAATTGTAAATTTTATTAATTTTGGGCTATAATTTCAAACAACATATTAGTTTTAGATATATTATTTTATGGTACGGTGAAATATATGTTAAATATATGAGACTCCCACTATTATACCCCACCTACATTTGTACAATGTCTTTCATTTATATTTAAGATTTAATTTATAAGAGATCTTTTCTGTGTATCATGTATACTCACCAATAAGGGAATAATTTTCCCCATCTGTATTATTATATAACACACTATTAATTGAAATAGTGTGCTTATGATCTATAAGTCATATCCACCAGCAAAATTGTTATTCAAGGGATGGATCTAACTACCTCCCATATTTTTATCCAGTATAATTTTAAATGTCACATGCATTTATATTATGCTTGTATACGCATATACTTATATTATATATTTTTATATGCTTTTTATGTATTTAATACACTGTTATATGCAATTAATTTTTGTATTCATCACAATATTCATTTTTATTATATTTTTGATACCTTTTTGTACACTTTAATACACTATTATAGGTCACATTTACAGAGGAGACATCTTATTTATTTATTAGGCTCTCTCCGATATTTGTTACCTAGAGGAGTAGGGTCTGGTTTAAAAATAAAATAATTTTATTTCTAGATATTCATTTATTTATCACATTTAATACCTTATAGTAATAGATACTATCTATTTAGATGGGACCTGTTTTTACCCATCACAATTTTCCTTTTTATACACTATATCAAATGCCATCATATCGGTTGTTTCCTCTTCCCCCTTTTTGTATATATGCACATATTAATAGAATGATGCAGTTTCCCATTATTAGGTTTTATAATATAATAAATTAAATTCATGTTACATATGAAGTGTTTATTTAGTTCACCACAACAATAGCGGCATACGGAAGGCGAAGGTTATCAACAGGAAACCATTAGGATTGGATAATCACCACACAGCTGATCATTGTTTTCTTTAAAAACGGACTGAACCTTACCACTCACCACTTTTGAAAAAGGAGCATCTCCGAAACGCGTTAAGTGGTGACAGCGTTAAATGGACAGCAGGACTTGTTAACTATCCAGTGGATCGGTGCAGCAGAGTATTGTCTTTGAAGGACCATCATTTTCATTTTTCATCTTCCCGGCTCAGTGTCCCCGCTACCCGTGGTAGAGACGTCTCCACGAGGTCCCGGCAGGTCGGTGAATATCTCCGCTGATTCCCACTCCATGGTTTTAGCCAATTTGTCCACCTCTATTACATTTATGTAAAATTTATTTCACTTGGATTTTTAAATAAGTTTAGTAAAATTGGTTGTTTTAAACATACACCTATTCTATCTTATTTGCCTCCTTAATATATATCGGATATTATATTTTAAAGAGGGTTTTTTACAGATATTAGATCAGCTGACGGTACTTATTTTACCATCATCCACGTGTGGTTTTCATATTGTGATTTAACTCATTTATTCATTTATTTGATTTTATGTACGTCATGATGCCCTGGAGTTCCTAATCACCTAAGAACCACCTATACCACTCCATTCACATACCTTCCTGTATGCCGCTGTTGTAGGGCACACGGACTGGTTATCCACCTCTGGGACTATTGATTCACAGTATTTATTTATTTATTTATTTATGTTTGAATGCATATGTTTTGTATCCCTTGATACTTATTTATTTATTTTCATCGGATTGCATATGTCTTGTATCCCTTGGTATATATTTAGCACAGTGTTTACCGATGTGTAGAGAGAACACACTAATTTAAATTAATATATAACCAATAGGTCAGCGCTGTCCTTCAGCATTTCACTTTTTGTTGTAGTTTTGTCTTGCAAGGGTGGGGACCCTTTAATGTTTTAGGCTGCTGCAGATCTTGAGCGCTTTTTTGGTGGTATCACAAATCTTGATACAGTGTTCTTTCTGATCGTAACATCTGCGCAGTACCTTCAAAATAGCGTTTTTACGACTACGGCTAGCATAAATACGCTAGCGGTTGTAGCCCTGGATCTTACCCATGTAAACTAGTAGTCTGTATCGCTCAGTTTAATTAATGAACTGAAGTCATTTATATTTCTTCTTCTCAATTCTGGTTAATATTACTTGTATTCAGTCAGGTAGACGGCAACACTGTTTGTTTAGTATACTGAATTAAAATATGTTCTCTTCAGCAGCGCTGTATATTTAACTTGTATCCAGACAAATAGATAGCAAAGTGGTTTCAATGCAATAGCTGGCGGTAAATTATACAATATCCTTTTAGCGTTTCTCCAACCTGTTAGGTTATGAGGCAATGATATTGATAACTTGGCCAATTAAACAGTTTCTTTAACAATTATGCAATTGTTAACTGGTAATAAATGCATAACCATAAGTCACATTAACCTCTGATCTAGATGCGCTGCCCTAGTATAGTTCAGTTAGCTCAGGACACCTTTATCATTCAATTTGACCCTACTATTTCAATTCTGCAGCCACCTCTCCACCAACAAAATGGATTTATACTTAAGCAGAAGAGATCCTGCACTCTGCAGGCCGTATTCAGAGATCCGTTTCATTAATGTATGCAAATATACGCACGGCCGTAGCAAGGAAACACCCATTGCGATTCACAAGTTCATGCCTAATGGACTTCCGTGTGTAAAATCAACATAGATTGCGTAAATTTAGTTACTACGCATGCACCATTCATTGGATCGTAAAAATACGCACAGAACTTCACGGTTCTCTGAATATGGTCCTGCATCTCAGCCTCCACGGTTTCTCCGCAATTTCCAGCTCCGCTCCCTCCGACCGTACTCCGATGCTCTCTCTAGCTACGCACACATCTGCCACTCGGTTCAATCGCCAACCAACTCTGACGCACTAATTTCCCTTTTATACCCTGCAGGCTCTTTTTAAAAAGTTCCCATCGTGCCATACAGCGCACTCTGCTCTCCCAACCAACCGCTAACCCACACAACACCAGCACGGGACCAGCACCAGCCACAGCCACCCTCTCTGCCTCACATTTTGCCACAAACAGCATACCCTGCAATCCTGCATTCTGCAGCAGGCTCTGTCACCAAAAGAAAGCAGTCACCATGGTAACCTGCAGTTGAGACCTGTAGAATCAAATTATAATATGGTACAACAATATACATTATCGACTTTATACATGTCATTATGTAAATTTTATGTCAATAGTTCAATATATACACACACACGGGCGTTTTAAGAAGTGAGGGGGCCCTTGTGCAGGGTTTGCACATGAGACCCCCCTTCTCTTACCTAAGACAGGACTGTTCTAATTCACTGGGCTGAAAAGGGGCGGGGCTTGCAGCGCCATTAGGCCCCGTCCCTTTTTCGGTCCTTAAATCGGGACAGTCCCACTGCAGGAGAAGGGGGGGCTAATTTGGCATCTATTTCTTCCCTCTGGAAGATCTTAGAGCAAAGAAATAGATGCAGAATGGCCCTCCTTCCCCTGCCAACCCAGGGTGCAGGATGCATGCCACAGGGCCCCCTGTTCTGAGGGGCCCGTGTGCACTGCACACCCTGCACCCATTATAGATACGCCTATGCACACACAAACAAACAGCAAGATGGCTGGCTCCAGCTGTAGTAATACATAATATTAATGTAGTAGATAAATGAAAGTCCACCATTGTTTGAAGAAATAAAAGTCATAAAATGTTAACTATAAGAGGAGGGGGAGAGGGCATTTCAGTGGGTAGGGGTTGACAAAAATTTTGAGTGTTGTCAAAGTATAACAGTAATTATAAAAACATGGATGTCAATGTTATCATATGCTTATTATTTTATTATAAACCAGACATAGTGAAATTTTTTGACCTAAATCAACAGTGAATTATAGTCTGTACATGTGTATTTTGGCCAAATATGATGTTCCTTTCTACAGCCAAGAATGAAATGAAAATAAAATACATAAATATCTGAAAATAACAATGGTAGACAGCGATTTTGTCACAGGGCATGTGTTATGCTAATTTTAGGAATGTATATAGATGCTTACTATTACCCACAGTTTTGATGTTATACCCTATTTAAGAACCGATATAATAAAATATATGAACCATTTTTAGAGCATTTAGCTTCCTGCAGCTGTCATGTGAGTCTGACTGTGCAAGGGTTGGTTCACAGATGTTGGTGCCCTACACACGGGTTGGGCTACAGATTTTAACACCCCACATGCGGGTTGGGCCAGAGATTTTGGTAGACCAGTAAAACCTTACTTCCCAAGAAGAAGGTAGATGCTTGAGGTGTATAGTAAACACTAAAATAACACTAAATTAAGGATCAAAATGAACTAGATAAAAATTGGCATCTGGATGAGTATAACTTCTTATGTGGGTATGAAAATTTGAGCAACCCTGCTTTTTATCTAGTTTGTTTTATTCCACTATTTATTACATTATATGATGATTCAGTCATTGGGCAGTGTTCAGAGAACCGTTTTTGTGGGGAGTTCTGTGCGTATTTTGAGAAAATACATGAAAGTGGGCGGGTTGGGGGGGGGGAGGCATTTAAATGAGCATTCGAGGGCGCGTTTAGTTTGATACGTATGTATGTACGTATTATACGCAAGTAAAATCCAACTAAAAGATCAGAGTGCTCGAGGGACTTGATTGTGTAAGGGGAGTGTCATGGGTGTTGCCTTGCAATGTCCATGCATATAATTGAAAACTTTTCACAGACGGATCTCTGAATACGGCCCTTTGGTCAAATATATGTGCTATGGGGTCATCGGTGGCTCCGATGTATGCAAATGCTTTCATGTTCTCCAGAGAGAGAATTCTATTTTTAGAGAACATAACATTTTGCCACCATATTGTATTATTTCGGCGCTTTATTGATGACATCCTTATTCTACGGTCTGGACCTATAAGCACATTTGACTCAATGATCTCTGAGGCGAATTCCCAAGTTGGAACACTGAGATTCACGGCTACAAGGAGGGCAAGTGAAATTAATTTCCTGGACGTTTGTATTCGCAATAAAAATGGATCTTTACAAACCACATTATTTTCTAAACCCACGGATCGCCATCTGCCACTCTTGGCCCACAGTCATCATCCTGCATCCCTGATTAGGGGTTTACCTTATTCCAATTTAGTACGGATTAAACGTATTAATAGTTGTCCCATATTGGCTGAACAACAGATGCAGGAGGCCTTAAAAAAGTTTGCAGACAGAGGTTATAAGAAAAAAACTCAGAGAGGCTAAGATAAAAATTGATACTACTCCCAGAGAATCCCTCTTGATCTCCAAAGAAAAAACGGCCCTAAACAACAGGTTGCCCTGGGTTACCAGGTTCAATCATTTAAGTTTTTTTCACAAGCGTGCTGTAAAGGCCTTATGGCCTATTGTTACCTCAGATCCTACACTTCCAGCCCTAAGAAAAATGATGATTCTACCTAGTTACACTAGAGGTAGGAATTTAAAGGATCGGTTGTGTAAAACCAATATTACCAGTACTACCTTGACGTCAAGTAACAACTTTTTATCACGCCAACCTGGCTGTTTTAAATGTACAGGCTGTTTAACTTATAATTATATGCTCACTGGCCCCAGTTTCATCAATCCACGGACTGGTCAGAGCTATAAAATTAAACCACATCATCAATTGTACAAGCCGTTTTATAATTTATATCATCTGTTGCCCTTGTGGATTGGCCTATGTGGGCAAAACTATTAGGAAATTAAAAGAAAGACTGACCCTTCATAGGTCTGCAATTAAACAATGTCTGGAGGGCAAAAATATTGAACAACCTGTGGCTAGACACCGGTTGGCGAAGAAACATCAGCTCAAGGATATTAAATGGATGGGGATCGACCATATACCACCCCTACAGAGAGGTGGAGATAGGGAAAAACTACTGCTACAGCGTGTGAGCCGCTGGATTCATAGATTGGGTACAGTGGCCCCTCTGGGTCTAAATGAACTATTGCCTTTGAACTGTTTCTTATGAGATTGGGATCTTATATTGTATATTTTGTATGTTGTTCCATATTTGATTAACCTGATAGATTGCTTGGTTATGCTATTCTCAGTAGGTATTTATGCACTGCTTTTTACATGGCCACTAGGTGTCCGGATTTGTTGTTATGATCCCCCACGATGACGGTGCAGCCAATGACGCCCGGAGCCAGGGTGGACACACCTCCTAGGCAACGTGTGTGCCAGAGGAGGTGGGCGAACTTGCTGACTTTGGGACCGGAGGCTGGCCGGATGCCACAATGAGGTGGTTTTAATCACAGTTCTTTATATATTTGATGCACTGTTGATGGTTGATGTTATGTCTTTTTGATGCTTAATACACCCTGATGAAAATCAGCGAATGCTGATTGAAACGTCGGTATCATTGGTGGCATAATGCCACAATAAAACTGGCTGGATAAGCGTATTATTTGAATTTCAATTGAGTCTCAGGAGTGACTTCTTTACATCGTTTCCTGTTCCTTATGGTTGAAGAGCACCCTGAGCAATATACTGTGGATTATGGAGGAGTGACGATTTTTTGAATATATATATATGTAGCACCCGGGTGGTAAGGGCTACAGGAATTTATTAAAATTGATGGTATTAGTGGATGTGGATCGCAGAGAGGTGTGAGCAATGTAAGAAAACTCAGAAACTTTCTACTAATTTTAATAAAATAAATTTATTTTGGTTTTAATAAATATTCTTTCTGATGTTTCG
>WWET01000336.1:179619-196785 GCA_011038615.1 Limnodynastes dumerilii
CACTCTTTCTATTGTTTGTCCCATTCTGCTTCCACTTTCTACAACACACTTATCAGAGCGCCTCTCTGTCTGTACTTTCTTTGTTTTACTTGCTCCATCTGCTCTCTCTGACCAACAACAGACTCTGTTAAGCCTCAGTGCTTAACAGAGTAGAGTACTAGGCATGGTCTAGTGACTAAGGGGCTAAGTCCTGGGACTTTAGCCTTTTGCCAAATCGACCCGGCAAACATCGCTGGACAGAAATCATCCAGATGTTTGCCATTTAAAAAATACAATTCGCCGTATTCACTAAAGGTGATTTGACTAAATCGCCTTTAGTTAGTAGGCAAATCGCAGAAAAACAAAGCGCCTTGTGTGTGGGGCGCTTTCAATTAAATATATTTGCCATGTGTTTTTCTCTTTTCAAAATGCAAGCGAAGCATGTTTTGAATTCTTAGCATGGCTGCGCTGATAGAACTACAAGGCTCAGCATTGTTAAGCCTTCTAAGCATGCTGTGCTGTATCTGGAATGTCCGGATATCCGGACTGCCTTGTAGTTCTATCAGCGCAGCCATGCTAAGCATTCCAAACATGCTGCGCTTGTGATTTTTTTTTTTTAAACAGAAAGCGACAGCATTTTTCAAAGGAAAATCGCTGTGCTTTTATATAATAAAGCACAGTGATTTAGCACTTGAAAAATCGATGCATATCGACAGAGATTTAAAAAGTGTCTGTTAGTGAATACCACGATTTTTGCAAAAAAATTGCAGTAAAATTTGCAGCGCGATCTGTCGCTTTCAAATCGGTTAAAAAAATCGACTTTTGTAAATATACCCATAAGAGCAGTCGATTAACTTAAAGAAAACTTTCCTGGGGACACCAACCACCTTTTTACCATGGATCATCCAACTTTGGGCTCTGATGAATATGTTGTTTATTACCTTCCCTCTGCAGTATATTTAGGCCAATTTACAATTCCTGCCACGGACCAACTAATGAGCTTTCACTAGTGAATGGGTGTGGTTTGCTGTTTAGAAATTCTGTCTTGCAACGATTTTCGAACAGCAGAACAACAAAACTTAACTATAATCATCCCCTTCCCGCAACTTAACCTTAACTATCCATTGAGCTTACAAATTTTTTGCTCAACGAGGTTTAGAATTTGGGCCTGTGTGCAAACTGCTATACCTCTCTAGTGTCTCGGGATCACTAGACAGAAATTAAGGATAGGAAATTCTAAAAACTGTGTGAGGTGGCAGTGATGACTGCTCAAAGCTTGTTTGTGCTGATATAATGCTATCCTTTGTGGATATGGGAATGTTGTGGGTGGAGGATGACTTCATTTGGGGGATGTGCCATATATGGTCGTTCAGTTCCACAGGATTGGGATTGGCGCTATGAAGTGGTGCAATATAGGGGTGCACAGTGGCATGACAGATGGATAGGTCAGAGTGAGAGAGACAAAAGAAGATAATAGTTTAATACCTTTATAAATATGATATAGGTGTATGCACTAACACTATTTCCACTTGGTTAGCTTCCTTATTAGTATTGTGTCCCAGTTGTATGGTGGTACCGGCCTGGCTATGTACAGCAGTGTGGGTGAAGGAAATGGGCAGGTAGAGATACACATTCAAACAGAATAATAGGATAATGTTGTTGGTACAGTATGTAACAAGTAGGTAATTGCCTTACATTCACCTGGCTTAGAACTTCTGACCCTTTATTTCTATTGAGCTTATTATACTTAGAGATTTTGAGGTATATACAAATACGTCCCACTCTCCAAGCTCATCATGGTGCTCCCAGGACACCCACCCCATTTGAAACCACTCTGTGCCTGAAGGATGCATTTTGTTTAGTCAGTGCAGAGATGAGCAGTGATAATCAATCAATCAATAATTTTTGTGCCCTTATTTGTAAATCTCATTTTAAAGCTCAGCTGTCTAAATATAGCCCACTCTGGGGTGAGTGGGGCCTATTCTTACAAGATGTATACATTGGTGTACTCATCTCCAGAATATTTTTATTAGAGGGTATTCCCAGAGGCAGTGAAATATAGTGGTGTATGGAGAAGCACACTTCTGGCATATCAGGCAAACTCATTATATATTTGTGATGAGAGGAAAAGTACCAGCTATGATAGATGAAGATATCTCTATATAAAAGTAGCTTTGAGTATTGAATAAAAATATAGTAAATGTTTCAAAAATGTTTTTGTGGTAAACTTAGGAAAATGTGTGAAAGCCTATGTGGGACATTGTTATAGTTAATCGTGTCACACAAGTGTTGCTAAAAAAATGGCGTTTAGAAGTGGTGAAGCCACAGGTAACTGTGTTTACCTAGTGGCACGCTTGATGGACTGCTAAAGTATGTGTTCTGGGGAGGTTCATATTTGGGCGACAGAAAGGATCCTCTCTGCTTGAGGTACAATTAGTGCCCTAATGTTGTGGGCCCCCTATGTTAGCCATGTGTTGAATGGATAGCAAGCCGATTACGTAGGCATGAGAGCTATAGTGTAGTATGATTATTAAGACCTTTAAGTTTATGCATACTATTCCAGGATGACCAAGCAGACATTATGGGGTCTGTTTTGCTTAAAAAAAAAAAAATAAATAGATCAATTTGTTTTTATTTGTATGTTTTTGAAAAAAAATTTAGTTATTTATATTTACTAATTCATGATTACCACGGCATTGTAGCTTTAAATACTAGAGATGAAGAATGAGGACAGCGCCCAGCTGAAATCACATCGTGAGACCATGCGGGATTAATTACTGTTTCTGTGTTATATCAGGCTTGGTGTGAGGAGAAGAGATATCGGAGCTTATTGATGTCGGTACATGTGCATATTTGGAAACTTTATGTGCTGCAATACTTGAATAATAGAGCTTTACATTTTAAAATGTTGCCACTTCTGCAATGCTTTAAATAATATATTGATTACTGCATAGTTGCTGAATCTCCAGAAATTCGGGCGTTGCTCCTGTTATCTTGGGAGAACAGGGATATATTCGTCAGTGGGCGTAAGGCAGTGATTAATGCAAATCACTGTGTGAAGTCCTCGCCCCCTGCTTATGAATGATGTGATCTATAACAGGGATGGGTGCTGGTTGATGAAATAAATTGGATAGTGGCATCGATATGCAGGGACATTTATTCACTGCCTCAAGCCCAGAACCCTTCCTGCCATCCCTGTCTTTCCTCCGAGATCTCCTGGAGGAAAGACAAGCAACTATGCATTACTATAAGTATATCCAACAACACTTAAATTAGTTATATGTGTCATCCCAATTTAGTATCTTTTACACTGAGATTGTATATGCATTGTTATGATATTGAGCCCAGCTGTGTGTTCCTCTGTGCCAATAAAGTATGAATAACGTGACTCATGTCAGTGTGTCTAGACTCCTTAAAATTTGAGTTTATTGTTATAACATTCTGACATAGATTATTCATAGGCTAATGTGGAGTTCGCCACTCATACTCTATCAAGGAGGGAGAATTCAGATCCTAGCATCATACATAAAAAAAAACTTGAATTACTTCAAAATCAACAGTTACCTTCAAATCTTTTCAATGGGGTAAACAGAGCAGTTAAATATGAACATAGTCACTCACAGTTTTGGTGTCAAAGTCCTTGTATGTAAACGTGAAGGTTCTTAAAAAGCTGGAATCCGCTGTGGGTTAAGTCTCTGCCGCAGGTAGATGGTCAGCGTTGATAGTTGTCATGGGAACAGTAAACAAATTCTTTGGTAGCGTCGGAAGAGGAATCCCCGCTCCCCGCTGGGCTCTGACTCACTCGTGTAGAAAGTGTAGGCAGACGCTCCAAAGGTAAAAATACAGAGTTTATTAGAAAGATGAATAAATGATACAAAATGGCAATATAGAAAAAGTAGCAATATAGAAAACTGCACTGGAAACCCACCAGTTTGCAGCACCGTACACTCTGAATGATGGTAAGACCCGGGTGTAAATAACAGAGAGACGGTGCAAAATTTTGCCTTGATAAAGAACCTCAATTGGTTTGAAACACGTCAGCGGGGTGCCTGTTGCTTTGATCTGCATCTGTGTGATCCTCTGTGTGAGCCTTCAAGCACCGTCTCTCTGTTATTTACACCCGGGTCTTACTATCATTCAGAGTGTACGGTGCTGCAAACTGGTGGGTTTCCAGTGCAGTTTTTTTATATTGCTACTTTTTCTATATTGCCATTTTGTATCATTTATTTATCTTTCTAATAAACACTGTATTTTTACCTTTGGAGCGTCTGCCTACACTTTCTACACGAGTGAGTCAGAGCCCAGCGGGGAGCGGGGATTCCCCTTCCGACGCTACCAAAGAATTTGTTTACTGTTCCCGTGACAACTATCAACGCTGACTATCTACACGCGGCAGAGACTTATACCACAGCGGATTCCAGCTTTTTAAGAACCTTCACGTTTGCATATAAGGACTTTGACACCAAAACTGTGAGTGACTGAGTTTTTATTGGAAGAAAGACTTAGCTTTTATTGAAAGAAGGATAAACAGCGGTACTCCAGCTTTTAAGACCCTGCATGTTCACACACGAGTACTTTGATTCCAGACTGTAAGCGTTACACTCTAACCACATTAGAAGAAGGATACATTTACTAGGATCTTTATTGGAAATACCTTGCATTGTATCAAATATTTCAGCTGGACTTAACATTCACTCACAGCGGTACTCCAGCCTTCAAGACCTCGTTTACACATGAATATTTTGATATAACATTACACACATAAATCATTTTATTTCACTGCCCACTTTATATACATTGTCTTTTACTGTATAAATAGGTCTGAGTTTTGGTTTAGACCCTTCTTCCTATACTTTTTGAGTATATATATATAATTTTCTCTACACAGTTCCCATTTATTTTCGTTCCACTTGATTCACTTTTGATTTACCATTTGATATATACTCTCCCCATTTATTTATTTAATCTCCCCCCACTTCCTTGTTTTTACATTCATATAGTTAACCACCTTCCCTTGTATTGTTTATTGTTTATTTAACATTAGAGTTTTTAGCTAGCAGAGATTTTGTTTTTATTGGTCACTTTTTAGAGTTCACTTCATTAAAACTGTTTTTACTAGTATATTTATTGAATATTTATTTAGCTAGGAGTTATTGTGTTCTAACCGGTTTTATTTAGAGCCCATTGCTCTAAAAGTATTGAGCATTTATTATTACCATTTTCTGGTTTAGCGCTCACACGCCATTCTTTTCGTTTTCCATTTGTATTTTCTGTAGGGAACCGGTGCTATCCCTAGGCAAGTTTGAGCTGCTTATCTAGTCCCCTATCCATAATATAGCGCCCTTGTCCTCCATTCCTATATATAAATATGAACATAGGTGGCCACAGTATGAACTCTTGCAGATGGGAGGGCAACACCCATGCTAAGGGTTACACCCTCCCAGAATTAAACCACTGAACTTGGTCTATTTTCATAACCAACTTAAACTAGATGTGATCATGCTGTACTGCAGCTGGGTGATTTACCACTATGCTGGGTTCACTGTCCATTATTAATCCTAAAGAAGTCAATTAGACCATGATCAGACATTACATTTGTTTTAGGATCAGATTCACTACAAAATATTGACACACATAAATATTATATAAAATGATTATGACTGAAAATGATTAAGTTGTAATTTATTACAAGATTTGTATATTTTTTATTTCATATTGGTGACTTTGTATATGAAGTATATAATTTTGGTTAAATAAATAATAAATAAATCATATTCTTATATTGTTTCCCAAACTTTCATATATATGTATCCTTATAGACACGTGAATTTATTGCAAGTCTTTAGCATGTCATACAAATCCACCCTTCCATCCAGAAGGTCACATCAATATTTTCAGGGGTATGAGGAAAGGGGTGTGGTTCCCCGGAAATAACGGCCTTATTTCGATAGGGCCGTTTCCACCCAGCCAGTTCAATTTCAAACTGGCTGGGATTTCAATTGCTTATGCTTTGATGAAGCATAGCAATCAATATACGGTGCTCCAAAAGGTAAGTCGGAAAACTACCCCAACCCTTCCCCTAATTCTAACCCTAACCCTCCCCTTCCATTACCCTAACCCTAACCTTCCCTTCCTTGCAGCCTGACCCTAACCCTCCCTTCCACGCAGCCTGACCCTAACCTTGGAGAGGTTACTCACCTCTCCCGTGGTGCGGGTCCTGCAGTAGCGGCGGCTGTGTTTCCAAAAAGAAATTGGTGAGTATGCCGATCGGCATACTTACCCATTCTGAAAAAAAAATTCTAAAATGGAGGGGTATTCGAAATAGGGACATCTGAAAGGGAACTTTCGGATGCCCCTATTTCGGAAATCCCTCATTCTATGTGGGCAATGCAACCGGAGGAAAGAAAGGGGAGGCCCAATTCACAGTTTACAAAGGCCTCAACATATCTTAGTCTGTACAGTGAGTAATTCCCATGCATTTTATATGATATTAAAATAAATACATA
Source organism: Limnodynastes dumerilii (assembly GCA_011038615.1). Lineage (NCBI taxonomy): Eukaryota > Metazoa > Chordata > Amphibia > Anura > Limnodynastidae > Limnodynastes > Limnodynastes dumerilii. The sequence continues at coordinate 186,105 of WWET01000336.1, forward strand.
TTCCCTTTCAGATAATATATAATTAACTGACTTTCCACCAAGAAAACTTCCTGAATAGACGTGATTGGGTGGTTGTATAACATTGCCTAGAACACCAGTAACAGTCATTTCTGCAATTTAAGAAGCATACCAATATTATACTGAAGCCAGTGAACATTAATGTCACTGTTAAATTGTTTCTGGCAGTGGTTTCAGTAACTGTTGTTCGCATAAAGTAAATATATTTGAAATTTACTGCTGTGTGGCGGTTGCACACCATTGAAATCAATTTGTGGAGACTTTAATGGACCATTTTTATTTACTTTATTGAATAAAGAAGTATGTTGTCTTCAACATTAGCTATAAATGCTATGAGTTGTTGTTTGTACTGAGGGGCTTCAATTTATTTCGCCTTACAAAATATAATTGATGCTATATCTGCAGTGTAATTGTGAATTAGGATCATTAATCATTCATTTTTAACAAAACTGAAGATGGTGGGGAAGACAATGCTACTGCATAACATGAATGAGCATCATGGCTCCGCTCCACTATACGATGCTATGAATTGCAGCTTTGCATGGTAGAAGGAATGGGGTGCATTCTAGGGGTGTAGACAACTATGATGAAAATGTGTTTCAACAGTGATTATTATTAACACTTATTTATATAATGCCACAAATTGTCTAGCGCTTTACAGAGAACAATAGACATTCACATCTGTCCCTGCCCTTGTTGGAGTTACATTCTAAGGTCCCTTACACAAACACACACACCGTTGCGAGTTCCCACTGCAATATTTCACATTACAAACAGGAACAGCCGAAAGTTGTTTTTCGTCTGTCCCTATTTCGAGTGTGAAACATTGTAAAAAATTTTTAATGAATGGGCGAGTATGCGATTTGCATACTCGCCCATTCATTTTCAGAAGAGCCGCCACCGGACCACCGTAGAATTGAGTAACCCTCTCCAGGGACTTAGGGTTAGAGAGTGAGGTTGCTTACCTTTTAGAGAATCGTGTTTGGAACTGGCTGGGAGCGAATGGCCCTATCGAAAAGGGGCATTCGCAACGGGGACCCACACTCCACACACACATATACAAACACATATACACACACACTATGGTACATTTAGTCAGCAGCCATTTAACCTACCAGTATGTTTTTGGCATAAAAACATACTGTGATAAAGTCAGCTACTAATTATTTCTGCTTCCAGTTAGTAATACAAACCAAGATGGAAGAGCAGCAAGGCAGGTATTTAGAAGGCAGGAGAGGAGGAATTACAATAATCTACTTAGAAATTATAAGGGGCAGAATGTGTTTTGTGGGTATCCTTGTGTGGATAGTATGAAAACTGTATATCTTCTAAAGGGGAAGTAGCTTGTTTATGAGAAGGCCTTAATGAGAGGTATAACATTAGGAAATTTAGGTATTTGAATTTAGGAAAAACTTAGGAAAAAAAATAGGATATTGTCATAAGAATAGGTTAATGGACTCTGTAGGGAAGGATATTGCTTATCCCCGTAATAACAGCTTTATTTAAACTCATCAACTGTTGCTTCTGTTTACCAAAAAACAAATTAACTTTGTTTTTATATATTTTCTTCTTGCAAATGCTTTTTTTTTTGCTTACTTAGAAGCCCCGCTCATTTCTGGGAGTCCTCGACCAGAATACTGCCTTTTAGAAGTAGAGACAGCTGAAAATTGATTTTCGACTGTTTCTATCTCGAATAGGTAGCCTTTGTGATTTTTTTATTTTTTTTAATGGGCGAGTATGTTGATCGGCATACTCACCCATTCATTTTTGGAAGAGCCACCCGCCTCAAACAGCATCGGAGAGGTGAGTAACCTCCGTTGATTTTTATTGTAAAGGCCATGGAAGGGGGTGGGTTAGGGATAGGATCAGGCTGCAGGGAAGGGAAGGTTAGGGTAATGGAAGGGGGGGGTTAAGGTAAGGATTAGGGAAAGTGTTGAGGTTAGGGTCTTCACTTATCTTTCGGAGCACCCTGTAAAGTGCTCTGGGGAACCATTGCTTTGCCTCTTAGAGGTAGACGCAATCTATTTGCCAGCCAGTTCAGAACTATCTGTGAGAGATCAGCCCTTTCAAAATAGGGCCGTTCTCAGCAGGGTTCCACATCCCCCAGAAATACTGACAAAAATTAACATACGATTGGGAGTCTTTGATATCTACAGCCAAACTTGTTTCTCATACCAATCATCTTGTCACATTATTAGTTATTCCTTTATTCATGACACTGCCCTACTCGATATAAAACTTATTTGTTTATTTTGTATTTTGAATGGTATGTTTTAAGTTTTTTTAATTATTGTGTTGTTTAGTTTGAAACTCAATACTAAGGTTTTATATTCCATTGATAATAGAGTTGATATGAGTTAGGTTGAATAAACCCAGTAAATCAGACTGCAATTACAATCTTGTGATCTTATGTCTACCTTTGTCTTAACCAACAAAGTAATTCATAATACATCTTATATTTAAATGAGTACTAAAGTATGAAAAAGTACCAACTTCTACTTATTATCCCCCCAACTTTTTTTTAAATTCTAAGTAAAATAAGATCAAACAAACAAGTAACTCAACAAATGTATGAGAATGACAAGTAGAAAAATAGTAAAAGAATTCTATACATTTGTATATATCTATAATGAATGCAAAACAAAATTTGAAGACTAAATTTGTTAAAATTTAAGAACCTTCTAAGAACCTGACTAAGGCTCTTAATGTCATATACCAAACAGAGTAAAGAATTGTGATAATGCTATACATCTTATGCCTAATCTTATGCCTAATGTCCACCACATAATTTGTGTTGTCTTTTCAGAAGACTAATGACAATGACATCTGTCCTCGCTGCAGGGCTTCTGTTTGATTCTTTTGTACTCTATGTACAGTATGTGGTTCATTAAGTTACTGCCTGCCAGAATGTTATTCCCAAAAGAAGTACTCATGGCAGTAAATGCACATATAAGTGTATATTTACTGGTGAAATTGTAGATAAAAGACCTGCAAAAAACTGTTCTTTTACTCTGTCCTAAATAATTTATGAATTGAGAAGACATTGGATGTCTTTTTTTGTCATCAGGAGATAGCATCTTTTGCTCAAGGACACAAGATGTTGTTTGGCACTGGCACATGAAAGAGGTTGAGCTCTTCCAAGACATGTCCATTTCTAGCTAGGCCAGCTGTTATGCCTAAGTATTAAATCTTTTAATCTGCTAATTCTCTTAAATAGCATATGTGTTTGCAGATATGTAGAAACAAATGTTTTTCTTCTTGTAAATGTTTAAAGTTGAAGAATTACTCCTTTAATGAACTGTTAACTATTTAACCATATTAAGCAAAGCAGTTGTACACCAGCTGCTACCTCAAATATAAAATGACCCTAATTTTGACCATTGTTCCTCTACTTACCATCTGCTTTTAAGTCATAGTGACGACACAAACTATCTCACACTCATCAAGGCATCACTTTATTTGTCCCAAGGCAATGAGTCAAATATCTAAACAAGACAGATGGAACTCAAAACCGTGCGCACAGGAGAAGTCCGCAAAGAGACCCAACAAGCCACCGAACCCACCTCTGGTAACAAAAATAACAGACAATGTATATTGAAGTCCCAACAAGGTGCCTACTTTGTTGTAAGTTATTGTCCACACATGTGATTGTCCCAAGACACAATTTGAATGTAGATAATTTAAATCCCTTGTGTATATATGTAAGGCACCAAAAACCCATAAAACGAGAGAGTAAATAGCAATTCAAATTGTAACCAATGTGGGAAGAGAGATGTGGATGGTAACCAGCGCTGAGCAAAAGCTCCTTCAACCAACAGTGGCCTCACAGCAGTTGGATTCAATGAACGCAGGCTAAACCAACATAATTTTGACGACACAAACTATCTCACATTCTATATCATCAAGGCATCACTTTATTTGACTCGAGGCTGACAATGAGTCAGATATGATGAAACAATTGAATTTGATGAAATGATGGGGGAAACTATCTCATATATCATCAAGGCATCACTTTATTTGACTCGAGGCTGACAATGAGTCAGATATGATGAAACAATTGAATTTGATGAAATGAAATGATTTTCCAATTCACACGTGGGTAGTTTAGTTAATCGTAAGCCCCGTGGGATTCTTTCACATGTTAGGTAATTATTGAATGTTTTAATACCCCAGTACAGTCTGGTTTCATTCAAAAGCAATTTTTCCACCAATAACATGTCATTACTTAGAGAATCCACAATCTGTGTACATTCAATTTGTTGTATGTACTTAACTTTAAAGAAAGCTTCCGTTTGGGCAGCTCTCAAATCTAGCAAATTAGAATCTCTGAACAACATGCTGATCTGGTGTTAATATACACAACAGAAAAGTATAATACAATAGGGGCAATAAAAAGTACAAACAGATTACCAAGCTGCAACAATATATCAAAGAAAAATTGTATATAACAAGTGAATTGTGTGCTCACGGTTCTCAGTTCAAGTTAGTCCCAATTTAATAAAGAGATTTCTTCAGTGGACTAGGTCCGTCTATCAGACCGCTGCCTCCTTCTGATTGACTGGTCTTTGTCCCGGTCTTATAGTATTCTGTTAATAAAGAAAAAAGGAGCGCTCCATAGTGCAATAAAAACTTTTCATTTATTTGGACAATCAAACAATTCCCCCTCTCAGTGCACGTACCGAAAGGGTCTCTCAAATCCGAGAGTATGAATCAACACACATAAAACAAATAGAGCAAAGCACAGGTAGTATTTCTCTCACGCTGGTGATCACTGCCGACAGCTCTACCAGAGAGGACTCCAGCCGGACCAGATGCAATGCTGAACACAGGAACTCGCAACCTCTACGCGTTTCATCCCCAGGTGGGACTTCGTCAGGAGGTGATTGCACACTAACCAAGTAGTATTATTTATAGTGCTCCACGGATTTAATTAAATCGACAGGTGTATGTCAATTGGTTCAGTTTAATAATCGTTAAAAACTAAAACATTTAGAACAATTTAAAAAGGATGACAAAGGTCATAATAAAGGAACAGAAAAAAAATCATTAATTATACAAACATCAATGTTACCTTAGTACCTCATTGTTTTTTGGTACTATATATAAAACCTTCAATTAAAGGCACAGTATCAAACTCTAGTTAATGCAACAACATCTTATCAACAATAGTAATAACAAGTTACCAAATTTCTAGAACTTTTTATCGCAATCTTTTCAACAGCTGACTGCATTTGTTACCAATCAGTCATAGTGTGGTTTTAAAGTTATACACACATCGGCACTGTTGATACATACATACTTTCAACAGTACTTTTGTTAATATTACATACAAGTCACGTTATTATATGTGACTAATTTATTTTATTTACTGTACCATAAACAGAAAATGTATGAGGTAGTTGTGCATTATCTACAGTAAGTACTTAAACGTACAAAAACAAATATAAAAACAAGAACATGAACAAGAGCCTGGGCAATAATAATTCTAATACTTCTAGGAAAAAGAGGAGAGTGCTATTAATCAAAAAGGTCAACTAAAGGTCAACTCTTTAATATATTTCAACAGGACTTGATCTTTATAATCCATACATTACACTTACAATTTAATAAAAGAGCTAGTCTCACATTCCAAATTAAAGAAATTTCTTTATACTCTTAATCCATTTTCTAAGGAGGACTGATACTCACAAATGGACATACTTCCTAATTAATTTTATAACAGAAAAGCCTAAATGCATGGTGGTAGGTGTATTTTCCAAAAAGCAAATAGTTTTTGGGCAATTATAAAAAGACATCAAACTCTAACTCCATTTAATACAACACTACACTATAGAATGACGTGTGCTATTAACGTAAAATAAGCTATACAGCTCTAAACTTCGAAAATCTCTATACTTCCTGAGAATTTATAACAAGATGTAACCAAATGTAGAAGACATTCGAAAAGTATATATATAATGTACAATAATACAAGAAAAAGCACACGATGATACTGGGTAATATATTACAGAAAGGGGGTCAGATCGAATCCCTCGTTGAGTCCCGCTGGAGACAACGTATCAAGAGTCAGAATCCAGTAGGGCTCCCTTTGGGATAGTTTCTTTAATCTATCCCCTCCCCTTTTATCAGCCTCAACCCATTCTATAGGCTTAATTTTCAGCGTGTCTGGCTTTGACTGGTGAACCTGCTGGAAGTGGCGAGAGACGCTGTGGTTGGTAATACTATTAAGAATGTTTCGTTGATGTTCCAGCGCTCTAATTTTAAATGGTCTCTTGGTCTTGCCAATATATTTGAGACCACAGCCACACTCCAGCAGGTACACCACAAAGGTGGTGTTACAATTCATATAATTTTTGATATTAAACTTTTTGGTATTAGTAGAATTAGTAAATGATTTACGTTGAGGATGAGCAAATTTGCAGATTTTACAGTGACCACGTGGAAAATATCCACATGGTCTTACTAGGGTTTTTTTCTGATTTACTAGAGGAAGTAAGCTTGGAGCCAAGGAAGATTTAAAATTCTTGGCTCTACGAAACATAACAGGAGGGTTCTGTGGAAGAATTGGACCTAAGATAGGGTCCAATTTTAACACTGGCCAATGAGTAGTCAGAATCCGTTTAATTTTACCTCCATCATTAGAGAATTTTGTGACAAATGAGCCGACACTGTTTTGTTCACCTTTAGTGATTTTCTTTTTATATTGTAATAAATTTTGTCTTTCTAACTGTCTGGCTTTACATTTACTTCAACTAATTTTGTTGGGTAATTACGCTCCACAAACTTAGTTGATAAGTCTTCGGCCTGCCTGTCAAACACCTCAATTTGGGAACAGTTACGGCGGAGCCTTGTGAATTGGGAAAATGGAACATTTTGTTTCCATTTCCCATAATGAAAACTTTGATAATTCAAAAAGCTGTTTGCATCCACCTGTTTTAAAAAAGTTGAGGTAATAAGATTACCTTCCACTGATATTGGTGCTTCTATCAATAGATCAAGGTACTCTATTGAACTTCCTCCAAACTTGGCGGTAAAATCCAAGATGAAACTGTTACTTTTGAGGTCTTTAACGAACTCATCAAAATTCTCCTGTGAATCACCCCATATGAGGATAAGATCGCCAATATATCTTTTAAAAATTTTTAGGGGTAGGCAATGGAGACGATCATAGATGTTAACTTGCTCCCAGCCTGCCATATAAATATTGGCAAAACTGGGAGCAAAAATCGTCTCCATTGCCATCCCCCTAATCTGGAGGTAAAACCTTTCGTCAAAAATAAAATAATTGTGTTTTAAAACATACATAGCACATTCTATAATAAACCAGATTTTTTCAGAGGGCAAAGAGGGATCTTCCTCAAGTTTCTTCCTCAACACGTCCAGCCCCTAATCATGGGGGATGGACGTGTAGAGTGCTGAAACGTCTATTGTACATAGATTAAAAGTGGATTGCCACTGTACATCATTGATTAACTGTAAAATTTGTGTGGTGTCCTGTATATAGGATTCCAATTTACAGACCAATTTTTTGATGTGAAGATCCACGTATTCCGAAACTCTTGAAGTTACAGACCCAATCCTCGAGACGATTGGACGCCCTGGGGGATTGAGTCTGTCCTTGTGGAGTTTCGGGAGGTGATAGAATGTTGCAATACGTGGATTCTCATTCATCAAATATGTAAACTCCTCTTTAGAGATACAGCCCTTGGTGAGACCTTGTTCCAAAAGACTTCTCAATTCGTTAATAAAGTCTGATGTTGGATCAGTTTTTAATTCCACATAGAATTCAGTGTCACCTAGGAGGTTATAAGCCTCCTTGGTGTATTGGTCTCTGTCCAGCACTGCTATCCCCCCCCCTTATCAGCCGGTTTTATGACTAGTTTTGTATTGGCCATAAGGTTTTTTAACGCTTGCTTTTCATGGGGTCTAAGGTTGGATTTAAAAGTAGTATTGTTGTTTTCCAATTTTTTAAAATCTGTCTTGACCAATTCAGTGAAAAGGTCAATATGACTCAATGATTTTTTCTGTTCCTTTATTATGACTTTTGTCATCCTTTTTAAATTGTTTTAGTTTTTAACGATTCTTAAACTGAACCAATTGACATACACCTGTCGATTTAATTAAATCCGTGGAGCACTATAAATAATACTACTTGGTTAGTGTGCAATCACCTCCTGACGAAGTCCCACCTGGGGATGAAACGCGTAGAGGTTGCGAGTTCCTGTGTTCAGCATTACATCTGGTCCGGCTGGAGTCCTCACTGGTAGAGCTGTCGGCAGTGATCACCAGCGTGAGAGAAATACTACCTGTACTTTGCTTGATTTGTTTTATGTGTATTGATTCATACTCTAGGATTTGAGAGACCCTTTCGGTACGTGCACTGAGAGGGGGAATTGTTCGATTGTCCAAATAAATGTAAAGTTTTTATTGCACTATGGAGCGCTCCTTTTTTCTTTACTAACAGAATACCTTGAGACCAGGACAAAGACCAGTCAATCAGAAGCAGGCAGCGGTCTGACAGACGGACCTAGTGCACATTGAAGAAATCTCTTTACTAATTTGGGACTAACCTGAACTGAGAGCCGTGAGCGCACAATTCACTTGGTATATATATATATAAAACTAAAAGGAACAAGGGAGCGCCTCATAGTGCATTAAATGAGGATTTATTGTTGACAATATAAAAACCTTGATAAAACTCGTACCAAAGGTTAAAAGTTTAAAAGCATGTATCAATTGTGATATATATATAGTGAGAATGGGTATGGGATTGCGCAACCTAGCCAGAACTACCTATCACTCACACTGGGAGGTGTCACTAACAAAATAGGAGGTAAGTGAGGATGGGTGCGGCCACTACTAACACATTATACAATACTCTAATATATTAAATTACAGTGCATAGTGTCTCCCTATTTTACCTATTAAATATTAGCAGTCAATTAAGATGAATGCTAAGTTCTACAAAAGATTATACAGCAATCTGATGTAGTGTGTACCTACAGTGCACCCGGAAAGCATTCACAGGGCTTCAATTTTTCCACATTTTGTTATGTTACAGCCTTATTCCAGAATGGAATTTTTTTTCCCTCAAAATTCTACACACAATATCCCATAATGACAGCGTGAACTAGTAAAGCTCAAAATTGAGCTCAGGTGCATCCTGTTTCCACTGATCATCCTTGAGATGTTCCTACAACTTAATTGGAGTCCACCTGTGGTAAATTCTGTTGATTGGACATGATTAGGAAAGGCACACACCTGTCTATATAAGGTCCCACACTTCACAGTGCATGTCAGAGCAGAAACTAAGCATGAAGTCAAAGGAATTGTCTGTAGACCTCTGAGACAGGATTGTCTCGAGGCACAAATCTGGGGAAGAGGACGGAGGAGATCCCTCAGGAGACCATCCGCCACCTCATCAGGAGCATGCCCAGGCGTTGTAGGGAGGTCATACAGGCACGTGGAGGCCACACACACTACTGAGCCTCATTTTGACTTGTTTTAAGGACATTACATCAAAGTTGGATCAGCCTGTAGTGTGTTTTTCCACTTTAATTTTGAGGGTGACTCCAAATCCAGACCTCCATGGGTTAATAAATTTGATTTCCATTGATAATTTTTGTGTGATTTTGTTATCAGCATATTCAACTATGTAAAGAACAAAGGGCCGGATCCAGAACTACGTAGATTGTGTATATGCGGTCTAAAAGACCGCATATACGCAATCTATGTATCGAAACGATACGCAGATTACGTACAATAGCTACTAAGCATGCGCAGTAGCTATTGTTCATTGAATTACGTCCCTCTATGGAAGACGGACGTAGTTCTGGATCTGCCCCAAAATATTTAATAGAATATTTCATTCATTCAGATCTAGGATGTGTTATTTTAGTGTTCCCTTTATTTTTTTGAGCAGTGTATATCTCACCACCAAATATTCACATTTTCTGAATGAACATGTCTCACAATGGCTTTCATCTGGTTAATCACGTAGTATTCTTGCTTCCAGTATTTTTAGTTCAAATCCAACATTGAATGATGTTGGATTAAGTAGAAATTACATTGTTTGAAGACATTTAAGGGAGAAATGGTTTAATTTGTTTTTAGGATAAATCCAATCAGAGATTGGAAGACTGAGTTCTTGTGAGTGGTGTTTGTTACAGTACAAGTTTAAGAATGTAAAAGCTTACACTGAAGGCACTATTTTGGTTTTCCCTTAAGGTTGTTTTGGAATGAAAACATATTAAAATAAAGTAAGAGTATACCCCAAAAATTTTTTGTAATAGTATAAACATCCACTTGATAAAATCTGTGCATGAGCCCTGAGCCTATTTTCCTTATTGCCTAAACCCTGTTAAAATATCTCCTTATTTCTAACTAGGATAGCCTGCTTAAGCTCTCTATACATACTATGGTTCAAATATGTATTCAATTGTATCCAATGTATTTGTATTGCTTTTCTGTAAATGAAATTGTAGTCTGCTGATTGTTGTAAAACTTGGAGAATAAATTCCTTTTTTCTCCATCGCTGTTTAAAATTGCTAAACGTTGTTCATAATATATTCTATGTATATTGCATGTCTTATTGGATGATGGTGTCATTGAGATAATAATTATTGTAACTGGCTTGTATGCACGAGCTGCTTCTTTAAGATAT
>WWET01000336.1:230151-244162 GCA_011038615.1 Limnodynastes dumerilii
GCAGGAAAAAAGATTGTTCAGAGCATATGGGAATGGAAGGTCTGCTTCTAGCTGGATTTTCTTGTGTAGAAGTATTTTGAGAAGAGTATTTGATCATCATTCTGGAAAGCTCTTCCGTTCTGAAACTGTCTGTTATGTTGTAGCTATACATCTGCAGGGAGGAAAGGCTGTTTTTGATCCACATTTTAACTGGAGGTTTTTCATCTGAGAGAGACTGGCATTTCCTGCTTAAGCTTATTTAGTGCGTAATATGTATTGTTTTAGTTCACTATTCCCAGTATCGGCTACCGGAAAACACTATCTCTGTGATCCAGATTCATCTACTGTCACTGATGGACATGGCATCTTCACACTCCCTCAATATCAGCTCTGCATTCTTCTTCCGAATATTTCACCCTTTTATGTCACAGTGATGCCCATGTCGGATTTAGCATCAGACTGGCTTGGGGTTTGGTCACAAGAGAATCACACTTTTTGCTTTAGTACTTTTCACTTATGTGAACATAAAGAAAGGTATTCTGAACCTAGTGAATGTGCTTGGCAAACAACTAAATGCAACTAATAATGGGACTGTACATAATTAACAATTTCCACTCTCTTCTTACAATGTGGCTAAATGGGGGGTGTTCATTTACAAGCTACAATAAAGTGACTTCCACATTGCAGGTGATACTTTAACCATTGTAATCCAGACACAAGGTCCTTAAAAAGGTCAGGGCTTGGTACTGGTGTCCACCTTCTAGCCCTCTATTTCCAATCCTGGTTGATCACCTTTAGTAGTGGCATACATAGGCATTAGCCTAATAGGAAATCCACTATTGCTCTGAACAGAAATGTTAATGCAACACTGTCAAACCCATGCCTTCCAACTGTCCTAGTCTTGCTTCTACATAATTGAATGATCATTTTGACTGGACATCCTTAACTTAGTCCCTAATTATCAATCAAAATTATGTGACATATGTCATAAGGGCTGGGATATTATTTAGGGGCTACTGCACCCCCCCCCCCCCTTCCCCTGCATTGATCTAATGCTTGTGAATGCAGACACCAATTATGCATCTCACTGTGCAGGTGTCTTGTTTAAATACTGCCTTGATGGCTTAAAGGGCGAGGTTGTGTCAACGATGTACAGAATGCTGTCATATAACTTGACAGGTTTAACTGATCAGCTGTCTTCTATCTGACAGCATCATCAACTCGACAACAAATCAGATAAGAAGATAGTAAGGCCAACACTTCATGTGTTTGACATTACAATAATTAACTAATTACTTAACTCTGATGCTGGTCCAGTGGTGGTCAACAGAGATGAACAAAGGAGAGAGAAAAGACAGTGATAGAGAGAGAGAGCGGCTGGCAGCACAGAGGAGAGATAGATCTTTCAGGAGGGAGACAAGAGCAGCAGAGACAGATCAGACTGAGAACTAGGACTTCAATTTTTTTTTTTATTGTATTATTTTACTCTCCAATGTTTTAAATGTTGGCGATGAAAACTATGCTGCATGTATAACTATCAGCATTGCGACCCCTTCAGATATTTTCAGCAGTAATACAGCCGACATTATCATTGTTGAATGTGACTTTTGTCGTATCGACAGTGTGTGGACCAGCTTACTGTATTTCTGCAACCCTGCTAACCAAAAACAGTGTGTAATAATATGGGTGTGGCCTCTCCCAGAGGATAACTTTCTTTTTCTTATTCCCTTCTCTTTGAAAATTTATATCAGCTCCCACCAGTAACAGGTTCATAGCAGGTTTAAACAACACCTAGCTTTCTCACCTACCACGCACGATCCTCCTTACTTGTGCTCTAGGTTGGTTTTGTGCCCATTCTGTGGGTGTATGCATGATGTGAATACCACAGCAACCACTCTAACAGCATATTATTTAATGGGCAGAAAGGCCTTCTAACACCCTGCTACTGTTTTAATGTAGAAAGGTTATAATTTGAGAGCCTCTATGTTTCTGAAACCCACACTTGTTTTATGTTTTACGGGTTCAGTACAGTTTTTTTTGTTTGTTTTTTTAAACAAGTTAAAAGAATTAAAAATAATAGTTTATGCCAATAAAGGAAATCTGTGGGATTGCTGCTTTAAAGATGACTGAACTATGCAATTTATGGTATTGTGCAATATGTATTTGTCTCTATTGCAATTGCTATATATTAAAATTCAGTACCTTGCAAAATCCCAGTGGCATTGGTAATTGGACTGGGACTCAATATATTCTGTCAGCTGCTTCCAGTTTTATGAGGAGCTGACACATTGCTGACGTCTACTCTGAAATATCGATTTCATTGACCCTCCACAAACGTTTTCAAATACCCCAAAAAGGCATAATCTTAGAGCATAGTTGCCAACTCTCCCTGATTATCAGGGTGACTCCCTGAAATGTGGGTGATCTCCCTGACTCCCTGAAGTGTTTGACAATCTCCCTGATGCTGATTTAGCTCCAGAAGTCATTGCTGTATGATGACAGAATGTATATCTACTCCTATTTCCTATTTCCCTGCATTGAGGCCTATGGAGGCAGCCATTTTTATGGAGACCAAGATGTAATCAAAGACTGGAAGTTGTCTTTTATCTTTTTAATAAAGTATTTATTCACTGATCATTTATAACTCAATAAATACTTTGGAGTCATTTTTACTGAGAAATATTTTTCCTAGCTGTTATAGACAAACCTTTGGGTGGAGCTATCCACAGGACACACCCCTTTAGTACAAGACACACCCCTTTGGTAGTATAGGACACACCCGTTTGGTGCAGCACTTTGATAGTGCTATCACAATCTCCCTGATATTCGTTTGCAAAAGGTGGCAATCATGTCTTAGAGCATTGTGGAATACTCTTCAAATTGATAGATAAGGCTTAAGTTTAATTTCTCAACGATCAAGTTTTCCTGAATCCCCCTTTATGCATAGTAGTTAGGTTTTATACTTTCGTGGGCTGTGTTACTTTGCTTTCGAGTTAGATATTTCAAAGTTTGACGTATTAACCAGAACACAACGTGTTCATCGCATAACAGTACCGTAATATATAAAGTAATGCACATCTCTGGTTAGATCCAGAATAATTGTAATACTGTTCAAAAGGACACCCACGTTGGACCAGATCGAGAATTACCGTCGACTGCGTTAGGAGCTGATGCCTGCAGGACAGACGCAATGAAGTCAGCGGGGGATGCGCCGCGCGGCTGATTTCTTCATTAGCTACAGCGTCTGGCGACGACCTCATCTGTAGCTGCATTGCTTCGGCCTGCCTGTTGCAAAGACAGTATGACAGATGTTGCAGTGCTGCAATAGTGGATTGCCTATTGCTGTTTCACATTATAAGGTGCTTACTGAGCCAATGACAGGCTCAGCAAGAATTAGGTTAAAAAGCAATAAGCATTCCCCTATAGCTGCGATGCGGCACCTGTCACACTTTTGACTGGTAGGATGCATCCAGTCCATTATTATCAACACCTTTGCCATTCCTATGCCCTTAGTATGCAATAATATATAATACTGTTTGGTTTTTTTTTTATATAAAAATTTTATCATCTCCTAATATATATATATATATATATATATATATATATATATATATATATATATATATATATATATATATATATATATATATATATATATATATATATATATATATATATATATATATATATATATATATATATATATATATATATATATATATATATATATATATATATATATATATATATATATATATATATATATATATATATATATATATATATATATATATATATATATATATATATATATATATACACATCTTCCACAGCTCGGCACTCCTCCTGTGTGACACAGATTACCGCTCCTGGTGCTCTTCAACATATAAACAAAACATCCAGCAATTGGAAGGCACTCACGGAGACTTGTTATGTGAAGTATCTCGTATTTTTTATGTTAATTAAGTAATAGCATATAAAAGTTCAGTTTAACATTTCAATTGCTATCAGCAATTTTCATCAGGGCACTACAAACAAATATACATCAAACTGCAAGATTCAACCCATATTAGTAGATAAAATAGAGCGCCAACTTACCCCCACCTCGTGTTGTCAGCCAGTCCTGAACCCGGAAGTAGCAATCATCCCACGCCGCCACAGGTAACCCTGGAAACGTAGGCGGGGAGAGTCTCTCCGTATTACTGGTGATTGGCAGCTATCGGGGGAAGCGCTATATGTAAATACTGTGATTAAAAACATGTCACAACAATCTCAAAACATGGATAGCAGAAATACATCAGGCTTATATAGATGTTAAGTTATTCCACAGTTATGTATTACCAAAAGCAGATAACAGTGTATATATATATATATAGTAAACACAGGGAAATTGCACTCCACAATGCGTTAGTATCACAAGCTTGATTGCTCTGGTGCCCACCTCTGCCCGAAGGTCTATATATAAAGATGTAGAAATGGAATGACACTCAGAAGACTTCTAATAGCTGAAAATACAGTCCTGGAACTTAGTCCTTAGTCCTGGACTAAAGGACTACGTACTAAACACACAAGAAAAATGGACCAGGCACAAGTGATTCCTATTTTTTTGGACTTTAAATCCTCATAATACAGGATGGTGCACCGAGAAATGAAATATAGTGTACAAAGGAAATTGATTAGGGAAGATAGAAGCTCTTCCCTAATAGGAGATTTCTCTATAGGGCACTCTAAGTCACCGTTATTCTTAAAAATATCTGTTTTATTATTTAAAATTTAATGCATCTTTATTTATAACCATTAAAAATAATGTGATATGATATCTCTTATTTTACACTAAACTGTTGTGAAATAAAGATAAAAAATTCTATTTATTCATATATATATATATGAAACAGAGAAGCCATTGGCATATTTTTGATTTGAGCTGAGCTTGTCTTTACATCACCAGACTTTTTTCTTTTTTTTATTGCCAAACTATTTAGGGTACTGAGTTGTTGGTGTTTAATCATTTATTGCAGATGTCTTGCATTGTTTGGTATGAATAATAAATAAAACACCCCTTATGAGTGATAAGTTCTACATTCACACAGAAGTGTAAGTGTGTAAGAGTATGGATGGTTGAAGGGTTTGCTAATGGCAACATACAAAATACACCACAAACTTGAAGTGCACCTTTATATATTGATTGCTGATCTTTTGTCAAGTTACATACTTCAGTGGCACTAATCTCTAAATCTTTAACTCTTGTATTCCCACTTGAAATAGCAACTTTATCGTTCAATGAATGCTCTTTGTATCCAAGTCTTCTGTATTATGGGTTGTTCTGAGCAGTCTTAGGACTAATTAGAGGAATCAGAGAATTATTGCTTTATAGGCATAACAGAAGCAGTATGCAGTGTTATTTCCAGGCCTATCATAAAATCATCTCTCGCCCCCATGGCCAGGGATTAATGTCAAGGCACATATGTGCTGAAGTAGACCTTTTCATGCAATGGTGAGGGTGTAGAAAGTAAAATATGAAGAGATCAAAGAATCTGCAGTTCTACATAATGGCTTTTGAGCAGGCATTTCAAAGGAAAGGAATTCAGTTAAATGGGTGTCAGTTTGGGTCATTGAGACTGCTCTAGTTTATAGGTAGAGAAGATGGCAGTGCCTGGTAAAAAGTTATTCTATTTGTGTTTTTTGAAAGTTTAATTCTTTTCATCTTAAATTTATTTAGCTTCCTATATCCAATTTATGCCCACAGAGCTACAAAATACTTTCATACATGTTTGTGGGTATGTTTACCAAATCACCCATGTCTATCACATGCGTACTGTAAACATACAAACAAATTGCAATGCCACCTTGTAAATATCTGATTTGGTCTAAACAGCCTATTTTCAGCATGTGATTGGTCGTAGCATCCATGCTCCCTGAGTCTGAAGCATGTTCAGACTGCTCTTTTCCATGTCCAGTGTTGCAGATAACTGGCTCTCAGTTTGAGTCAATGGGGCTGATTCAGAGATGCAATTTCCACGGCACTTAGGTGCGTATATTTAAGAATCTAGAAAATTCTCAAAACTGCGCATGCGTAGTAATAGTGCAACGCCGTTTACGTAGCGGTTAGGAGCGTAAGTTCGCTAAGAGCGTAAGTCTGAATCGCACGCAAGCACTTAAGATCTTAAGTGCTGCGAATCTTTAAGATCTTAAGGATTTGCATGGAAATGGGCGGGGGGAGGCAGGGAAATGAGGGAAAGTGGGCGAGGACTGACACTTAGGATATTAAATGAATGCTCCCACGTCACTTAAGATCCCAAATGACAGCGTATAGTTAAGGCAAGTCAATGGTGGTCTAAGTTTAAGATCCACCGCTGTTTGCAAGGGGAGTGTCTGTTTATGCAGTGGGCTGGAACCTGCTAAGATCTTAGCAAAGGTGCGTATATTTGCGATCTTTTCGCAATCGCATCTCTGAATCAGCCCCAATGTATTTTGAGGAAAGCTGCTTTTCCCAGCAAGCAGCTAATTGGGATACATACACCACGGTTTGTAGACTTTAATCTATTAGAAGGAATTGACAAGATTCCTAGTGTTCAGTATTCCTGAACATAGTAAATATCTATCAATCAATCTAGTTCTTTTTAATGTTTTTCATGCTTGATATACAGCATATAAAAGACAGAACCGGAACTAGAAATTTAGAGCCAGGGGCAAAACGTTTGCCCCTGTAGTTATGGTCCTGATAAGAGACTCAAGTAAGATTCCTAAGGCTCTATGGGCCAGATCCAGACCTACGCACGTGAGTGATTTTACACATTAAATCGCACATTAGTACTTACTGCACACTTACCTTGTTGGTATCAGTATTAGTAAATACATAAAGAGGTGGACCACATAGACATGACCCAAAAAGACAGCTATTTAATAGTGCATATATCTTAAATATAGCAGTTAATACTCAAACACTCAGAAAATCAATTTAAAAAAGTTTTTAATGGTTCAATAGTACAAGTTAAAATGTAGTAATTTAGGCGAAATATCCAGTAATATTAAAAATGACCATGTCATATTGAGTTAAATATCTGCAAAATGCATGCCATTGATATTACTTACAACACTCCAAACAAGAGAGACCCTCTATCTGGGAAGCTGCCACCTATCCCTCACACATACACAACTTACGGCCTGCGCTTCACCTTTTCCAAGGCTGTATACCGTCCCTCCCTGATCTCTCTCTATCGGGTCAAAGTGGATCCACAAATTGCAGATGGTTGTATGAAGAAGCACCCTCCGTTGCACATGGAAGAAGTGCAATCCGACATCACCTGATGTCTGCTTTGACAAGGAGCAGTACTAGAAAGAGAAGAAATAGAACTGGATCCAGACATATGCAAAATACGTAAGTGGGGGGTTTTGACTGGAGGGCAAATGCACCCTCCAGATGTTCGGTACATTTTATGCATGATAGAAAATCTGCATTAAGGGGCTGTACTTCATCACCACCCGCAAGGGAGGGTGGGGGGAAGCATGTAAATTGTACAGTGTGAGACGGGTTTCCCATATTCGTACAGCACGTTTCAGTTAAAGGAGGCGTATGCCAGCGTAACTGCCATAAAGCCCGCACTAGAGAGGGGAGAGAAGGGGTGTTCAGCTCCTCTCGTGCACACTGCCAGACCCCCCACACGTGTACAGAAAGCGTGCGGGGTCTGGATCCGGTCCATAGAGTGTAAGGTAAGCAGAGGGATTTTGTCCTATTTAGGGAGACCATATGGTGGTAGTTTTTCTTTTATTAATCACTTATCATAGACAAGTGACCATTAAGCACTGTTTAATGTGCTGATAAACAGAATACAGGATTACGTTGCAAATACGTAAAGTGGAGGAGTGTTGGAAAAGGTGCTACTCAAATAACACTCTTCCACTTTATGTATTTGAGTTCATGTTGCGTTTGTGTAACACTTTATAAATTATAACATTCTCTGAAGGAGACAGAGCTGGAATTCAATTGGATAACATGTTAATCACACAGAACTATTTTTGCTCAGAGAATGATGTGATTCTCTGGCATTGTATGGTCTGTTTTTCCCCAAGCTGTGAGTCATGAAGCAGATGAATCTTTGCTGCCGGAGTAGAAATTCTCCCTCTGTCCCATCCACAATTTCTGATTTGTTCAGGGAACACAAACCTAATTCACAAACAGACTGAAATCTGCACAATGTGTACCAGATGTGCTTTATATCTCCCAAATGGTAATGTGTTACTGCATTTAGTACATCACAATAAGTGCATGTGAATGCTCTATCTTACTTAAGTAATAGGAGAATGTTTTCTACTGAGTTTTAGACTTGGTAAAACATGTTTCTAATGCACAATGTGCTTTTAAAAAAAAGTGAAATGGTAATTAGCTAAATTACTGTACTTAGATGTAATGAACAAAACTGTGGAAATATTTAAAAGTTTTCACTTGCAGGTTTAAGAGTGTTGTGTGTTATGTTTCCAAACCAGAGAGTGGTTCACAGACACTGCACGATTATATCCTAGCATATGCATAACTACACACTCTTACAGCATGTACAAACCTATAAAAACTTACAAGCGTATAAAAAGTAAAAACAGTATTGAGATGTGGAAATACCACTAAGAGATAAGAAAATTGTAAGCATAATAGCATGCTCATTTAGTCAAGTCCGGATGAGCATGCTAGTTCAGATGTACAAATTATACAGACTTATCAGCATATCTGAGACCATCATCTCTCCTAAGCATCTGCTGAAAAAATTGTGACCCCCACCGTGTACACGGCACAGATAAATACACGAGCAGCCCAGAACACATTGCACTGTAGCTAATGATTTTTAGGAAGTTCATAAAAGCAAATCAACTGTTGTGACCTGTTTTATTACAACAATATATAATCGTTGGACCGTGCACACGTTGCCCAAATTGTTGTGAATTGTATGACCGGCCTGTTGCATAGGTATTATCTGGCCACAAACGATTATTTAAATGATGCTAAATTATGTTTCTTTTAGTCCTCCTGCCCCTGTCTCTTTGACAAAATGATTATGCAATGTCTGCTCATATAATAATGGAGATCATGAAGCAAATGTGAATCACATATCACTATGCTAGTTTTCGTTTCTCTATATCGTTTATGTTGTACTCCTCCAAAATTTCTATCTATTCCTTGACATTTGAAAGAGTGTATAAACAAACAGATATGGCACTGTCCAAAGTGTAACCTTAAGAATTTTTTTCCACTGATATTAAGCATTTGGGGCCAGATCCAGACCTACGTTTCCATTACATTTCAAGGCGTAGTGTATTTACTACGCTCTCCCCTAGGCGCTCCCCTCGGCTATACTTACTTTTTCTGTTTTACGCTTTCCAAACCCTACCTTAACATTTCAAAGCGTAACTACTGACGTACGTAAAGGCTTCACGTACATAAGTGCCTAAGCACGCCCATACAGTACGATTTAAATGCCTAACCCCACCTCCAAAGTGTAATTACGGGGGCTGTATGGATGTCACACCCCTTCATTCGTAGTTACGCTGTTGATACGATGCTGGTACGTACGTTCAGAGTTACATGGCGTAACATCAGCCGCGCTCATGCGCAGTACATACAAAACAGCGTTTTTACGTCAGCGGCTAGCATAAATACACTAGCGTATGTAGCTCAGGATCTACCCCATTGTTGCAATCTAATACACAAAATTTAATCATTCTCTGAACTTGTAACTTCATATATACACCAGTTTTCATGTGTGTCCTGTTTACTTTTCAGCTAATAACTTGCAGATTACTAATCATCTAAACCCAGACAATCTGCAAAACATTGCCTTTAGTTATCCAGGCAAGAAAAAATGAAGACTACCATTACTTGACATCCTCTGTTTGGAGTAGTATATAGGGGTTTTATTTTTATACAAAGGCAGCTTATTTACACTAATTAAAAAGCCAGACCAGGAATGCTTCTGCCCTATCTACAGTTACATTCCTGTGTATAAGATTTAGATAAAAAAAACAAACAGAACTCCATTGTACAAAGAGCTGCCTCCAACTGTACAGCCACAAAATGTATTCTTGTGTGGATCCTTTAAAGCAACAGTAAACCAAACATGCAAGATGATCCAGTATGGAAGGCATTTAAGCCCACTAGCCCTCTTCAAGCATCCTTGGAGTCAAAGGCAGCACAAAGAAAAGAAATTAGAAGGTGTCTCATCAAACAATGTTATATTGAATATATATTAGCACTGGTTTGGTTTGATATTCTCTAATACAGATTTTACATGATACATATTAGACACCAATTGCTTTTTTGTAAAAAAAATTCTGAAATCATTTATAAAATGAATTTACAAGGGAAAACCTGACCACTTTGTTCAATATAAAAAAAAGTTTTTTGTAATTGAAAAAGCTACTTATGTGGAATATTTATTATTTTTATATGAGAGAGTAAAATAAAAACCAGTGCTAACATCTATTCGGTGAAGATGATTGAACTCGGCCTCTGCTGCCTGATTAGAGTGAAAGTATCTTTAATGCAGAAGGTCTGGAGCAGAGGTGGCCCTATGTTTTGCAGGGCCCTAGGCGAAAAATTAAAAGGGGTCCCATCAAATAAACTCATGTTAAAATAAAATAACATACATAACCAGACCTTTAACAGGACTGGCTCTGACAGTGCCTGTTACTGGCTGTCAGAGCAGCTGTAAGTTTACATGTTTTTCGGGTGTCTCTTTTGCCAGCCTTTCTAGAGCCATGCCATCTCTGGGGCTCATCGTTACTGTGGCAACCAGAAGACTGCTCTCACCTCCCTCTTACAGAGTCTAAGCCCTAGGCTATAGTCTGCATCCATGTAAGAGGTTATTTTCTGTGACTGGTCTGGGACCTGCGGGGCCTAGGCCCACCTCTGGTCTGGAGACATCAGCAGCTGTGCTGGGCTCCATGAGCCGCTTGACCTTAGGTGGTCGCCTCTCACCTATGCCTAGGACCGCCTCTGCTTGGAGTGATTCAGGATAATAAGCATGTTAATGCAGTTTTTTTTTCCCTGGTGCAATGGAGGTACTAGCAGGACAAGATTTTTACCATATTGACACTTATAGAACCACATGTGCTAGCATGTCATGACATCCAGGGCACGTTGGTGCTATGTACAGAGATTATTTTATCTAATCAGTATTCTCAGTTGTCATCCATATATTACTGTACATAATAAAGTGTAGACTCAGGGTAACAAAATGCTCATCTCCCCTGCAAATAAATAAATCAAGATGTTGTAATACATTCTTGATAAATTTACCTTCTAGTGTTTTCTTGGGTACAAGATGGTATGGGAGAAGGGGTTTGTGCGGATTGAATTATTTTTTTACTTTTTAAGCTAAGGTGATTCACAGAAGACACTGTATGGAAAGTACAGTACTGGTAATATCATAATGAAGCCCCTTTCTAACTGTCCAGTGCCATGAACCACAAACATTGTGAAACTGGGGTGAAACCAAAATTAGCGTTGAATTATGTCATCATGCCCTACCTGTGCTTTACAAAGCTGTGACGTTGCATAACAGGGAGTGTCCCAAAGAAATCATGCATTTGCTTTTCATGCTAACTCTGAAAATATCCTAAAATATATTATCTGCGTCTAATCATGTTTTATGACTTCCTGCGTCCTGTGAGTGTTTAAACAGCCTAATTGGGCCCAAAGGAAGCAATAAAGCTTGTGGTGATCAAGAATTTTTTATGTTCTTTTTTGTATTTCTTAAACTTTCAGTACAACAAATTGATAGCACTTTTTCTAGTCATTTCCTTGAATAGGATTTCTTAAGTGATGTAGAATAGTCACAAGTTAAGAAATATGTTATTTGAATTCAATAGAGATTCTAGTGGAGAAAGTGTGATTAGGGTAAGACCAGTAAGTAGGAAATTTCAATGAAAAAAGGTGACAAAGCTTTTTGTTTACAAAATTGCCCCACAATACAATATATAGGTTACTCCTTCATAGCTTTATTATGACATTTACAAGTCTCCTATAGGCAGTTTAATTTTGTGCTCTGTTTAGGTTTTGACAGTCAGAGGTGCAAACTGTAGTTGCATACAGTATCCTATTAAAAATAGACGTGTTAAACTTGTGTTATGTTTGATTTTTATATAGATGTTTAGAAATGATAAACTCTATTTATGAATGGGGAAAAAAGCTCACAGTACTATGCACTGATTATTTTTACTGTTGATCTAAAATATGTTGTATAACAGTGTACTGCATTTAGTTGCATTGCGTTATTTGAAGGACAGTTACTGACTTCTCTCATGCACTTCTGATTGTTCAAATTTGTGGCAAATAAACATTTATACATTTCAGAGATCCATTTAAAATGCTAACCGTGCTCTTTATTTTTTCAGAGTGATCGTCTTTTGATCAAAGGAGGTCGTATAGTAAATGATGACCAGTCTTTCTATGCTGACATTTATATGGAAGATGGACTCATCAAGTAAGTCTTTTTTATTTTGGGATGACCATACTTATTATTTTTTTTCTTATTGAGGTACGCACATACATGATAAAGTACATTGTAGGAGCCTGTTAACAGAACCCTTAAAGTAAAATGTTCAGCACAAGAAAAATCATTGAGCCTGATTCACACCTAGGAAGCTCCAGCTTAGGTACATTTAAAGACCACACGCAGTGCTTTAAGCAAAAGAAGGCGTGTCAGTGCCGCCTATGGGAAAAAATGAGAGTGAGTGAGGTAAGGGAAATACAGTACCTGATTCACGGTTAAGAATAAGTTAGGTGCCATAGGGCTACTTTATCTAACCATGCAATGTCTCTATGGACATTGCCTCTTCCCCGCCCTCCCTAATCTAAATTCCTCCCACTTTTTATTAAGCATGCCCCGAGACGGCATTACGCCGTTTCTTTCCACATAAAGTACTCTGTGCGGTCTTTATAGACGCAGTCCACGTACCAACCTGGTATGTAGGTAGCGTAAGTGACCTACATAATTTCGTCCAAATACGCACACGCTTCATAATTGTCAATCAGGCTCACTGTGCGTATTTTCCTTCCTAAAAAGGAAAATCCGCACAGAAAGATAAGGCATCATATGGCACTCTTAAGCGCCATTAAGCTCCTAAAAGTATATATATAATTTTATATATAATTTTATAACTACTCTTTGGGGCTGATCCAGCCCTATGCTGCCTGGCGGTAATACGCCGGGCGTAAGCGTAAGACCGGCTTAAAAGCCTGATCGAGTAGCAGCGTAGTAACGCTGGAGGGGGGCGTTTCCCTCCGTTACTACACTGCAGTTAGTGCAGGTAGGCGGTGGGAGGGAGGGTAATGAGGCTGGGAGGGTAATACGCGTAAGCGTAAGACCGGCTTAAAAGCCTGATCGAGTAGCAGCGTAGTAACGCTGGAGGGGGGCGTTTCCCTCCGTTACTACACTACAGTTAGTGCAGGTAGGCGGTGGGAGGGAGGGTAATGAGGCTGGGAGGGCGGCGTTAGCGTAGCAAAGCAACCATCCCAGCGTATTAACACTTGCTTACGCCGGCTGAGGTTAGGATAGCCTTCAGTCGGCATAAGCGAGTGTTAATACGCTTGGGCAAGGGGGAGTGAAGCGATCGTAGCTCTGGATCAGGCCCATTGCATGTAAGTTTAATTTTTGCACGCAAAACATTTTTAAGTCTGGATCGGGTAATAATTCTCTATAACGGATAGCAAGACCAGACTTTGATCCAAGTTATGTAATCTAAAAAAACAACAATCACAGGAGGATTATGCAGGCATGAAGTGCTGCATATTGACAAATACACACACACATATATATATTCCTATCTTTAAACATTTGCAAATATGCGATAAGCCATCAGCCACTTAAAATGCTTCTGTGTTTTTACTACTTCTGTTGGAGTCCCAACTTTGGGCCNGATACACCTAGGAGCTATTCACAAGACACACCTCTTTGGTGCTACAGGACACACCCCTTTGGTGCAGCGCCTTGATAGTGCTCTCACAATCTCCCTGATATTCATTTGCAAAAGTAGGCAAGGCAAC
>WWET01000336.1:245535-256393 GCA_011038615.1 Limnodynastes dumerilii
ATATATATATATTATATATTGCTTCTAATAAGGTGAATTTCTAAATACAACTTTTTCAGTCACAACACATCACCCAATATTCCCGATCCAATGGAAAGTACAATATGTACTTTCCATTGGATCGTACATCACTCAATCCAATCAGGTCCTTAAGATACCAGTAGCAAGTAACATGGGGCTAGATCCACATGTACATCGCCTTGAGAAGTACCACTACTCATAATTTAGGACTTAAGAAGGAGCTTGAAATTAAGAGAGGAAAGTTACTCCTGGGCAAAACCATGTTGATTTCAGGGGGAGTAAAGTTATTTTATTCTTTGCATGCAGGGATGTATCTTTGAATTTCTTACTGCAGACAGATATCAACCAGCTTTACTTTTACACTGTTATTTAGACTTGGGCTGGGAAACATCGCCTCTCAACTCTAATACTGTTTGCAACAGATGAAATATGACTCTCCTGAAATCAACATGGTTTAACCCAGGAGTAACTTTCCTCTCAATTTAAAGCTCCTTCTTAAGTTTGGATCTTTGTTACTGGTATCTTAAGGACCTGATTGGATTGTGTGATGGCACCATATTGTACTTTCCATTGGATCGGGATTATTGGGTGATGTGTTGTGACTGAAAAACTTGTATTTAGAAATTTACTTGATTAGAAGTAGTAACCCACATTTCTGAACCCTACAGAATCCCACTTTAACTGCTGACTCTTTGTATGGAGTCATTAAACTATTCTTTAATGAACAATAAAAATAACTAAGCACAATGCAGGCAAACATTTTGTTATTGGAACCACTGAGAAGCCTATACATTCATTAGGTACTAATACTCCAATGTTTAAGGTGTGATGAGAGGGTTTTTTTTAAGCAGTTGTATTCGAATGAGTGCTGGTTAAGCCACATGTAGGGACAGCTCTATTTTTTTCAAGGAGTGTTATACCATGTCAAATAAATAGTTTTATTTAGCTCTGCTGACAAATACCTGTAACCCTTTTAGGCAGATTGGAGACAACCTGATTGTTCCTGGTGGAGTAAAAACCATTGAAGCCAATGGAAAGATGGTGATCCCCGGAGGCATTGATGTGCACACCCATTTACAGATGCCATACAGAGGAATGACAACAGTGGATGACTTTTTCCAAGGCACTAAAGCTGCTATTGCTGGGGGTACCACCATGATACGTGAGTATGTTTGTTTGGGTGAAAAACACATTTCTGAAACAGGCGTTTACAAATTATGTACTAAAACAGGGTATCAACCACAAACAGCGCTAGCTTTGCAGCCCTAAATAAATTGAGAAGATTCCCAAATCTCCAAAATCAATGACACTATAAACGAAGATCAAAATATTACATGGAGCTGAGGACAAGGGGTGGATAAAACAAATACTCTATAAAGTGCAAATTCAGTGAATACATTTTTATTAATAGTGTTCAGATATATAGCACACAATAAAGTGCAATATATAGTCTCAGGATCACAATGAATCCTCTCAGAAAGAATTGTGCATCAATAAAAAAGTGATTGAATGAATCCAATGATGTAAAAATAAGTGGAAATCCAATGAGGAACAAAAATCCTTGTGGGGATCATAAAGTTACCACATGTCCTAACAAATGATCTCACAGAAATCTCAAATATAATGTGAATAGTGAAAAATAGTTCCAGTAAAGAATTAAACTTCAAAATAAAATGTCCTAAAAATATAAAGTCCCAAAAGAAACAAAGTCTAAAAGTTCAACATTGTTTCAAATGTGTACAATAGCGGCATAAGAAAAATCACAAAATCCTTCCTCCCGATGTATGTATACCTTATAAAGGAATCAGAGAAACATGAAACAGGATATTAAAATAACCTTTACTTCAAAATAAATCAATATAACATGATGACATTAAAACTAACAAAATAAACAATAGCCAGGAACTTCCCTTACGATTAACCGCCAGCAGATGGAGTTTACTGAGATGGACTGAAGCGCTTAACAGCCCGGGCAGCAATGGATGTACAGCAGTCTCTTCCGGACAGCGGACAGTAGATCGGCGGGGAGTCCTCACAGCAAATGTAGCCACACAACGCGTTTCAGGCGACCGCCCTTTTTCAAGTGATCTTGAAAAAGGGCGGTCGCCCGAAACGCATCGTGTGGCTCCATTTGCTGTGAAGACTACCCACCGATCTACTGCCCTCTGTCCAGAAGAGACTGCTGTACATCCAACGCTATCCGGGCTGTTAAGCAATTCATTTTTCACTATTCATATTATATTTGAGATTGCTGTGAGATCATTTGTTAGGGCATGTGGTAACTTTAGGATCCCCACAAGGATTATTTGTTCCTCATTGGATTTCCACTTATTTTTACATCATTGGACTCATTCAGTCACTTTTTTTTATTGATGCACAATTTTTTCTGAGAAGATTAATTGTGACCCTGATTATATAATGCTCTTTAACCTTCACTTTATTGTGTGTTATATATCTGAACATTATTAATTAAAATGTATTCACTGATTTTGCACTTTATCTATAGAGTATTTGTTTTATCCACCCCTTGTCCTTAACGCCCTGTAATATTTTGATCTTTGTTCATAGGCGTTTACAAATTGTTAAGATGGTGTTAAACAGAAGCACAAAATACTTTTGTACTTGGCTATACTTTGGCTCCACATACTTCAAATTAAATGCATTATATTAGTTGGTGAAATACTTAATTAATAAATATATTTGGTGTCCTGCACATGGCAAAGGTAATTTGCCTCTACAATTTAGCATCAGCCGAAGAAGTCAGTCACTATGCATATAAATTTTCAATTCATGTAAAATAATCTAGCAAAGCTAAGGTAAAAAGCTAAAGCTAAACTTTCCTGTAACGTTTTGTGCAGTTATCCTTTGACAATTTTGATCTTAAACATATTTGTCCTACAAGGACATATCCACTAGTATTAAATATGTCTATTGCTAAACGCAATATAAGGCAGGGACCAATAATCATTTGTGCTTTATGTTGCCTAGTTGACCATGTGATCCCAGAACCAGGATCCAGTTTGATTGAAGCCTATGAAAAGTGGAGAGAGTGGGCTGATGGGAAGACCTGCTGTGATTATTCTCTTCATGTGGACATCACTCACTGGAATGATAGTGTAAGACAGGAAATAGAATCACTCATCAAACAAAAAGGTATGTGTTTATTTTGTATCTCCTGATTCATGTAATGATAAGTATTCTATGCAATGAAAGATTTAATATTTTGTCCATTCCCTCTTAAGATCCCGTTTTGAACTTCTTATCTATGAGATATTTACACTTTATTATTATTCAACATTAGTCTGATGTTAATTTGTTTAAATTGTATATTAATATTACTAATCGCCTTAAAATATGCCCTTTTAAACACCTGCATTTTTAATGAATTGGATATCCACATCAACACAAATTCTGTGTTATACCCAATTATATGGAGACTCTTTTGTAGAAATTTGTATTAGTGAATTAGACAAAAGCTGTTATTGATGTCAGTGACAATATATAGTTTCTTTTTTAAACCATTTTAATGTTTCATTTATTTTGAGCATTTTTTATTGTCAAACAAAGAGAATGCATTACATATCATCAATCAGAATTTGCATAGGAGAAATACACAGTTTACATCGTGCAAATGATTCTCAAGCATATACATACATTTACATCCGTACAAATTATTAAGCAAAAATTTGTTACAGTTCTGCAGTCTGTTATACATTACTATTTGCAAAATGTATAACTGCTTTAGTTCTAGGAGTTGCCTATAGAAGCAAAGCATTACGTCAAACCATTTTAATGTTAATTTTTTTTTTCTTGTCATTCACATTCAAAATTTTTCTGTACTTTATTTACCAAAAAGTAACATCAGTAAAGTGATTTTTTCCTGTTATTAAAACTTTTTCAGCATAAAGATGTCTTTTCTGTATATTTACAGAGACACTTATATTTCTACTTCCTTGTTCTGGCATCATTTGAGATCCTGTAGCACTTTAATATTTTGACACATCTTTTCTGCTTGTGGTACAGACAGTGAGAGCCAAAGCTTTAATGATAGGTTAAATGTCTCCTTGGCAGTTCCAGTCTGCAGTGAGAGAATCAACCTGTGTTTTTTTTCCTTGTCCCAGTGCCCAGGCTTCTAGTTTCCAAGAAAATGAAACGGTGAAAATGACTTAAGTTCTGTCAGAAACGTGTTATTTTAAGCATGCTTTTATAGAGGACATTTCACATTGGGTTTATTCATTAGTTTGCTTCTGCCGGAATGCTGAATCTGGGATGTATCTACTACCTTAGTTGTGTCTCTATAGTGCTGCAAATAATGTCTGCTTGTGATGCCAAACAAGGCCTTGCCTAACATGTTTAACGTCTCCAGCCAACTCTTTTCATTCCACAGGAGTGTAATAATTATTGCATGTCCCTGTGTTCTAAGAGAGGAAAAATCTGTAACTGAATTTCCATTTTTCTTTTTTTCTTTATTTCACAGGTGTTAACTCTTTCATGGTCTACATGGCCTATAAAGATTTGTATCAGATGTCAAACACTGAGGTAAATCAGATTATATTTCCTTCCTTTCTGGGCATTAATCCAAATGAAATGAGTTCTTTTTCCTTTGCTTTCAGCCTGTGTGTATTGGATGCTAGGCCGTGATCTGGTGAATTACAATGTGTTTACAAGTTTTTAAGCAATAATAAAAGAACTGCTTTCTTTCTGTTACATATCATTTATTTCATACGTGTCACAGCTGTCATAAAACTGCCAAAGTCCTGCAACTTGTAATGAACATGTAAAATGTTTTCAAGGCTGTGGTGCTAATGTGCAATATCATTGTGTTTATTTCAGCTGTACGAGATATTCACTTTCCTGGGAGGGCTGGGGGCAATAGCGCAGGTCCATGCTGAGAATGGAGACATAATTGCCCAGGTAAGCGGCAAGACAAATAGGTGCTAAATAAAAAGCAAGTACTGCTGAATGCTGCTTCCTCCTTGCGAATCGGCCTGGTGGCTACCCCACTCAGTCAGCTGAATACATTTACCAGCACTTCTTGAGGACGCCCAGTTAAATGCTAGGGTCTCAGTTGTATTTTTGAAGGCTGTATTTTTTCCATGCAGTGGTCTAGTTATATACTGATTTTAATAGGTGTTTTTAAAAGAACTAATCTATGTTTCCAATAAAAAACAAAAGAATATATATTTTATATAGTTACAAATCAAAACCCACAAAGAAACTACTTCCTGAGTAGTGTTTATTGTAGCATAATAATGAGGATATTTATATTATTTCATTACATAAAACTGGTTATCTGTGCATTAGGACTACTATATACCTAGTCTTCACAGATAAACCCATTTTGTTTCTTTTTAAACTTTGTGTTTACTATCAAAACCAACGTTTCTTTTATCTCAGAGATTTTTGCTTATTAGAATTCTTTTTACGTAAATATAATGATTTATTTATTATTAAATGAGCTGATTTTGCCGTTTTTTACTTTTATAAAATGTTGTTTTAGGCAGTGTCCATTAACCCAGGCAAACATTAGGTCCGGCTTTGACCACTTGGATTTAGCAGAGATCTCCCAAGCTCTTTCATAATAAGATATTGTTCTGATGAAAGAATAGCAGTGAGATTTGGCTGCGTTGCATAATTATGAATGGAAACGTAACCAGAATCCTTTCCAAACCTCTGAACTGCAGTTGTTGGCTCTCCTTCATCTATCCCTCTTTTAATTGATACAAAATGTTAGCGAGAGGTCAGGAATGCAAAATGGAGAGAATGAAGTCAGAGATCTAAAACATGCAGCTCCCTAGAGAAGAGACTAACCATCTACCATGAAGCTTAGAAGCAGTGCCATAGACTTTAAAGTGGACATATGTTAAAATTTTAAAACAATTGCAAACAAAGTTACCCTGGTTACTGGAAGATGCAATTGCAAAAAAAGGGGATTATGAGGTTTTGGGATCCATTTTTTAGGGGAACTAACAAAATGACTTTCAAAGAAAATATGTATAAAGACAGTGTCCTAGTTTTCCTCTAGACTGTTGTGTACAGGAAACATAACATATTTTGTGTTTATGTTTCAGCATAAGCAAAACAAATATTTTCCATGTGTTTTCTATTTCTAGGAACAACAGAGAATGTTAGAAATGGGAATTACAGGACCAGAGGGTCACGTTCTGAGCCGCCCAGAGGAGGTAAGCTATATGGCATAAAGCAGGGCTTTGCTTTTCACATGTATTTAAATGTACTTTTCCAACATTAACGTTCATAAGACATAATACGAGAATATTTTTATCATATTTTTTTCCTCTTCATAACAGCACTGAACCTCTATTTAGGCCTTCAATCTGCATTTGTTAATTGAAATTTATCACATATTGTTGATCACCAACATTACTCACTGGCAGAATATGATGATGATATGTAATGCACAGTTATGGTACTGCGTGTTTTATTGTTTTTCTTTTTTGTCTGCTACTATAACTATACTATAAGTTTGTGGCACATTACTGTGGCAAAAGAGATTAATGCAAAAATCAGCCTAAAGTTTGATATTAAGTGTAGCTTTTTGTTCAATTTTTCTTTTTTACATATATAACATAAGGAATTTGTCAGAGACCCACCCACCCTGTGTCTTGTCGTTGTGTTCTGTGTTGTCTGTCAGTAAGAGACCCACTGGGCACTTAGCCGTCGGGGAGAGAACATCTTGATTGTGTTAATGTGGAGGACGTAATTTGGAACGGTGGACGGGCTTTACTGGCCCAAGTACGTGAAAAAAGGCATTAAATTCGGCCCTTTGTACCAGAGGGAGCAGGGGAACCCTGCTTCCACTGCGGGATCATTGTCTCCTTAGCCATTAGAGCAAGCAGGACCACATAGTAGTAGGGTAGTGCCCTGTTGGAAATTGGCAGTATAACTCTAGTCCGGACCTGTTCCATCCATCTACCCCTGTTATACTCAGATAAAATAAATTCAATTAAGTTCATTATATTTTAATGCCAGAACTAATTAAACGGGGCTGAGGTTGCAAAGCCTTTAAATTCTAGGCAATTTAATATCAGAGAATCCTTGTTAAATAACACAATACTTGAAAGCCTCTTAAACAACATCGCCCATATGTTTATATTAATGGGAAAGGTTTACATTAACGATACAGTAAATAGGAAGTACGAATATATACAAATGGGCAAAATGTTTGTATGTAGAACAAAGAGAATTCAGCACACACACACAGGTTAAGAAAAATGTTCAGTATTAAGTAGTAAGTAAGATAAATTACCCTTAGCTCATAAAATTGAGAATATCTTCAAGCCTATGACAATGTTTGAGTGTGTGCCAATTCTATAGTGTAATGTTTATTCTAGTAATAGTAGAGGAAGTTACAGGTAATAAGGAAAAGATGTGCTCACAGAGTAATGCAGCATAACGCCTACAGTATTCATCTGACAGGAAGTGTGTGTGTGTGTGTGTGTGTGTGTGAGTGTGAATAGGGAGGGGGATTCTAATTGAACCATTTGGAGTTGTATTTGCCAAGAATTAGATATCTGTGAAGCCTTTACTAGCTGTTGTGCAAAGAGCGAGGAACATTATCAAGCACTATGTTTACAGGCCTAAGCCATAAAAGATCACAATGCAGCAGAAGGTATAAAGTTCTTCAGGTGTATAAGCTATTATTTGCGTAAGGATGAGCCTTCTACTAAAGGGCCTTCAAAGTGAGAGAATACAATTCATGATTAAATGAAAAGCACACCTGCTTCTCTGACTGATGCTCATTCTTTCACTGCACAGGACTGTAGTGTGATCCATTGTGAATGTTACTCTACAGAAGGTTCTAATACACCCCTGTATTTGGTTAGTGTGATTACATACGCGTCAGCAGTTGAGTATAATACTAGTTTTAAATTAGGAGGGGTAAATTGACTATTGTGGGAGCTGTTATTAAGACTAGAATGGAAGGTGAATTATGCTGCAGTTAGAAGGAATAGAAGGTAAAGTAGACTATAGTGGTATTGTTGGTAGTGTTTATTACGTCTCCTCTCCATCCCAGTATGTAACACAGCCTCAGCACTGAGACATCACTGATATGGTCTGTCTCTCTCCTGACAATTCTATTAAACAAGCTACTACACATTCCTGTTATTAGGTTGTTTGTAGATAAATACTTACATTGTGTTTCTTGGGGCTTAGAGGCACCTTTAAAATATTATTCATGCCCTAAAAGCGCTTCACTCAGAGAAACATTGGAACTACTGGTATAAACACTGTGTAATTTAAAAACATATTGCAACCTCATGTCTGTTTAAAGCAGGACTTGTTATCAGGAATGGATTTATTTTTGATAATGTAAACAAAGTAGCCTGTAATGAATGAAATGTGTTTTTAATGCTAGTACATGTGTGCTGGTACCATGGTGTGTCCTGCGACAGACCATCATATGGCAGCTGAATGTTGACTGGCGGCAATTTTCGGGAGTCTCCATTTTAGAAAGTGGCGGTGGTGCTAACCGTCCATGTCCTGCAGCTTAAACCAAACCCTCCATGTCCCACAGCGTAACCCTAACCCTCCATGTCCCACAGCCTAACCCTAACCTTCCATCTCCCGCAGCCTAACCCTATCCCTCCATCTCCCGCAGCCTAACCCTATCCCTCCATGTCCCACAGCCTAAACCAAACCCTCCATGTCCTGCAGCTTTACCCTAACCCTCCATGTCCCACAGCCTAACACTGGCTGGAAGCTGTATTGTTGTCGGAAAAGGGCCGACCAGACAGACAAGAGCTTCTTGCATGCATGACCATTTCACATCACTGTCGAAGGTTAGAGTTGAACTGGCAATCAACAAACACTTTAATTGCAGGGAACATTACATCTACATCCCACCATTCCACAACACAATACATTGTCTTCCCACTACCCTGCATCAATCCTTATAGGCTCTTAGTATAGTGTGTGGCCTGCTTTAGGTTTGAAGAACAAGCAGACTAAGTGCAGGGGTAGTATGGATTGTCAGGCATTTTAATTCCATTGGGCTAGATCTAGACCACCGCTGCCACAGCGCTCTGTACTCTGTCTTCAACAGCAATAGTGATCTAATGCCGGATCCCTGCTGTATGCTAATTTCCATACGGAGCAGCAGCTCACTCCCTACCTTATCTGTAAGTGGGGACAGTGTGAAAATCTGTATTGTATGTAAGGGCCTAAACCAGCCCTTACTGTACAATCCACTTCCTGCTCCCCAGGAACACCCCACCATTGGAATATATAACAGATCGAGTCTGGATGCGGAGACTTTGGGCCTGATCCAGAGCTACGACCGCAAGCGAGCGTATGCTCATCGTAAGCGAAAATTCGTGAAAAAAAACGCACTACGCATGTGCAGTATGACTACTTCCGGTCGACCGAAGGACATGAGCGTACAGCGAGCGAATGTTCAGCGTATTTTTCGCTCAAGGGGCGTGCGGTTTTTACGACGAGAGTCTGGACGCTGGAGTTACTACACAGAGGCGGGGATAGCCATTTAAATTGTACAGTATGGGCGTGCTAAGCCCAGTATGACCAGTGTATCGGTACGAAAATTCGCTCGTAAATCTTAGGGTAGGGTTCAGCCGCTGTGAGCTGTTACAATCAATGGGAGTGTTATGGGCGTGAAAGTTTTTATGCCCGGGCGTACGTTCGCTACGCTCGCGGGTGATTGCGGTCGTAGCTCTGGATCAGGCCCTTTGTGTCATTTGCACATTTCCCACTTATCAAAAGGAGGCGTTTTCTGATGATAGCGATTGGAAAACGTTCCCCTTATAGTAAGTCAGGATCCGGTGCTTAATTTTAATCAAAACTCAACAGCAAATCACATCACACAGCCATTGATCCTGGAGTTTTATTAAAGAAGCAGTCTAGCTATAACATATAAACATTATTATATAATTATTCCTTTTAATGAAACCCAGTAAGATCTTTTGTTCCTGCTTTATCAATATAGTCTTACCATAAGCATAGAACAGCTGTGTATATTTACATGGCCTGTTTAATGCCAGATTGCCTATTGGGAACACACAAAAGTTGGTTAATTCCAATTCCACAGTTTATTTTTATTTGCTTTCTATTTGTGATAGTTCTGCATGTAAGAATGGCTTATGTAACAAAACATAACTATTTGATACATCCAGGAATGAAGTAGCTTGTGACATAATGTAAGTTCCTGCAGCAGAATAATTTACACGCTATGCTGGGGTTACATTACTTGTAAAGTTTCCATTTTGTTGCCTTTCTATATAATGTGTTTGTCTGCAACTTGTGAACCAGTGTCTTTTTCTGTTGCAATGGATTGTGGGTGATGCTGAATCTTCCTGTGTGGTGTTCTGCAGTCCCATGTCTCTTTGTTCTTTCAGCTGGAAGCAGAAGCTGTTTTTCGTGCCATAACCATTGCAAGCCAAACAAACTGTCCTCTATATGTGACCAAAGTGATGAGCAAAAGCTCTGTAGATCTCATCTCCCAAGCCAGGAAAAAAGGTGATTACTCAATACTCTAGTCTAATACTTCAGAAACCCTACAATTCCCCAATATTCTGTCAGTTAGAATGCTGCTTCCATCAGTGTTCTTACAGCCTTTCCCTAACAAATAAAGAGAACAGAGGCCAAAAGTAATGTGTATATGTGTTCTCATTAATGTAATGCTAGGTTACATAAATACACAACAAATTAATAAAAGCAGTTTTTTTTTTAAAGTAATAAAATAAGCATCTGAAATATTTTACTCCTCTTAGCCCTAGATCAGCAGATATTGAAATATTAATACCATAAAGAATTTACTTCATGCTAAAAAACAGATGTACAGTGAGTCAGATGTTATTTATTC
>WWET01000336.1:279018-298369 GCA_011038615.1 Limnodynastes dumerilii
CTTAACGATCAGTGCTCCGAGGATCAATTGCTATGCCTTATCAAGGCATAAGCAATTGATTTCTCAGCTAACTGGCTGGGAGTTAACAGCCCTATCAAAATAGGGCCATTCACTACGGTGACCCACACTCCTAGAACACACCCTATATTTTATTCTGTATTGTACAGAAACCACAGCAATTCTTAATGTACTATATACTGTTTGCATTACTCTACATCAGGGGTTCTCAACCAGTCGTACTAGTACCACTGGTATTATTTATTCCATAGTGGGTAAGTGGTACTTGACATTATTGCATAGTGGGTAGGTGGTACTTGAAATGATTCCATAGTGGGTAAGTGGTACTTGTCATGATTCCATAATGAGTAAGTTGTATTTGACATGATTCCATAATGGGTAAGTTGTATTTGACATGATTCTATAGTGGGTAAATGGTATTCTTCAAAAAAAAACAAAAAAAAAAAAACACCTGCTCTATATGATTATCCAGTGATCCAACAAACCCTTGATAATCGTCTGTAATTCCCGATCAGCACAGTTTTTAACCAAAATATATAGGCATTAGGGGAAAAAAATCATGTAGTGTCCATACGCTGCGTGATAGTCATGCAAATTATCCAGACAAATGGTTGCTCTGCATGATTATCAGTATCTGTAAGGCGGTTATAAGGTCCGATTTCAATAGCGATCTGGTGAGAATAAAGCCGCATTATAGCTCACTGCCATAACATTTTCATATATTTATTCAAATCTATAAGCTTTCGGCATGTTACACAAGCCATGCACGTGGAAGCTTGGGCACTTTGAAGTGTTTGTGTCTCAGGCTATAACGTTCAAGTCAACCCTTACCTCCTGATAACGTCCATTGGCCTGCACTAGGGGTCAGGACCACAAGTGGTCCTTACATAACAATGAATCTTCTATACCGTGGAACCACATATTCACCACATAGCACATTTTCATTTTTGTTTAAGTGTTCTTTCAAACATCATCTGAAATGATATTCTATCCACGAGCTGCATTTTATTGACATAAGCTACAGTCACACACATAGCTTGCTCCATTGATCAAACCTCATCATCCTTATCCTTAAAATGTAAACAACCTATTCAAGACTTATGCCCAGCTGTGTACTGGCTCAGCACTTGAAGTGCAGATGGCACCCGCTTTTTTGCCAAGTCTTGTCAAATTGACAACTGTTTCCCAAAAAGTCAAGTATTCTCCTGGCATAAGCTCAGGGTTAAATTGGGCATGTATATCATTTTACGGTTATTGACTTAATGCAATAGCTGGAGGTAATATGTGACCTAAGGTCACTACGTACAAATATTTTATATAGAAAACTTACAAGAGAAACAAATTTTGACAAAAATAAAACCAATTTATTCAGTTTTTCAACAAGTTCAGATAGAGAATTACAGGAATTATTCAGTAAACTGATGCTATTAAAGGATTGTATATTTTTATAGCGTTACAGATTTTACTTTTAGGTCATATTATAATGCAGGTCTGGACTATTTTAGGTATGATACTAATGAGTGTCATTTATCTACTACTAAATGTCTAATGTTTTACTGCCAAGAGTCAATATGATTACTGAAACACTTAACCACAGATGATAGTATTCAGTGAACAGGAAATAAATACATTTATTTTTAACGAAAAATCATTTATAATATTATCTGGCCCAGTTGTTTAGATATTGGTGCTGTTTGCAAATGTACAAGATTTAGTTATGAGTGAGTTAATAATACAATGACCACTGCAATATCATGGATACAGCCCTCTGTTTCTGCACCCTTCTTCCAGGGCATTCCCTCTACTCTGAAGAGAACAAAGCAAGTTCCTCTTCTGGGCATGCACCACATTGAGAAATTTGGTTGGGAGCCCCTTCTGTATGAAAACTTTCTCAGCCAAGGGTCAAGGATCACCTATAAATACCTAAAAGATGCAAACTTAAAAATGCACTCTATGCACTATTTACTTGTCTACTCAATTCGCCTCTACGAACACCTATTTTATATTTAACCACAGCCGACAGCTAATTGTCAGCTGTGAGTATTTCAAAATACGGCCCTATTTCAAAATTCGGCCACCGGACCTAACAGTTCATGAACGACTGGACATGTTAGTGCAGGGGATGTATTTAAGTAGGGTGGTCTTAGGGTTAGCCTGTAGGTAGGGGATAGTTGGGAGAAAGGGGGACTTAGGGTTAGGCTGCGGGGAGGGGAAGGAGCCTAGAAAGGGAAACTTAAGGTTAGGCTACAGGGAAGGGAGTCTTAGGGTGTGGGGAAAGGAGACTTAGTGTTAGGTTGTGGGGAGGAGAGGGTTATGGTTAGGGTAATAAAAGGGGAAGGTTAGGGTAAGAATTGGCATAAGGGTTGGGGAAATTGGGATAGGTGCTTACCTGTCTGGGCAGGAAGTTTATTAGTAAATCCATCTTCTGAACTGCGGTCTCGGAAAAACGACCCTTTTGAAAAAGTGTCGTTCTCAGTGGCGACCCACTTCCCTACTTATCTACAACTGGCCAGGGACATCATGTTTCACTACTAACTTGCTCTTCCAATAGGATTGCTTTAGCTGTTTTGGACTTTGTTCTTAATTATATCTTATTTATGTTAAACAAGTTACTTGTCTTGTTGGAGAAGTTCAAAAGGGGTCCAGTAAAAAAAAAAAAAACACATTTCAAATAAAAATGAAACAAAAATTGTTGTCTTTTAATATAATCTGTTATATATTGTCAAAGTTAACACTTTCATATGATGGGGAAAACGTTCATAATAGTACAAATATAATTTTTAAAAACACAAAAATGAAAAAAATATTGTATTATTGTGGAAACCTTTTAAGTCTTGATTAAAAATATGATCTTATAAATTATATATTACTTTGGATTAAATAATAGATTGTGAGAGGCTACATTGTTTTCTTTTTTTAAGAAAAAAATAGAATAGGAAGAAAGAGGAATGAAAGGAGGAAGAAGAGGAGGAAGAAGTGGAAGAGGAGGAAGAGGAGGAAGAGGAAGGCTATTACTATATTTTTCATAAAAATGCCTCACTGACAAGAAATATACTGTAGGTCTATAAGGTTTCAATCTCAAGGTTCATTAGGACTAGCTATAAAACAACCATTTACATAAGCCAAGTTTGTTTGTAAACAATCATTAATATCAAGTTTACTATGACAGATGACCTTGCAAAACTTTGAGTGGAAAAGAAGAAATCTGTGCCAAATAGAAATGTTAGTGCATTTTTGGCAGTTTATTACAATAATTTTTTAATACTACATTTGAATAGCTGCATTCAACTTTGAATTTAGGCTACATAGAATAAAGGAAATGAGAAACATAAATACATTTTGCGCTGTCTAAACAAACTCAATGGCCACTTACAGTCACATACCATCTTGCCCCATAGATTAAAACACATTCTGAAGGCCAAATGAGACACAATACAAGTCTTCTCAGATTTACTGTATAAATGACAGATTAGTAAACCGTAATGCAAGGGACAACAGAACATACAGTAAATCTAAATCTACCAACAAACTGAGTTTTTTGAGTTTGACACCATCTGAGATAATTCCACCGTTTCACCTGTCACCTATAAACATCCTTATTGCTCCATAACTAAGAAATGGGAAACTCATTATATTTTTGAATCATATGACCTTCTTCACATAAAGCAAAGAGGTCATACAGCACAAGCAGTCAATCTGAAAGGAGAGGGATATACAGTCTACATCACACGGAGATGCATGATTCCTGCTTATTTTGTTAAGGCAATGTAAGTCATATTTAGGCAGACCCTGCTATAAAAAAGTAAGCGTTAAAGCGGTTACCTTAATGTATTCCACTTTTTCTATGCAAATTAAAAACAACATGCAGAAAACACCGACATCTGCAAACGTCACTGCAGACTTGTATATTTTTATGCCCTTTACCTAACATTAAAAGGCTTGTAGAAAGTCTAGTCACCTAGAAGTCACATTTTATAGTCAAGTGATAGTTATTGCTGATTTCTCTTGCTTTTTTTCTTTGATTAAATGCATTGTGTTCATTTTTTCCTGAGGTTCAGGGTAATGTGAGTCACTTCTGAAGTCTATCATATTGCTCGTCACTAGAAACAGTGTTTATATATATATATATAGTCGGGTTTCACTACCTTCTAGTCCCTGTATAAATTAGAAATATTTCCTATATAACATACTTATTAAATTGACAAGTATTTTAAATTGTCCTACTTTCTCTACACAGAATCATTGTGGTATATGCAAGGAAGATTTAAAATCTGGTGGTGATTTCTAAGTTAAAGTGAACTGGTGCTGAAATACCATCTGCTCTTTCTCTACAGATCAGATGAGATTTAATGAAAGGTTTCATTATAAAATCTCCACTCCCCTCTTCCATTACAACAAACATTAATATCTACATAAAGCACATTTCTAACTTCTTCATTCTAATATGTCACAATGTCAGAAAATATTAACTTTCTCATTTACCTTTGACCTAAAGCTATTATTATAATTTTATTTCCTCACAAACAACATTTTATATACTTTTATGCTACAGGTCTTTTTTTATTTTATTTTTTTTTTATTTAAATAAGGATAAAAAAATCTATGAAAAATAACAGCCTAAAAAAACTATTCTTAGTATTCCTAAAAACATGTCTAAAACATTACTTAATCTGTGCAAAATGCATTTAATGGCAAAATAATTATCTGCAAATTAAATAAATAAATGGAAACTTTTGCTCAGCTATACTTGTAATGAATTAAGTGGATTGTCTTGTAAGTGAAAAAAGCTTTTCAGATCTCATTAGACATAAAATAAAAGTTTAGAATTTTCTATGATTCTTAGAAGCCAACGTCATGTTAACCTTTGCTCCATAATGTCCTATTTGTCGATATCCGCATAATGTGGTCCTTGACCACAATTCTTGCATTCCAATAACTGAAGTTGCAAGTGTGGAGATCACGCAGATTGTAGGTTATTATTCTGTCCATCTTCCTCTTCTTTGGTTTGGACCACAGTCAAGTTTTCCTGAATTTCATTGACGTCTTGTTTGCTTCTGTATAAATGTATAAATAAGCTGTGTTAATTTCAAAGCTTTGTTCAGTTTAGTGTGACTTTCTGATTGGACATATAGCTGCATCAACATTGTGAACATTTTAAGGGCATTTATAATGTGAAAAATTAATATTGGGCATTTTTAACAGCACAGCAATGCTCCAGATTCAGTGCTAGATTAGGATCCCGCACTGCAATTTGAGTATCATGTGCGGCCTTCCTCTCTATTTTATAAATAGAGAGAGAGGTTAAAGAAAGGCAGCACAAGATATTCAGCTACATAGGGCCAGATTTATTAAGCTGTGGGTTTGGAAAAGTGGAGATGTTGCACATAGTAACCAATCAAATTCTAGATCTCATTTAACTATTACATACTCGAGAATGTTAGCTAGAATCTGATTGTTGCTATGAGCAACATCTCCACTTTTCCAAAACCGCAGCCTTGTAAATCTGGCCCTTAGATTCATATCATATGTTTCCTATCTCATTGTGGCTTCCGCTGAAGCTCCTCATATACAGTGCTCTGCTTTATTATCTAATAGCTGTCTTTTTGGGAGGAATTATTATTATTAACGTTTATTTATAAGGCGCCACACAGTATCCACAGCGCTGTACAGAGGCAATAGCAAAGACAACAGTTACATATACAATTTAATACAATAATTAACAGAGGGTATAAAAAAACATGAATACGGAACACAATACATGTACAAAGCAAAATTAAAATACAGTAGAAATAAAACGGAAAAAAACCCCAGAACAATATGTAAGGAAAAAATGCTGGATGTGTGTGTAGAAGCAGGTGAATAAGGACTGAGACAGACAGTAGAGAGAAAAAGGTGCGAAGTGATGAGGACAAGGTAGAGGGGTGACGACAGGAGGGAGGTGACCTTGCACATAAACTAACATGCTAAGTGAAAGAGGGCAAATAAACAGGAGACACAGTGATGAAAATGGGGAGGGCAGGTAAGCTTAGGTGGAGGAAGGGTAGTCTAGCCTGAAGAAGTGGGTTTTGAGGGAGCGTTTGAGGGATTGGAGTGTGCTGAATTGCCTGATAGGATGTGGTAAGTTGTTCCAATGGAGAGGGGAGGCATGGGAGAAGTCTTGGATGCGGGAGTGAGCGATAGTTATCAGGTTGGAGTAGAGGCGACGGTCACCAGCAGAGAGGAGGGGACGGGAGGGAGTGTGGATGGAGATAAGGGAGGAGAGATAGGGAGCGGTGGAGGAGGAGAGAGTCTTGTAAGTTGTGGCGAGGAGCTTGAAGAGAAATCTAAAAGGGACAGGAAGCCAGTGTAGAGAGGGGAGGTGGAGGCAGTGTGTTGGGAGAGGAAGATGAGTCTGGCTGCAGCATTTAGTATAGATTGTAGAAGTGCAAGATGGACCAGGGGGAGGCCAGAGAGGTGGAGTTGCCAATAGTAATGGTGATAGTAGGGGTACAGGGGATTTGTGAAGGAGGAAAGACTACAATTTCAGTTTTGTCCATGTTAAGCTTGAGATAACGATCGGGCATCCATGAGGAGATGGCAGAGAGGCAATCTGACACTTTAGACAAAAGTTCGGGGGAGAGGTCAGGGGAGGAGAGATAGATTTGAGTGTCATCGGCATAGAGGTGGTAGTTAATTCCAAAGGAGCAGATGAGGTCACCCAGAGAGGAGGTGTAGAGTGAGAACAGAAGGGGAGCAAGGACTGAGCCTTGGGGCACGCCAACGGGAAGAGGAGTGGTAGGGGAGGAGGAGCTAGGGGTTACGACAGAGAAGGAGCGGTCCGAGATATAGGTGGAGAACCAATAGTGGACAGTGCCAGAGAGGCAGAGGGAGTGAAGGGTGTGGAGCAGGAGAGGGTGATCAATGGTGTCAAAGGCTGCTGATAGATCCAGGAGGATGAGAAGGGAGAAGTGGCCCTTAGATTTGGCAGAAAGGAGATCATTTGTGACCTTAGTCAGGGCAGTTTCAGTGGAGTGCAGGGGATGGAACCCAGATTGGAGAGGGTCCAGGATGGAGTTGTCGGCAAGGTAGACGCTTGTAAACAAGCTGTTAAAGCAACTTAGAGGCAAAGGGCAACAGGGAGATGGGTCGGTAGTTGGAGAGAGAAGTGGGGTCAAGGTTAGGTTTTTAAGGATGGGGGGAGATAAGAGCATGTTTAAAGGGGGAGGGGAAGAAGCCAGAGGAGAGGGATAAGTTAAAGATGTGGGCAAGATGAGAGCAGGTGGGGAGAGAGAGAGAGAGAGAGAGAGAGAGAGAGAGAGAGAGAGACCAAAGAAGATTAGAGGGGATGGGATCAAGTGAGCAAGTTTATGGAGGGGATGACAAAAGAAGTGAGGGAAATAGATGTGATTTGACTGGCTAGATACAATTTTTCTAGCTCTGTAGTCTCCTGGAACATTTCAGATTCCTCCCCTCCCCCATAACGTCTGCTCAGACAGAGCACTTTCAAGAATAAAAATAAAAAACACCAACACAGAGTATCTGCCAACTAAATAGTGTGCCAACCAAGCAACCCTGACTGCCCCTCACTGCTGTCGGCTCTTGGAGCACATGCTCCACTTGGCGCAACTATACAGGGGGAGGTTTTGTAGAATCCCTTTTTGCTGGGGGCCCCCATGTGTGTTGGGGCACTTGGACTACTACCCCAGTTGCCTTGTAATGGATCCGGACCTGCTTAGATTAGTTCAGCACTATCTATCAGTGGTAATATTATGGTCTGATGCTACTGGAATTAAGGTCAGGTGGTCCACCAAGCCTGACTATCGCCAGTTTCTCCAGATGTGGGAAAAGTTCTTGAAGGTCAAGATTCCAGAATTTTATAAGATAGTTCACAGAGAGGCATTTAACAGCATTTTATGATTTTATATATTTAAGGTTTAATAATGGCCAAGGCCTTAACCTGATCCCATAGTAGTAACTTGCAAAACAAGTAGTGAATTGCTGGTTTACCTACTATTTTTAATAGCTGATGTGTGCTGTATTTATTATGGTTCTATTAGTCCCATTTCTTGTTGTAAGCAATATGCTTATTAATACATTTTATGCTTATATAAATTTTAGACAGCTGAAATTGAAAATTGTGTGTGTTTCAACAGGTACTATTGG
The DNA here is from genome assembly GCA_011038615.1 of Limnodynastes dumerilii. Taxonomy (NCBI): domain Eukaryota; kingdom Metazoa; phylum Chordata; class Amphibia; order Anura; family Limnodynastidae; genus Limnodynastes; species Limnodynastes dumerilii. The sequence continues at coordinate 287,179 of WWET01000336.1, forward strand.
TTCCAAATGCTTCAATGAACTGGCTATTGGCCTAATTAAAAAAAAAAGTGCTTATATAGATATTATGGAGAATTATAAAAACATATTACTATGACATCAATAGCTACTGACTAGCTTTTTCTCTTCATAGTGTGTTCCTATGAAAAACAAAATATTGTAGAACAGAACAGTTAAAAATGCTATTTTAGATTACAAACTGTAAAAGCTACAAACATATTTCTGTTATGATGATCCTACTAGGACTGTCTCATGAAGATAATAAAAGATAATAAAATTGCACTGATCATTGGGCAGTGTGTGGCCACTATACAATGCTGTTGAAGCATTGTTGGGAGCTGAGGAAACTGTATTGTGCGTGATCAAGAGAAAAAGAAATGAAGAAAAATGGCAACATGTTAAATAAAATTATATAAAAAATATGAAAGTACATTGTACAAAGAGATATTGGGCCAGATCCTGAGCTAAACACGCTAGCGTATTTACGCTAGCCAATGACATCAAACCGGTTATTTGTACTTACTGCACATGCACGTGGTGGATGTTATACCATGTAAGACTGAACGTACATACTATAAACATAACTATGAATGAAGGGGCGGGGCATCAATACGACACTCGTAATTACACTTTGTAGGCGGAGGGAGGCATGTAAATTGGACAGTATGGGCTGGGTTAAGCCGTCACGTATGTAAATTCATTACATATGTCAGTACTTAAGCTATGAAAAGTTAAAGTAGGATTTGGGCAGCGTAAAATGGCCGAAGTACATACGAGTGAGAGGAGTGCCTAAAAATGACGATATCGTAAATACGCTTTGCATTTTAATATAACTAGCCCGTAGGTCTGGATTTATCCCAATGCATCTATTTGTATATAGGACCACTGCATCGTATACTCTGAACGGACAAGGGGTGGTCCTCATTCGTATGGAGTTACGCTACCAGGCCTCTAACTTAACAGTTCATTTTATGCAGGGATGTTGTGGAAATGTGAATTGTATGTAAGGGCTAAAGCCAGCCCTTGCTGTATAATTAGTATCCTCCCCACAAAGCGGAACCACTTTCGTTTACGACCTGGTACTGCGGCACCTGCTCATGTGCTGCAATACCAAAAGGGGACGTTTTCCAAAAAAATTGATTGAAAAATACCCCCTTAGCATACATCAAGATCCAGTCCATAATCATTTTTCCCTTTTGAGATATAGCAACGACATTATATCTAATCTGAAAAGCTGGTACACATATCTCTATATAAGTTTCAGTTATAACTATCGTGAAAGGATAATTTAAGATTAATCCAATTAAGAAGTGAGAGAAGACATGGCTATTTTGGAACAATAAAGAAGATAAAATACAAAATGGTAACTTTTGCTTGCACCCATACTGGTACAAGAACAAACACATGGTAAAGTGCCATAATGGGCCTATTTCATTGCGTCACCCCTTTAAAGCTCTGGTAACAACTACATAAAAGACAGGTGGTTGGTAGCGGAGCTTGTGATTAATCCTTCTGCTTTTTCATAGAGAAGTATTAATGTCTGCATCATCCAAGTACAAAGAATATCTAAATATAGGGTTTGAGTCTCTTTTACACGTTCATACTTACTTTTCCCTGTTGAAAACAATGAAATCTCTTTCTACGTTGTCCAAATGTTTTTGCAGATTGCCATTCTTCAAAAATTCAGAAAGTTTTATGAGAGAAATAAAAAGGAAGAAACAAAACGAAAGTTACAATTATATAAAATATCTAGATGCTGTATTTTAACAGTAAGAACATTTTGCATATGCATAAGATATTTATAGATGCAAACGCTTTGGGCTAGATTTACTAAAATGGATATGTTTCTCATAGCAACCAGTCAGATTACACCTGACATTTTCTATAATAGGAAAGTGAGAGTTGGAATCTGATTGGTTGCTATCTCCATATTTACTTTTGAGGAGTTTAGTAAATGTAGCCCTTTGTGTGCTTGACCTCCTATAAGATTTTATGTACTTACTAACCATGCCTATGCATGGATTATGTGTTTGTTGTAGATGGAGATGTCTATGTTTTTTTTTTAAAAAAGGTTGATTATTGGGAAATTAACACCCATATTACTATCCAAATGTTTGTGTATCTATTAGTACTGAGAACAAGCTTTCTGACAAGATTTCTGTCAATTTTCTTGGCCTTGGAAAAGATTCTGCTAGTGATCATATGTAGGCAGGTCAACAAGAAAACTAAGCAGAATTAGCACATCATTATGTCTAATTTTCTACCACTGAACTGGCAAAAGAATATAGAAACCCAATGAAAAGAGTGCAAATATGTAATAAGGGAAGCATTCTCCGGCACCAAAATTATATTTTCAAAATACAGACAGCCAAAAACTCATTTTCGTCTTTATTACAAAATAATAATGATTAGAAAGTTTTAAATTAACAAACAGGTAAGTATGCCGAATTGATATTTTCGACATACTTACCCATTCATTTATTCGTAAACTGCCGCCCCAGACCTGGCACACTGCACCAAACCAGGGAGTATTACAGGGGAGTTTATGGGGAGTCTTAGGGTTAGACTGCAGGGACGGGATTCTAAGGGTTAGGCTGCAGGAAGGAGAAGGTTAGGGCTAGGATAATGGAAGGGAAGGGTTAGGGTTAGGGTAATGGAAGGGGAGGGTTTAGGTAAGGATTAGGATAAGGAGTTGGGGTTACATAAATACTTAACAATTGGCGCTACATATTCGTCCTTGGTCTGATTGATTGCTTCTCCTCGGCGAGGCGGGAACAATCGATCTAGGAGCCAGTCCGGAAATGGCTGGTATAAAATGGCCCTTTCGAAAAAGAGCTGTTCTAACCGCAGACCCCACCCATCTAACAGTGACCTTATGACAACCACCCACTATAAAGAGCATCTTAGGTACAACTCTTCATAAATCTTTGTAGAGCCCAGCACTCAATAAAGACAGAAACTTATTGATCTTCTTATAATACAGAACACATCTTAGTTCCCTCCAAACAAAAGAATAGTTTGCTGTATGGTCACAAAGGTCAACTGGTCTACAGAAAAATCTCCTTGTGAAGCCTAAGGCTAATTTAGCCCTGCTTCCACCCCAGAGATACTTAAGGGAAATACATAATAGAACTCTAGATGGTCTTCTTCCTATACGTCCAAGACTAATTTGGGACATAAATAAAATTGCAATGTATAACATAACATTTTATAAGCCAAGAAACCAAAGTGAGATTATATTAAAAAAGCAAACTGCAACTGATTAATACTTACTGAACATTACCAAAGTAATTTATGTTTTGCCTATTGGACAAGACTAAAAACCACTTAAGATAAGTGCCTTCGATATCAATCATCTAGAATTTAAATGTTCCCAATGCTGTCTGCTATTCTCATTCATCAAAGTCTATGTGTTGGAACCAAGCCTTTTTCACTTGCCAAAATAATGTTACACTAAAACTATGCAAAAACTATATACAAATTGCAAGAAACTTTTGAGTATTGATTTTTTCACTTACACTAAAACATTTAATTACATCCAGTATTGCCTGAATACTTTTATGGCTTTCTGGTTTTATTTGTTTGTCTTTGTCTCCTTTTCATTACAAACTTTGCAAATCTGTCAGTACTGACAGATATTGATTAAAAGTAGTTTCAAAAGTAAAGTCTGTCTCTTATCAAAATCCTTACATCCATCCAACTGTACAATGAATGGAGCAATTCCACTTAATTATAACAAACACACTAAGGCATACATTTTTTAAAACAATAAAACTTTTCTTCCAATAATATTTTCTGTAGTCTGTAAATAGATCACTAAACTACACACAGCAAAGCAATTTTGTGAGATTCTTTAATCATTACTTCACAAATGTTAAGTATATGTATTTACATGTACATTTATTTTATTTACATATATATTTCTTTTATTTGGAAGCTGTGAGTGCACTTCTATTGGATGTTCCGGTTTGTATTACAAATAGACGTTAAATATGCTGGTTTATACAGCATTGGGGCTCATGAAGTGGAGCACACCAGTGCCTACACTCTTACAGTAAATTTTCAAATCCATGATTGGGTTGTCTATAACTAAATTATATATATATATATATATATATATATATATATATATATATATATATATATATATATATACAGGTCCATAGAGGCCAAGTATTGTTTTGAAGGAGCTACAAAATTTAGTGTCTGAAACTGTAGGAAAGATACACTAAGCAACCATTTGAAGAGCTCTGTTTGCATTCAATTTTGGAGCTGCTGTGGATGCTCTGCTGCAGCTGCTCCTCCCATAATCCATTGTGGAGATCCATGAGCCTCCAGGGAGCCACAATGATGCATAGCTAATCATGCCCACTTAAACTGGCCCTTTCAGCCCCTTTCAGATTTTTGAATAACATTTGTTGACTTCAGTTATCAAATTGATTCTAGATTTAATTACAATCTCGACTTTGACTTGGCTATTGTAAAACCAGATTAATCTGGTTTTACAATAGCCAAGTCAAAGTCGAGATTGTAATTAAATCTAGAATCAATTTGATAACTGAAGTCAACAAATGTTATTCAAAAATCTGAAAGGGGCTGAAAGGGCCAGTTTAAGTGGGCATGATTAGCTATGCATCATTGTGGCTCCCTGGAGGCTCATGGATCTCCACAATGGATTATGGGAGGAGCAGCTGCAGCAGAGCATCCACAGCAGCTCCAAAATTGAATGCAAACAGAGCTCTTCAAATGGTTGCTTAGTGTATCTTTCCTACAGTTTCAGACACTAAATTTTGTAGCTCCTTCAAAACAATACTTGGCCTCTATGGACCTGATTCACAGTTAAGAAAATATGTCTTTTTAGGTGCATATATTTAAGAAGGGATATACATGCAGTTTACTTAGGACTTAAGAATGGGATGGCTCTGAATCACTATTATGAACCAATTTCCTCAAGGTTCGTAATGACTTAAGAATAAAGGGGCGTGCCTGGAAAACTTAAGAACAAAGGTAAGAAGATTGGGTAGAGGGGGCCATTTAAATGAGGAAATCTGGGTACGGTTAGGCAAAAACGTACTTAATTAGCCTCCATACACACACACACACAACTATAAACCTATAGATAAGGTACCCCTATGGCATTCATAAGTCGGTTAAGAAGCTGAAAACCGGTGCGTGTCAGGGGAGTCGCCTTGCTACTTTTCACATATAATTAAGCTATATGAATCTTAAGTGTGAATCAGGTCCTATATATCCTACCTCATAATTCTCCTTCTTTCTCTGAGGCTGAATTTTGAGGAACTATATACTGTATTCCCATTTAAGAAATCTTTCCGTACAGTAGCCTGCGCAGATTTAGTGATTCAAAGATCTGCATGTAGGAGAGCAGGGCACTCCCCCTCCTCTCCTATGAGCAGGTAATGAATTAGCATGCAGGACCCTACCTTAAGTATCCTGCACAAAACTCTTCCATGCAAGATACTGAATCATATGTAAGGGCTTGGCCAAGAGCTTGCTGTAGGATTTGCATGGCACTGCCCACCTTCCATGCCTATCCCTCCATATGGAGTGCAGCACTTGTCAGCTGCATTTTGTTATGAAACTAATGGTAGTGCGCATGTGCAGTACCATTTTTGGCCTAACTTCTGTACGTAATGTACAACAATGGACAGGCTTACTTAAGGTGAATCAGGGCCTATCTTATCTAGACAGCTTCCATTTCCTTACAACTGATAAAACAACGCTCACTGGTATATAAAAGCACTTCGATATCATTTTCATGTTTATAATTTTGGACTGGATCTGTCATTATTAATGGCAGGTGACTTACGGACACTACATGCACTAATTGCCTTTTAGTTTGTACTGCAAACGCACAGTACAAGGAATTCTGCATCAGAACCGCCAAGCCCTTACGTACGACCCAGTATTCCGCACATAGAGGGTGCAGGACATGTAGGGTGTAGGACATGGACATCTCTTCTGCATGCAGGCATGCTGGGGGGGTGTACACATTCCTGTGTGCGGAATATAGAATAGCAGATTCTTCGCAGCCACATTGGTTGTGAATGTACAGAATGTGCCCTTAAGTCCGGATCTTTTCCTTTATGTTTAATTTTCTTAGAACACTAATTGGTCCTCTTTTTCAGAGCTTTCTTGCAAATCAGCAAAACGGCCAATGTTATGAATGATGAATTAGGGGGTCTGGAACAGCCATATAACTTAGCTTTATTTATTTTTTTGTAGATGTTGAATCTCTTTACAAGTCACTGTACGTCCAATAAACAGATCTGTATTTTCCATCACTACAGTTTGCCAAATTTGTTGTTGCATAATATCTAAGTGGTCATCTGCATTGTAACTAAATAGTCACATAAGATCTCTGTAAAATTAAACTGTACCAAAATGATTGAAATGCCAGCCAAATTTTTATTAAAATGGTTTGCCTCACATATTTGATTCACACTTAATAATGGGCTGGATCCAGACCTTGTTAAGTGCATGAACTTAGTTACTCCTGGGCTAAACCATGTTGATTTCAGGGGAGTTATATTTCATCTGTTGCAAACAGTTTTAGAGTTGAGAGGTGATGTTTCCCAGCCCAAGTCTAAATAACAGTGTGATAGTAAAGTTGGTCAGTATCTGTGAGCAGTAAGCAATTCAAAGTTATATCCCTGCTTGCAAAGAATACAATTAACTTGGCTCCCCTTGAAATCAACATGGTTTAGCTTTTGAGAAACCAAGTTCATGCACTTAACAAGGTCTGGATCCAGCCCAATGTTCCTAAATATACGCAAACCATGTACGTATCTTGGTGATTTTATGCGAATTTTGCATGCGTGATCCAGGTGTTATGCACAAAAACCCATTACACATAGAGTTCAACATCGCCCTGTGCTAGTATCCATAAGTAGGACGTTAAGGAAAGTGTACGGGGGAGGCATTTAAATAGGGCTGAATGGGCTGGGTTAGCAAACTGGGTTGCACGCACTTTAGCAATATCTGCACAAATATCCACACAGAGAGATAGGAAGCCCTATGGAGGCGAAAGTCAACAAATATCTGTAACAACAAGGGCATTGTCATGGGACTTGGTTTGCAACTTAGATGCATACTTTTGCAAATCCATGCGTACTAATATCCTTCTTATGTGTGAATCAGGGTCTATATTATTGCACCTCAGTTGTGGCTTGGAATTCACACATGCAGTACACATTTAACTCTATGCTGTTTTTTGGGGGCTTTCCTTATGATATATTTACTTAGATTAATTTCTTACCATAGCAGAACGGCTTTTCCCATTGTCCTTTACTCTCTTGGCTAGCCTCTTCTTTTTCTTATGTAGAGGTTTAGATTCCAGTATCATTTCTTCAAGTTCAAAAGTTGGGTCACAGTTAAGCCGCCCTTTCTGGAAGAAATAGCAGTCAGGTACACTTAAATATAAAGTTTAAAATTGCAAAAATTTAAGCTAATACTCTCCCTTGTTGCTTTCTTTAGTAAGAATTGAATACAGCTCTGTGCTAATAATATTGGGATTAATACAGTTTTTTTTATTTTAATCTTCATTCCTGTTATTTTGGGCTATAATTTAATTAGTCATCTATGTATATGAAGATCTGATTTCTTCTACTGCACAAATCCACACCCAAATGAGGAAGTTCTTCAGTTATGATTACTACAGAGAGTGATGGATCTACTATGAAAGTAATAAAGATTAGGCTTCAGGGCCCCTAATCAATTTTTTTTTTTCTTTTCAAAGAGTGCAATTTTCAACACTATTGATTGTTTTTAAGTGTTATTAAAATAAGATAGTCAGAACCCCCCATCTTTTCCCCAATCAGTGCTGGCCGGCAGACACTCTATCAACAGCTCCAACCAGAGGATGACTCACAGACCTTGTTGCTGGTGGGAAGAGGTTAACTGTCTGGCCCATTTTCAAAGACTCCACTCCACCACCCCGTTCTTTGCCATTTTGGCCTTTGAACCTTGTTGGATGTTATCTTAAGCTGGCCATACACTAGAGTGATTATCTGCCCGATCACCCAGTTATTGGGCGATCGGACAAATAATCGCTGTAGTTAGTGGCCAGGATCAATTTTTGAAACTCCAAATAAACGCACCAGAAATGCTCTGGTACTATTATTTGGTCTTTGGCTTCCTTAAAATATCGGGAGCTCCCTTAACATGTTCAATCAGCAAGCTGAATGGCTCACTATTCTTCAAAGCTGCTGCAGTATATTTTATGTACTATACTGCTCCGACAGCTTTGAAGGTATACTTTGAAGGTACATAGATATACAGCAGTGGCTATTGCAGGGAGTAGTACAGACAGGGATCAGCCAAAGCTTAGGCTGATCCTTGTCTGCATTTTTCCTTGCAATAACCGCTGCTGTATATCTATGTACTATGCTATCAAATGTCAATGTACTATGGTATCAAAGCTGTCAGAGCAGCATAGTTACTAGCCCTGGCAGCATAGTACTAGCCCTGGCACTCCTCTTCTGCCGGAATGATCAGTCCCAGAAGGAGAGGTGTATCGTGCCGATAATGGGACATTTTCCTAGTGGGAAATCACCCCGTTTATCAGGAGACCCCCTGCTGGGACCCAGCTTTATTGTTGTGAAGGGGCCCCCATAACAGTTCAAGTTTCAGGGCCTCAAAAATGTAGGTCCACCACTGACTACAGATCCCCTTAATTGTTCATTTCCTTACTGTTGGTGTAAATTCTGGTATGATGTTCTTCTGTAGGACAGCATCCCAGTTAATGTAAGATAAACCTGGAAATTTCTGAATATCTGCCAGACATGAAATACGCTCCTCTGGATTTCTATCAAGCAACTGCAAAGCAAAAAATATTACATGTAACAGTATGTTTTAGATAGATCATTGTAAAGGTCACAGCATGAAGTTCAATTAAGCCATGTTTTCAACTTAAAAAATCTCTCTTGAAAAAGCTAAAATTTGCAGTGTATTTATGACAAGTGTGGGTCCCTGGAAAGAATGGCCCTATTTCGATAGTGCCGTTCTCTCCCAGCTAGTTTCGAACAGAGGCATAGCAATCGATCCTTGGAGCACCGAACACGGTGCTCCGAAAGTTGAATGGTTAAACTAACCCCAACCCTTCCCCTAATTCTAACCCTAACCCTCCCCTTACATTACCCTAAGCCTCCCTTCCCTGCAGCCTGACCCTAACCCTCCCTTCTCCCTAGCCTGACCCTAAGATTTACCTCCCCACAGCCTGACCCTAACTCTCCCCTTCTATGGTCCTAAGTCTCCCTTCCTAAGCGCCTAACCCTAGAACCCCCCCTAATAATAATATGCCCTAATACTAATATACTATTATACTAATACTAATATACTATTATTAATTTACGAAACTATATACTAATATACCCCATTCAAAAAAAAATAATTCTAAAATGGCCCCCTATTCTATTTGCAAAATAACCGTGAGACACCGGAAATTCAAGAAATTCTCCTGGTATCCCGGGAGAGCAGGCAAATCTCCCGCAAGTCTTGCCCCACTGTCACTGTCATTACACAAATCCCTAGTGTTACTAGGGATTGGGTGGGGCTTGATCAAATAATTTTCATCAGCAAGCCCCATCCACCCCCAGGAGAACTATTTATAGCGGTGATGATGGACAGGAGGCTTGGTATTAGGATTATGAAAATCACATTTTTAGGCCCTGCCTCCATTTAAATTGTGCAGTCTGGCTGGGATAGGCACTTCTGCATGCACGTTTACCATGTCCACACAATGATATGCACAGAGAAGCTAAGGGAGGGCTATGGCACACGGAAGTCAAATAAATTCTTTCTGTCAGAGGGGAGTGTCATGGGAGTGCACTTGCCACATTAGTGTGGAATTTTGCTATTCCTTACGTTTTTAAAGCATTCAATGTAAGTGCTAGGAGTACATATAACACTTTTATTAATAACACATAATAAACACCATAAAAACAAACAAACCAATACAATATAAAAAAATATCAGCTGATAAAAAATGAAATAAATAAAATTAGGTGATATTAGAGGCTAGCAACCTATGGATGAGCTAATGCAAGGAGCTCATGTGCCTGTATTTTGCAGTTTCAGACTTTAGCTGGAACTGCAAAATACAGTATATTAGTACCTGGTAATATTGTTTCCTTGACTCCTCCACAGCAGCATACACCAACGGGTTAATCTTCCCCTCTTGGAGCCAGGACAGGAAATTAAGAAGACACCGGATGTATATAAGCCACCTCCCTTCCTCCTTTGGTGTCTTCCCACTTCATACAGCTGTGAATATAACTCAAACATTACAAAAATTTAACATAAATATTACCAGTAAACCGGGTGGGTCGTAGGTGTATGCTGCCGTGGAGGAGTCAAGGAAACAATATTACCAGGTACTAATATACTGTTTCCTCCTCCTCCTCCACTATGAGCATACACCAACGGATCATATCCTAGCAGTTCATTCACCGGAAGGACGACCATAATAATAATAATAATAATAATAAAAATAATAATAATGATAATAATATCTGCACTAACCGTGCTAATAACACAATTGTATATCTAACATATTAAACATCTAATTACATAACTATTAGGCAATATCTGAACATCAAAAAAAATATATAATTTTTTTTCTTTAAACTACTGCACTTAAGACCCTCCTTCCGAAATGGGCATTTGCAGATGCCTCCACATTAATTCTGTAGTGCTTGGCAAACGTGTGAAGGGAGGACCACCCCGTGGCTTTACACAGTTCTAGAATTGATGCCGACTCACGCTCAGCCCAAGACGGGGCAATTGCCCTGGTAGAATGGGCCTTGATATTTGAAGGAGGTTCTAAGTTCTGGTTTTGTAGGCTTGCGCAATACAAGTCTTGATCCAGCGTGCAATTGTAGCTTTGGAAGCTGGGCCTCCTTTGCCTTTCCCGCTTGTCAGAACAAATAGTTGTTTCGTTGTTCTGATTTCCTTTGTCCTTAGTAAATACATTTTTACTGCCCTTAATAAATCCAGTGAGTTTAGTTCTCTCTCTTTATCAGTTTTTGGATTTGGGCAAAAAGATGGTAAATTAATTTCTTGGTTCATGTGGAACTGCGTGACCACTTTGGGCAAAAAAGGACGGATTAGTCCTCAAAACGACCTACTTTTCAAAAATAACTAAAAATGGCTCTTCACTCCAGAGCGCTTGCAACTC
>WWET01000336.1:298452-312320 GCA_011038615.1 Limnodynastes dumerilii
GTGTGAGGTGTCCGGTGAATAACTAGATTGATGGAGAGCAGTGGAGCCGATACTTTGTTAGGTTGAGAGCCAGAGGGTGAATAGTGATCAAAGGAGGAGGCAGCGGAGACGACAGCCGAGAGCCGGAGATTGAAGGCAGGAGTAGTGGAGACAGCGGAGATAGTGGGAGTTTGTTGGAGAATCTGACAGGAGGGTGAAACAGAGCCTGCGAGTGCAGCTGAGGAACGGTGATGGAGAGATCATGATTGATGGAGGTACAGGCTGTGAGGGTAAGACGGAGAGATGGAGACTACGAAAGCAGCTGAGAACAGAACTTATAGAGGTCACTATTGATAGAAGAGTGAGCTAGAGACAGTGGCCCTGATTCAGAGATTGAAAATAAGAACTTAAAGTTACACCTGGGCTAAACCATGTTGATTTCAGGGGAGTGGAGTCAAATTTGTTGCAACAGTATTATAGTTAAAAGGTGATGTTTCCCAGCTCAAGTCTAATTAGCAGTTTAAAAGTGAAGCTGATCAGGTATCTGTGTGCAATAAGTAAAAGCAAAACATTCTCTCTGTATGCATAGAATAAAATTAACTTGACTCCCCCTGAAATCAACATGGTTTTGCCCAGGTGTAACTTTAAGTTCTTATTTTCAATCTCTGAATCAAGCCCATTATTGTCTCTACACCGGAATAGAAAAGTTCTCCAGACTCTATGATAGGTCTTGGAGGTAGAGGGCTTGCAAGTTTTTAAAAGAGTCTCGATTACTGGCTGAAAGAACCCCTGTCTTTTCAGGTGTCCGGCCTCAACAGCCATGCCGTCAATCTTAAGTACTGAGGACTTGGGTGTACTACGTACCCCTGCGTCAACAGATTGTCGATTTCTGGGAGCATCCAGGGCCTGTCCACTGAGAATTGCAGTGCCCTTGCAAATCAGGACCTTCTTGGCCAATACGGGAGGATTGCGATTATGGTGGTTCGTTCCCTTTGTATTTTCCTCAACACCTGAGAAATCATGGGAATTGGGGGGAACATGTACCCCAACTCGAAGTCCCATCTGGCCGTAATGGCATCCACCGCTAACGCCTTGGGATCTCTGCTTCTGGCCATAATGACGTCCCCTTTCTGTTTCTCACTGTGGCCATGATGTCCACCTGTGAAGTCCCCCACATTTGACATATTTGTACAAATACCTCTCCATTTAACTCCCACTCTCCTGGGTGTATCTGGTGTCTGCTTAGATAATCTGCTGACAGATTTTGTTGACCTGCGATGTAAACAGCAGAAAGTCTTTTGAGGTTTTGTTGCTCCCATTGGAAAATTGGTAATACCTCTGACATCAAAGTCTTGCTCCTGGTTCCCCCTTGTCAATTGATGTGGGAAACCACTGCCTTTTTGTCAGATTGAATTCTGATGGCTTCGCCTCTTAACAAAGGCTGGAAGTGAAGACACGCCTGCATTACCGCCCTCATTTCTCTTATATTTGAATGTGCCCTGCTTGTGTGATGGTCCCACACACCTTGCGAATATTGTTGGGCATAGATGGCTCCCCAGCCTTCCTGACTGGCATCCATGCAAACTAAGACTGGTTCTCCTATGGAAAAAGGTTTTCCTTGATCCCAAGTCTGGTCGTCCCATCCACCAGTTCAGGCTTGCCCTTACGGAGCGGGATAGAAATATTTCTTGCTCTAGACGGTTTGCATCTTTGTTCCATTGAGCCAGGAATGTCAGCTGAAGGGGTCTGATCAGCTGAAAGGGTCTCATGTGCAGTCTTGCCCATTCTGTGGTATCTATTGAAGCAGCCATCAATCCTAGGAGCTGCATGCAATTCTTTGCTGTCGTCCACAGACACGGTTGGATGGCGGCTGCTGCAGAACGTAACTTTTGTTTCCTTTCTGGTGTTAAGAACACTCTCTCTGATGTGGTATCCAGGATCACCCCCAGGTACTTTAGTGACTGAGTTGGTACTCGATGACTCTTGGCCTCATTGATCAACCAGCCGTGGTCCGTCAAAACTTGAAGAACCCTTTGGGTGTGACTTCTTGCTTGATCTTGGGTGGTTGCCACCACCAGGATGTCGTCGAGATAGGAGAACACCAGAATACCTTCTAGGTGGATTTTTGCGATAACGACCACCAGGACCTTCGTAAAGGTTCGGGGAGAGGTAGCCAGCCCGAAAGGGAGCACCACAAACTGGAAATGATGATTGAAGATTCTGAACCTGAGAAACTTGAAATGATTTTGGGCAATTGCAATGTGAAGATACGCATTCCACAGGTCGATTGTAGTGAGAAACATATCTCGTTGAAGACAGGTTATTACGGATTTGATGGATTGCATTTTGAAGGTGCGGATGTTGATGCACTTGTTCAGTTATCTCAGATCCAGAATGGCCCTGAATCCTCCAGATGCTTTGCGGACTATGAATAGTCTGGAGTAACAGCCCAGAAACTTCTGGTGTCTGGGAACCTCCTGATTTACTCACTGCTGAATTAGCTGCTGAAGGCTGTTTATGAGCACTACCCGTTCTTCTTCCAAATATGGTGTTGGTGAGTCTTGAAAATAAGTAGGTTTGCCTTGACGGAATTCTATACTGTAACCTTTTTGAATGATGTCCAAGACCCATTTGTCCATAGTTGACTGACTCCACTGCTAAACGAAATTTAGGAGTCTGCCCCCTACTGGCGAGTCCTTGCTGACCTTGGTGTCATTGAGCTGCAGGCTTGGACTGGGGCTTAACCTCTTTTCCTCTTTGGGTTCGAAAAAAAGAATATGTTAAGGGCCCATATTAGCCTCTACGGAAGTCCAGTTCCTGGACGGTAGGATCTGGCTTCCCTGTAGTCTGTTCTATAAGACCTTGTGGAGAATCCTCGTTTGGATGATCAGTCCTGGGGTAGCCAATTGGATTTCCCCCCAGAGGACCTTGAGATGATATCATCCAGCTTGGGCCCAAAAAGAAATTCACCCAAAAAGGGGAGAGACAGAAATAATACCTTGAACTATGTGTCCGCTTGCCATGGCTTCAGCCACAAGGCTCTCCTGGTTGCCGCCGCATTTGCTCCTGCTCGAGCAGCAAACCTCACTGAGTCCAGGGATGACTCACAGATAAACTCTATGGCCAATTGCATGTCCTGAACTGTATGCAATAAACCACCCCCTTAACTCCATCCATAATATTTGTTTTTAAAGAAGTACACCAGCCTCTTAGAACGCGTGCTGAGATGGTGGTTGCAGCTGCTGGTTTAAGGGCGGCACCTGCAATGGAATGTTGCTTCCTCAAGCCTGTCTTCATTCTCCTATCCATGCTATCCTTGAAGGCTGAGGCGTCTTCTAAGGGTAACGTTGTCTTTTTGGAAATTCTAGCTACCGCGGCATCCATCCTTGGAGGCTCCTCCCATCTTACCGCTTCTTCACGAGGAAAGGGGTACATCTTTTTCAACTTCTGAGAATCTGCCAATCTCCTATCAGCAAACCTCCACTCCTCAGCTATCATATCCTTCAGGAACTTGGTCGAAGGAAACTCCTTCCCTTTTTTCCTGGTTTCAGAGAACAAAACATCCTGTACCTCCATTTCCCTTTTATCTTCCAAATTCAAAGATCTATGAATTAATTTCAATAAAGTTTCTATGAGGTCCGGATTAAACGAGGCCTCGGCCTGGGACTCTTGTGACTCGCCTTCTGATACTTCAGAATCATGCCAAAGTATTACTTGCTCTGATTCGGACTCATCTGAGAAGTTGCCATGGGAAACTCTAGATCTTTTGTGAGAAAGACTTTTTAAATCTTTCTTTGTAACAAAAGTTTCCGCTAAAGAGGACTTTATCATTCCAATTAAGTTGGAAACTTGAGGAATTGGATGTAGTTGCTCAGGAGAAATGCATTCAAGACAAATATCACTTGCATTATCCTCAGGTAAAGTCTTGTAACATAGAGTGCATTTATTTAAACAGGACTTTTTCTGTTTCCCCTTAGAGGGGAGTCTGTCCTTACTGGCTTCAGACCTAAAAAGTAACAATAAACAACACTAACTAGCTAAACTAACTAAAAAGCACAGAAAGAAGAAAAAGGAATAAGTGCTCACCCAGATTTAGATGCTTGGGATTGTTTATCCGACATAGTTGGTGCTGCTTAGCTGAAGTAAGTAAGTTCCAGGCAAAAACCGCATTCCTGATCACCAGAGAGGGAAGGGGCCCTTGCTGATGACGTCCTTTTAACTCCTAGTGTGGTATTTCCACCCACTTTCACGATGGATTAACGTGGGCTACAATAAAATGGCCGCCGCTATTGCACTCCTAGTGCAACCGCATTGCATCACTTCTGCCTTCTGGAGGAAGGGGCAGGCATAACAACGGCGTCCACGCTGGGAAACGCCAGATGCCGGTCTACACCTCCTTCACCACCTGCATGCCACTCATCGGCGGTGAAGATAACAATGGGGAGCTGGAATAAAAGTAAGGTAAGAAAACAGCCTAACTAGCCATACATCCTCTCCTGACTCCAGCACAGGAAAAAAAGAAGTCACCGAAGGAGGAAGGGAGGCGACTTATATACATCGGGTGTCTTCTTAGTTTCCGGTCCTGGCTCCAAGAGGGGAAGATTAACCCGTTGGTGTATGCTGCATAGTGGAGGAGGAGGAGGAAAATAGGATCAGTGGAAAATCTATTTAAAACATTGTCACGTTGTACTGACTTCTTTACCACAACTCAGTCTGATTTAGAACTGTACATTAAGTGGTGCTACTTAGACTTAGACTTGGACATCTATTTAAGACTTGGGTTTAGCTCAGAAAATAAAGGCATGCAAAACAACCTAACCATCAAGTATATACAGGTATATAGGTATATATTCTATCAAGTCACTTAAAGAGGAACAAGATCCCCAAATGTGACAACATCTTTAGAGACCACTAGTTATGGTTGAAAGACACACCAACACACCATGTAATTCCTCCACAATGGCTATTCAGGTTACTATGGATGCTTTAGAGCAATGTTTACCGACCTCGGTCCTCAGGGATCACTAACATAGCATGCTTTCCAGGCCTCCTTGTTGGAGCACAGGTGTTTTAAAAAAAATCCACAGCTTGTACTCTTAATATGACTTGTGACTCTGTGAAGAGACCTGGAAAATATGGACAGTTAGTGGTCCTTAAGCAAAAGGGGTCCATAAAACAGCATTGCTAGCATTCTAAGTGGACATTTGGTGTGACTGGTGCATGACACCAGGGCCCATGGGAATACTGGGTCCAGCAGCTGCCACCACCGCACCAGTCACCGCTGGATTTCTCACATATCCCCATGGGCGAATACAACCCTTAGAATAAAGGGGGGAAAAAAGGGTTAAGTTCCCAGGCGCCCGGCTGGGACAAGAATCATCTTCCAGATGATTGATTTTACTATTACTTTGCTATCTCCAGACCTCTAATATATCCCACATGTATTGCATCTGGGGCATATTTAGGAGTCAGTAGATGGAACACTGTATAAAGCACATATGGGGTATTTAGTATGTCTGGAAATATCATATGCTGTAATATATGTGGGGTATATTAGGGTCTGGGAATGTCACACTAGATACTGTACATAGTGTGCCATTACCAGACTCCTAATATACCTCATATATATTATGGTATATGCCAGACCCAGAACCATAATTTACCCTACATATATTTTATATTTACATAATTTGAGAGGTCTGGAAACAGCATAAACTTTAATACATTTTGGGTATATAAGGGTTCTGGGAATGTCACACCATAGTAAAATAGATTGTCATTCCGTCACTTCTAACATATTACCGTATGTGACATTCCCAGACCCATAATATATCCCACATACATTATAGTAAGTCATCTTCATTCCCCTAATATAACCCACATGTATTACATATAGTAGGATTCAGCACATGGCGCACTATATAAAGTATATGTGGGGTATATTATGTGTATGAGAATGGCACACACAATAATATATGTGGAGTATTTTTGAGGAATTTGAATGACAGTATAAAGTACATGTAGAGTCTGGGAATAGAACATATTCTAATACATGTAAGCAAAAGGCACTAATTCCTTATGTACATAAGTGTAAATTTGTTAAACACAGAGATATGCTGTAGTCTGATGTATACACATATGACCAGTCACAACAATGGTATGCTTTCAGAAATATCAATCAAAGTCCAAAACTTTTCTAAGAGAGTCTAGCAAAACACCACAGGTTGATATATAAACAGTCTGAGCAACACAGAGCACAAAGATCAAATTTTGCAAGGTTCATAAAATAAATTAAGATTATTATTTAAATTTAATAAAACTTATTATGCTATTGGCAGTAGCCTTTCTCCTTGTTCTTATACCAACATAACCAGGCTGTTGCTTGCAGGACCATTCATCCTCTTCTGAAGAATTCCATCAGAGGGTATAAATAGTGGCCCAGTAATGACAGGAGTCATTCGCCGGAGGACCCAGAAGAGGAAAGATCGTCCCATGAGCAACAGCCTGGAGAAGATCTTGCTCCAGAGTTCTGATGTCGCCTTAACAGTATTTTGAATATTTATTCGGTTTTTAATAATGTGTATGATAGGGAAAAATATGTTATATTATATGCACAAATGAAAATATTAATATCATAAGAGGCACGGAGGCATATTACTATTAATTACATAAGAGGCACAAGGCATATTACTATTAATTTCATAAGAGGCCCGGAGCATATTACTATTAATTTCATAAGAGGCCCGGAGCATATTACTATTAATTACATAAGAGGCCCGGAGCATATTACTATTAATTACATTAGAGGCACAGGACATATTACTATTTCATAAGAGGCACAGGACATATTACTATTTCATAAGAGGCACAGGACATATTACTATTTCATAAGAGGCCCAGAGCATATTACTATTAATTACATAAGAGGCCCGGAGTATATTACTATTAATTACATAAGAGGCACAGGACATATTACAATTTCATAAGAGGCCCAGGACACATTACTATTTCATAAGAGGCACAGGGCATATTACTATTAATTACATAAGAGACACGGAGCATATTACTATTTCATAAGAGGCACAGGACATATTACTATTTCATAAGAGGCACAGAGCATATTACTATTTCATAAGAGTCACAGGACATATTACTATTTCATAAGAGGCCCAGAGCATATTACTATTTCATAAGAGTCACAGGACATATTACTATTTCATAAGAGGCACAGGACATATTACTATTTCATAAGAGGCACAGGACATATTACTATTTCATAAGAGGCACAGGACATATTACTATTTCATAAGAGGCACAGGACATATTACTATTTCATAAGAGGCACAGGACATATTACTATTTCATAAGAGGCACAGGGCATATTACTATTTCATAAGAGGCACAGGGCATATTACTATTAATTACATAAGAGACACGGAGCATATTACTATTTCATAAGAGGCACAGGACATATTACTATTTCATAAGAGGCACAGGATATATTACTATTTCATAAGAGGCATAGGGCATATTACTATTAATTACATAAGAAGCACGGAGCATATTACTATTAATTACATTAGAGGCACAGGACATATTACTATTTCATAAGAGGCACAGGGCATATTACTATTAATTACATAAGATTGAACAGGTAGGCGCAAATGTAATTTAATTAAGTTTGCAGGGAGGTGCCGAGCACCCTAGCCCCGGCCCTGGTCAAACAAGTAATTATTTCAGGCTGTTGTACACAAAATAAAATTTTGTTGCAATGCAGTACAAAAGAATACAATATTGCTGCTCTGAATGTATTTATAAACAGCGCTCAGCTCTGTAAGCACTTGCTTACAGTGTAGGGGGAGCTGATGCCACAGACCCCCCTCCATATTGGGTCATGTAGCAGCCGCAAACCCTGTAGTTACATGTCAAAATAGATGTATACTGAATTATTACAAAATAAAGAACCTTAATGTTGAGCTGTGTAAATATATAATATGCACATACAGCATTCTAGTGACCTCTGATTTATACACACATCATTTTAGTAACCACTACCCATCGGCCTACTAGGAAATTTCCTGTCAGTCCTATGGCCAATCCCCCTCTGCCTTTCCTAATGTACTCCACCACCTGTATGTAGCTTGACATGCAGCTAAATTCTCCTGTCTTAAGATAAATCAATGAGATTCTTATTGAATTCTCACAAAAGACAAGTAGTTAAAGTAAAATGTAACAGAGTCAATAGATGGAAAAATGCTATAGTAAAGGAAAAGCCTTAAGCTGGGTACACACTGGATTTTTTTGTAATTTTTCTAACTTCATTACTGTCATTAGTCACAATTCTGCAGCTTATCTTTGTACTGTCCACAAGGAAACAATTCCCTACTGGATCATTTAGTGCTTAAAAGTAGACCTTAAAGAAAGAAGCAGACAACAGGCATTGCTGATCTTGAAAATTAGGAAAAATCCACCAAAAATAAACTAAGAGCGCCACTTGAAACAATCACATACATACTACTTGTCAAACAAACATCAATAAATATTTGACAAACAGAAAGGTGCAAAAAGTTGATAATAAAAAGCGCCAACTGTCAGATAATGTCGCTGCCTCTCACAGCAATATCAAAGGTATAGATTTCCCAAAATAATAGTATGTATAAAAAACAAACAGATATTGCTTATGATAAGCGCTGAGCCATTCAAAGGAAAGCTGTAAAAATAATTAAAATAGATATGTCCACAAGAGGAACACACTTTGCTACAAAAAAACAGTCTTTGATTACAGTGTAAACCGACAGTCTTTTATGATGCTTTATAGCAATTTGGTACAGTTAGTGTTTCCACTCTATAATGTCTCACTTAGTAATGTTGCAGGACATGAGGTAATAAGTTGGAAAGTTCTTACAGTTTATGCTGGTGGAAAGCGATGTGCACGGCGTTCTGCCAGCTTGTGGATGCCGCTGTGTAGTGACTCAGCGGTGTCCATTAGGCTTCTGATGTCGGATTGCCCTCCTGCTGCGTCTAACCTCGCTCTCAATCAGGACCCTGGATGGCTCATTCAAATTTTGGGAAGCCTCAGTATCGGACCACGGTCAGAGTGAGCGGGATGACAGAAGAAAAGGCAGATAGTGTGACATTGTCACACAAAACAGGGTTTATTTATTCCAATCCGAAATACTCACAAAAGAAGATGAATAAAAGTGCATATCAATAGAATTAAAGGTGCATACAGACAGTGATATTTTTCTGCGGTATAGCAATGTAATCTACTGTGACTGTATGGAACAGGAAAGTCCTTCACTTATAAGCAATGCAAACGCGTTTTGGACGTTCAGACATCCTTTCTCAAGGCTGAAGCGTAAGGTGCAACAAGTGGGACTTAAATAGAGGTAAAAGTGGGCGGTATATCCCATAAAATTACCATATAGGTGTAAAATCCAGTATTAAAAGACAATCTTAAAGGGTGAGCGGTCATCCTATCTGCCTTTTCTTCTGTCATCCCGCTCACTCTGACCGTGGTCCGATACTGAGGCTTCCCAAAATTTGAATGAGCCATCCAGGGTCCTGATTGAGAGCGAGGTTAGACGCAGCAGGAGGGCAATCCGACATCAGAAGCCTAATGGACACCGCTGAGTCATTACACAGCGGCATCCACAAGCTGGCAGAACGCCGTGCACATCGCTTTCCACCAGCATAAACTGTAAGAACTTTCCAACTTATTACCCCATGTCCCGCAACATTATTAAGTGAGACATTATAGAGTGGAAACACTCACTGTACCAACTTGCTACAAAGCACCATAAAAGACTGCCTGTTTATACTGTAATAAATGACTGTTTCTTTGTAGCAAAGTGTGTTTCTCTTGCGGACGTATCTATTTAAAGTATGTTTACAGCTTTCCTTTGAATGGCTCAGCGCTTATCATAAGCACTATCTGTTTGTTTTTTATACATAGATCCCAAATGTGCTTTGTATACTGTAGGGTGCCAAGTCCAGATTCCTTTTACAATCATTGAAAACCCCACCCCACCCCATTGAAAACCCTACTTCAAAAAATAAAACAAAAAAACTGCAATTGCCACTTTCCCTGCAGAGCGCCCCACTCAATGTCATGATGTCACGTCGCCACTCACACCCCCACATTCTGTGTGACCCAGAGTTGCTGTGTGAAGAAGAGCCCAGCAGCAGATTAACAAAGCAATGGGACCTGTAAGAACATAAAGAGGCTTCTTCGAACATGAAATCCTCTCCTCTTGTAAAAAGAGTGCAAGTAAGACTGTTTTCTTTTATAATTACACTTTGTTAGTCATTTATTCTCTTTTGTGGGAGAGTGACCCAAAGCATAATTTTGCACCTGGGCCTTCAACTTACTAGTTCTGCCTCTGGGTATCACACTTATCCTACAGACATTAGGTTATAGTATAAGTAGCTGTATTCCTGTTAAATATAGGTTTTCTTTCATATTTTGGGTTATTGACAGAATTCTAAAAGAATCCTAATAGTTATGCGGAGATCCAGTCCCTAACCACTATCAGTCCTTGTACATTCTAAACCATCTGCCTTACTCTGCTCAGATCCTAAACCGTAGATGAATTTTCAGACAATTTTTGTTTCCCTGGATGAAATGTCACATCCTTTTTGCACAGCAGACAGATAACAATTTTTTATTAAGTACCTTCTGTTCCATTATTGTGTAGTTTATTTGTAAAGGAAAGGGATGATTTAATGACTTGATTGATTTAAAAGCTTAATACATTTTTCACATAAAGGCAGCATTCTGATGCTCTGACAATCATTAGGATTAAAATTTTTCCTGTTGAGAACTATTTGTAAACTAATGAAGAATATATTTGTTTGTTCTCTGTAAAGTTAAATACACACTGAGGGCCGTATTCACAAATCCGTTTTCACGTGAAGTTGCGTGCGTATTTTTAGGTACGTTTTAACTGCATGCGTAGTAACTTTATTTCTAAGTTACGTTAAATATAAGCACATATGTACACGTAAATCGCACTTGGGGACATACGTACGGAGGGGCGGGGTTGAAATACGTACTGGAAAAGTTAAGTGAAAGAGGGTGGGGGAGGCATTTAAATGAGCCTTTGAGGGCGCGGTTAGATAGATTCGCACATACGGAATACATACACGCACGTGTGTACATACGTAAAGTTAGAGGTGCTCTATGGAGGTGTACTGTATGTCTACGATTGCACGGCCATGAGAGGAAAGCGTCATGGGTCATGGTGGTTGTTGCCTTGATACCTGCGTGCGTATAATTGCGTACTTTTAAAAAACGGATCTGTGAATAAGGCCCTGAGACTTTATCAATCATATGATTTTTCTTTAAAGATTTACTGCACAATCTCCAGTCCTGACAAGTCTTCAAATTGACGCATATAGGATACCTGCAGCTCTGTGTATCCCACCCATCTGTTTCTGACATTGTGACACTTAATATTGGAGAGTTTCAAAGATATAATTAATTGATGTCTTGTACTTTGCTACAATCAGACAGGACAGTTGCAGAGTGCACACATGATATCCTTCCAACCACTTGTTAATCGTTTCAAATACCTACAGTCAGGGGCGGATTGGGAAATTAAAGTGGCCCTGGAAAAAAAAACCTTAAAGTGGCCTCAGGGGCGGGACCAAATCAACTGTAGGCGGGGCCAACACAAAGTGGGCGGGATTACCAATTAATGATACCCATATTGGTGGTTGGCAAGGCTAATCCAACATGTAATTATAGACAAAGTCATATTAACGCAAGCCATAACTTATGCACAAATAAGGCAACATCTGCCCGGCGCATGCGCAGATCGGCTGAAAAGCCGATCTTACGCTTAGGCCCGCCGTCCTAGCGACGGCGGGCGTACCTCTGGATCAGGCCCAATTTCACATCAGTCCCTGACCCATTGGAGCTACATACTAAGGGCCTGATCCAGACCTACGCTCATGAATCGCTCATGTGCGTATCGTGTTTACGCCAGCGTACCTCTGATGCACCCCCCTTGGTCGTACTTAGTTTAGCCATCTTACACCCAGCAAACCCTACCCTAACTTTTCTGATCGTAACCGCGGGTGTCCGTAAGCTCATTGCGTAGTTACGACGCTTAGCACGCCCATACTGTACATTTTAAATGCCTCACCCCCGCCCTCGATGTGTATTTACGAGTTGCATGCTGATTTTGCACCGTGTAACTTGTTTACCATTGCCATGGCAACACGTTTCCAGGGCAACAGTAAACTATTTACACCAATCAATTGCTTTCTGCGTGACCCGGGTCAAAAAAAACCTGGTTGCACCTTTTTCACTGCAGGCTACCCGGGTCATGCCAGTAAATAACCCTGATTTTGACCTGTGTCCTATTCCTGTCCTAGTCATTACAGCTGGGAATTGGCAGTGGGACCCTATTACACTGCACCTCGACCCAGGTTATTTAAATGTACACATCCTTAATCATTATTAATGGCACTACATTAGAAGCTACTGTGGAGTAAAGGGATCCAGGAGTCACTATGTCATGTGATATACTGTAAAGGTAGCCAAGCAATGTACCAAAGCAATGAGAAAAGCAAGTCAGATGCTTGGTTGCACAGGGAGAGGAATTAGTTGTAGAAAGGGAGAAGTAGTGATGCCCCTTTATAGATTGTTGGTGCGGCCGTATCTCCAGAACATAAATACATTAGAGACTCTGCAAAGAAGAGCAACTAAAATGGTCCATGACCTTTGTAACAAATCATACCAAGAAAGGCTAGAGGAACTAAACATGTATAGCTTGGAGCAGAGAAGGGAGAGGGGGGACATGATAGCAGCTTTCAAATACATCAAGGGTTGTGACCAGCTAGAGGAGGGTACCATTTTTCAAAAGAAAAGGTATAATAGAACACGAGGGCATGGATACAAACTGGAGGGTGGTAGATTCAAAGGAAATGTGCAGAAAAATTACTTCACTGAAAGGGTGATAGATAAATGGAATATTCTCCCATATGAGGTGGTTGAGGCCAATACAGTAGAACAGGGGGTAGAGGTAGAGTAGAACAGTGTAAACATGCTTGGGATAAATATAAGGAGATCCTAAATCTCAAAACTAAATTGAGGGTAAATAGGGTCTAGAGTCAGTATAGTTATAAATAAACAGCTGGGCAGACTGGATGGACCATGTGGCTCTTATCTGCCGTCACTTTCTATGTTTCTATGTTTGTATCTTCTTTTAAAGTAAGTTTCCCAGTGTCCACGGCTGATTCTGGCAGACACAATCGTCCTCTCTAGTATTTTTAGCATGTGTGAAAACTTCCCAGTAAAACAAATAAAATAAATGGCTTAACAAAATATTTTGGCAGGCGCATAGTACAATGGACCACCCCGCACTGCTGTTTATTTCAAAGGAGTGAGCGCAGGAATGGCATTGTGTGTAGCGTACGATCCAGCAGCTCTGTGAATTAGGAGAGGTAATTATCATTATTTTCTCTCATTATCTGTAATTGCTGCTTTTACTGATTCATTAAGTTTCAGCTAAAGGAATTGTGTGTTGTGTTTATTAATTTCTTATTTACTATAATTAGATTGTTAACACACTAATAACAAAAGGTGCAAAACTGCAAATTCGAAATGTACGTGATTAGGATTCTGCGTGATATAACTCCATTGTGTATCACAATAATAGCAGCCGTGGCTCAGTCTCACAGCGCTGAGATCATACGTGTGATTGCTGGACTAGACCTTCTCTGTGTGGAGTGTGTATGTTCTCCCTGTGTCTGTGTGGGTTTCCTTCCATATGCCAAAAACATACTGGTACTGTTTCCTAGTCTAAATAACAGTGTAATAGTAACGCTGGTCAGTATCTGTGTAATAATATAATAATAATATAGTAGTATTAGAGATGAGA
>WWET01000336.1:313802-340885 GCA_011038615.1 Limnodynastes dumerilii
AATAATAATAATAATAATAATATAATAGTATTAGAGATGAGAGGTGATGTTTTCTATTACAAGTATAAATAACAGTGTAATAGAAACGCTGGTCAGAATCTGTGTGTAATACGTAAAGGAAAGGTATTCTCCCTACATACAAAGAATAAATTACATTTGAATCCCCCTGAAATTCAACATGGTTTCCCCCAGGTGTAACTTTCCACCTGATTCACTCTTATTTTCAGACTCTGGATTTGGTCCACAGCTCTGAGCATCCACAGTGTGAATTCAGGAGTCGGCTGTGCTGAGGTTCTGAGCAAGTTATACAGTAACTCACATGTGCCTTTACATTAGCCGAGAGTCTTTGTTCTACTAATCAGCCTTCTATGAATCTGATCCCATGTGGGAATGTAATGGAAACATCCGGGAGCACTGCCTAGAAATCAGTCACTTTGTTTGCGGTCTGTAGAGAGAGCGATAACATCGAACGTGTCTGACCACAAGCAAACGCTGTACATTTCTGCTATTACTTTGCCTGTGGAGAGTGGAGATTAATGTTGTATTTGTCCCCGTTCAGCTCTTACCATAACTCTTATTTTTACTGTATTGCAGCGATCCCTAGGCCTCTCTCTCACCTGTTACTATGGTGACATAGAACCCTACCAAGGTCTGAACATACGGCCAATGGAGAAGCATGTTGCTCAGTAAAGGGCGCATGCAATTATGACGCAATCCGGACCTGAATGCAAGTCACTACATGGACTCTGGTGTTCAAAGGGTCATGAGATGGAAAGGGTAGAGGGACGTAGTCAATGTGAATAAAAGGCGACTCATGCAACCGCAAGACTCGAATGTAGACGGAAGTGTGCACAGTTTACAGCCAAACAGTTGCAAAAGTCGGGCCAGATCCAGACCGACGCCCGCTAGCGTTTTCATAGTCGTAAAAACGCTGTTTTTCATGTTCTGCGCATGTTATGACCAGAAACTCTGAACGCATTTACGAGACTAAGATCAACAGCGTAACTACGAACGAAGGGGCTTGTCCAGTTATACGACACTCGTAATTACGCTTCGGAGGCGGGGTGAGGCATTTAAATCGTACAGTATGGCCGTGCTTAAAACGGCAGACAGCAGTCACGCTTGGAAAAGTTAGGGTAGGGTTTGGTAAGCGTAACACAGCAAAATTACGCACGACGGAGGGGAGTGCATAGTAATTACGAAAGCGTAAATACGCTACGCGTTGAAACGTAAACCAGATGTAGGTCTGGATCTGGTCCGTCATGTCTAAGTCCGGGTGGTGGGGGGGGGGGCGACGGCTGATTGTCCACAACCTCTTTTAGATCATTGTGGTAGAATTTAATGCAGTTCAAAAGGTGTGGAAAAGGATTTATTGATTAGCAGGTTGTTATAGAGCGCCCTCAGATTCACATCAGTCCCTGGAGCTACATACTAAGGTCCCTAACACAGACATACACATAAAGGTTCATTTAGCAATTAAGGTTAATTCACTAGCCAATTAACCTACCAGTATGTTTTTGGAGTATGGGAGGAAACCGGAGAACCCAGAGGACACCCACACAGACTTAGCGACGGTTACACTCTCGGCAAAGAATTTCGAAAAAGGGACATCAGAAAGTTCCTTTTTCCTTACCGCAATCTACTTTCTTTTTTAATGAATGGGTGAGTATGCCGTTCGGCATACTTCACCCATTCACTTGCGCCATGAGCGATATCCCTCCGCCACTGCTATTGCTGGACCTGGAACACGTAAGTAAACTATATCTGCAGGGTTAGGGTTAGGGTCAGGCTGCTAGGAAGGGAGGGTTAGGGTTAGGGAAAGGAGTGGGGGACTATTTTTTTTTACCAATTTCCGGACCACGGCTTTCGGTGCTCCGTGGATCGATTGCAATACCTCTTGGCAGCTGGCTGGGAGGAATCTGATTTTTCGCAAATCAGATTGTCTTTGTGGGGACCCCTCAGGGAGAATATACAAACTCCACACAGATCCAGGCCCTAGTGTGAGAATTCAACTCATGACACAAGTGCTACTCACGGAGCCACCGTGTTGCTTACGCATGGCTGCACGCTTCTTCTGTCCATCATAGCAGGAGGCCCGTGCAGCTTTCTGACTCACTGACTGATGGAGAAGCTTTGCCCAGTGTGCGGCATCTCTACCTCCTGGCCAGAGTCTCCTCGTCTGTCTGAACCTTTACGTTACATCCAGTATAGCGGTAAAAGAACGCAGGATACAGAGCTCTCATTACCGTATCACTGCTGTACTTGTAGGGATGCTGCTTATGCTAACAAAATAAAGACGCCATCTTCGGAAACTTTTTCAGATTTCCGAGGCCCTGGAGATCTTCAGTCACTGGCGCGGTGTACACGGCGTCTTTCTTTCCAGGACTTTAAATATTTCTAAGCTCTGACAGGAAAAACACTGCACAATATTTATTAGTTTTACTATTATTGGGGTAGATCCAGAACAGAAGTACGCTAGCCGGTGACGGAAGAACGCGATTCTGTATGTACTGCACAATCACGCGGCAGATGTTATGTACCAGCCTAGTATCAACAGCGTAACTACGAACGAGGGGGTGTGACATCCATACGACACCCGTAATTACGCTTCTGAAATAATATCTTAAATAAGTGGCATAAACACTGAATTTGTGTGATTGAACACTCCAATAGACTGCTCAGTTACAACTATGTATCTATTTTTTTTTATTATTTTTTTTAACAGGTTTTTATATAGCACTGTCAGATTGCATAGCGTTTTACAGAGAATATTTCACATTCACATCAGTCCTTGCCCCATTGGTGCTACCTACTAAGTTCCCTAACACATACACACACACACAGACATTAGTGTTAATTTATTCAGCAGCCAATTACCTCCACACAGATAAGGCCTAGTCCGAATTCATGACCTCAGCTCTGTGAGACACAAGTGCTACTCACGGAGCCACCGTGTTGCACTATTCACAGAACACAGAAATTAAACCATATATCTATAACTGTTACAAAAGCACTAAAATCCATAATTCAATATTTACAGGAAATATAACAGTCTAGTGATATAAGTCAGGGGAGATATTGGTTCACTGACATTTTTGCAGAAAAAAATGTTAAGTAATTTGTTAACACATCTCAGATGTTGATCTAACAACTAAAATAATATGAGTCACCCCAAACGTATAATAATCTGTCTTTTGTTTAGGTTATATTGCCTGCTGTTCTGAACATGTATTTTGCATGCAGGTCTAAACAAAATATATCCCATGTTTTACCTTTTCTTCTGAAATGGCATCTAACGTAACACTAGAGTAACATCAGAAGGGTGCATGCACCCTCCAGTCAAATCAGGCCACTTACGCACCTTGCATGCGTAATTGGTCAGACGTGCGTAACTCTGGATCCGGTCCTAAATTAGTAAATAATTTCATCCAGATATACTTCTCTTTTACAACAGCTATAAAGTATAAAAGCTAAATGTGTATTGATGTGCTTGAATGTAAATCTTGTATCTTAATACTATGCTAGTAAATGTGACTGAAAGGGAAGAAATATCAGTTAGCGTTACAGAAGATTTGCAGAAAGCATTTTCAGAAAAATTATAATTGTCCAGATGACTCCAAGAAAAACTCCAAATAAAAGCCCCAGCAATTATCAGCTGTTTTCTCACACTATTAATATACATTTTATTTGTACTATTTGTTTATGTTTGTGTGGAAAAATAGTGTTTACAGTATGTGACAGGATACATTTTAAGCTATTGATGTATGTGACTGATACAGGTCAGCAAGAAACAGTTGGGACGCATAACTGTTCCAGGCTCTCCAGGTAATTGTTCTACATAATCTGTTCTGTGATTATGTGAATTACACAGCTGGGGAAAATACAGAGCATATCCATGAGGGAAATATCTGGAAGAATAAGGAGCTGGAAACATTAACTGAAATGTGTGGTAAACTTAACAATAGAGGTCAGCATGAGTGCTGCAGTGATGACAGATGGTAAAGAGAAACAACAGCAGTGGCAGCTAGACCATATGAATCCACAAAAAAGGGGCCGGGAATAAAATAATGAATTCATGTTGCAGATTAAGGTAAAAATTGTTCATATAAAAAAGGAAAAGAAAGTATTGCAATTAGTTCCCAGCAGATAAACAAAACAAAAGCATGAATCCCAATGATATTTAATGGCAACTAATTAGACTTTTAATATATATATATGATCACAACTAATGCTAGTAACCCAATGTCACAATGACTGTGTATGGAAGACTAAAGTGGTGTGTCCCGGCAGTATATTGCTTTACAGTACATCCAGAAAGTATTCACAGCGCTTCACTTTTTCCACATTTTGTTACATTGCAGCCTTATTCCAAAATGAAATACATTCATTTATTCCCTCAAAATTCTACACACAATACCCCATAATGGCATTGTGAAAAACTTTTTTTGGGAGATTTTTGCTAATTTATTAAAAATCAAAAACTAAGAAATCACATGTACATAAGTATTCACAGCCTTTGCCATGAAGCTCAAAATCAAGCTCAGGTGCATCCTGTTTCCACTGATGAGGCCGGATTCACAGCTCCGGACGTATTGCACATACGTCCTTAATTTATCGATAATAGCTACTACGCATGCGTAGTAACTATTTTACGTAATCTGCATATCCCTTTATTATGTAGATTTCGTATATGCGGTTTTTAAGATGGCATATACGTAATCTACATAACAAAAAGATATTCTGGATGAAAACATGCTCCAGAGCGCTCTTGACCTCAGACTGGGGTGATGGTTCATCTTTCTGCAGGACAACGACCCTAAGCACACAGCCAAGATATCAAAGGAGTGGCTTCAGGACAACTCTGTGAATGTCCTTGAGTGGTCCAGCCAGAGCCGAGACTTAAATCCGATTGAACATTTCCAGAGAGATCTGAAAATGGCTGACCACTAATGCTTCCCATCGAACCTGATGGAACTTGAGAAGTGCTGAAAAGAGGAATGAATGAAATTGCCCAAAGATAGGGGAATGGGCAAAACTGCCCAAAGATAGGTGTACAAAGCATAATATTCAAAAAGACTTGAGGCTGTAATTGCTGCCAAAGGTGCATCAACAAAGTACTGAGCAAAGGCTGTGAATACTTATATACATGTGATTTCTTGGTTTTTTGATTTTTAATAAATTTGCAAATATCTCCCAAAAACTTTTTCATGTTGTCGTTATGGGTATTTGTGTAGAATTATAAGGAAAAAAATAATTTTATTCCATTTTGGAATAAGGCTGTAACATAACAAAATGTAGAAAAAGTGAAGCGCACTGTGTACCAATGTATAACATGCATTGGCGTGCAAAGCATTAATCAGCGTTATGATTGATTCTAGTGTTCACCAAGGGCCAGATCCAGACCCGTGCCTGACAGGTCACTTACGCACGCAAGGTGACGAAAAGCGTACAGGGGTCTGGATCCAGTCCCAAGTTACTACAACTACAACTTTTGTTACCCCAGAAGGATTTGGTTAGCTACACCAAGCATTTTGGAACAAATCAAAACTTCCGATGCTGCTCTATTTGGAGCTCCAAACGCACACCGTCCTCAATTAAAATAAGTACAGGACAGAAGTCTGGATAGTGCGGAGGGTGCTAAGCATGCCCTCACTGTACCATTTATATATCTTCCCCATTCCCCTCGTATAAGAAATATCCACATTCCGCCATGTCCCTCCCCGCTGTTGGTTATGCCCTTAGTATGGAATTTTGCATACAGAGAATCACAAACTGTTCTGGGAATTTGCTTGCTGATCTTAGCGACCTCAAAACGTCCTTTATGTGTGAGTCTGCTCCTGTAATAGTATCTATAGTGTGCACTAAATTACACAGCACCATACAGAGAGAATATGTTATATTCGCAATCCCCAGCTTACAATCTATATTCATTGCCACAACTCTATGGTCCAACTTAGTCAGCAACCTAATGACCTGTCAGTTTGCTTTTGGGATGTGATGTGGAATAACCCAAAGAAAACCCATAGAAAGTAGAAGGAGGGGGACATCATACAAAACTCCCTATTTTTCTTGCTATTGTTTAGTTTTATTTGAGAGTCTGACCACTCCCCAAACATGGCCGCTGCAGGCTGTTCAAATGCAGGTAGTGTCTTAACAGAGACCTCCTGTGTACACATATAGTAAATGGATAGGGACTCACCTACAGGAGGTGATTTGCTACATTGTGAACTAAACATCCTTTATATTTATGTGCTGACACATAGTGTTATTTAATGCATATTTGGAGCGCCAGATCTCTTTTGTTCCCTATAAAGATTCTTAACTTTCCTTAAGCAGGGAAACTTCTCCCAAAGAATTGTAACGAGAAATGTAACAAAGTCACCAGATGAAGTTTCAGTTCAGTATATATTTTTTCTGCATGTATAAAAAAAATTCTATTTTGATTTTAATACAATTATTATATGTTTTATTTTTTGGAAGGAAGAAGGGGACATTCATTCTTATTTCCATCAGACAACTGACTT
This sequence comes from Limnodynastes dumerilii, assembly GCA_011038615.1. Taxonomy (NCBI): domain Eukaryota; kingdom Metazoa; phylum Chordata; class Amphibia; order Anura; family Limnodynastidae; genus Limnodynastes; species Limnodynastes dumerilii. Next base: position 320,327 of record WWET01000336.1, read on the forward strand.
ATATCCATAGGGAACTGTAAAAGCTTTTTGCATGTCGATCCCCTTTGGGCTTTGTGCTGTTAATGTATATGATGGTTCTTAAACAACATAATAAAGAAAAAAGTTCACTTTGTGAGTAATGGAAAATAAATCATGTTTAATTAGTTTGCAGCAGAATTATATTTTAACAAAATAATAAGGAATAACAAAAAGTACTAAATTGTATTATTTGTTCAATGAAGCCTTATTCTGTTCAATAGTACTCATCTTCTTGTCATAATGCTTGTCACATCTATGAAACTCAGCCTTATAGCAATAAGTTACTACATTGTTGCACAGTGTGCATAGAGTAGGGATGAATAGGAAAGCCAAACCTGACATCTCCTTACCTTGTGCAGTAGTGAAACTATTTCTTTAGACCACGCTGGTGGATATGTAACAGTTGCAGTGTGAAACACATGTACTATGTCTGTGGCTGCACTGCTTGAATGAATGTGAAAGGGTCTCTGGATTTAATGAAAAACAACAAACAAAAACATTCCATAATATTACAATACAAGAATTACATTTAGATTGGTATAATATATATGTAATGATATTTATAACATTTTACAATACAGTATCGTGTATATATAGGAGGGTCTCAAAGTGTCAATAATTTTGAATTAATTCAACGTAAAACATTGCTGATAAGCAGCACGGAAAATTCTAGAAATTAAAGTCCTAAAACAAATTACTTCTTAAAACATATTTATTGTATAAATAAAGGTGAGTTTGTAATTGAAGGATATAGGAGTATAGCATAAAGTCAATTTATATGTATAATGGGTTGCAATATTCCATCTCTAAATCAGGGTTGCCGACTCTCCTGAAATGTCCGGGAGAGCCTGCAAATGTCCCACAAGGGACTTGAGGTATGTGATTTCATGGAAACCATGACCTCAAGTCCTGCCCCCCTACCTGGCAACACTAGTATCCTAGTGTTGCTAGGGACAGGGAGGGACTTGATGACGCAATTCACGCAAGCCCTGTCCCCATCCCTATTAAAGCTAAAAAGGTAATTAATAGTCATTGCATAAATCGAAGAGCAACTATTAAAAGTTGGCAATCCTGTTCTAAATATACCAATAAAATATATTATATACAAACAGCATGATTTGCAGATGAAAATGTCTCTTTAGATGTTGGCTCTTAGTTAGTGCTATAGCAGTACTATATTTGGAATATGATTGTGAAATGGTTGGGTTTTGTCTGAATATAGCTGTACAGTATTTTCAGCCTAAATATTTATGTATAGAAACACCACGCCGGGACCCTTTTTAAAAAGCAACTTAGCAGGTCACACAAGGAAAGACAAACAGCTGGTGGTATACTGAGACAAGTACACTCAATGGAAACAAAACCCAATATCCATTCAACAAAATACATGGTATTGGCTGGGACAGATTGGCACCAGAAAAAAAATTGAGATTGTAGACTTTTTTGCTGATGGTTATAGCTCAGAAACAGCTTTACTTATGACAATGTAAAGAAGTTACTTACCCTGCCTCTTAAAAGTTCATATGCTGTAACTCCTAAAGACCACCAGTCAACAGCAAAAGAATAACAAATTTGACCTCTTGGGTAGAACATCTCTGGAGCTGTGAAAAACAAGTTGTACGTTAATCTCAATCTTCTTGCAATAACAGAAACATGGCTCACTGACTCAGACACTGCCCATTGCACTCTCAGATGGTGGACTCCATATTACTCATGCCTCCAGGCCTGGAGACAGGCGGGGAGGTGGGCTTGGACTTCTTTTTTCCCCAAATTGCACATTCACAGATCTACCTAACGTCCATTCCTTAATTTCACATCCTGTGAAGTACATTACAGTTGCATTTTCAACCCTTTTTCTCTGCGTGTGGCTGTGATCTATCGCCCCCCATACATTCTGCCAACAATTTCTTCAACACTTCTCGACATGGCTCCCTCATTTCTTATCCTCTGACATACTTACCATTATCATAGGCGATTTCAATATTCTAATTAACAACCCTTCATCTCCTGTTGCCACTAAGCTTTTTTCTCTAACCTTATCTCTTGGTCTCTAGCAATAGAGTAATTCACCAACTCATAATGATGGAAATTGCATTGATTTGGTATTCTCTAAAATATGCTCAGTCTCTGATTTTACTATCTCCCCTCAGCCTCTCTCAGACCATCACCTTATCATCTGCAAACTGTCACCCACTAGTTCTACTCCTTTGCTGTGTAACTCTATTAAACTTTCACTTACCCGTAGAAAATCTTAACACTGTTAATATCAATAAACTAACAACTAAAGTCTCCAACTTCTAATTTCCAATCTCCTGATATGGCAGTGGCTCACCTTAACTTTAGCAGCTGCCCTTGAGCAAGTCACTCCAGCTACCCCTTTTGCTCCATGGCAACTTCAGTTTCAGCCATAGCACACTAACAACACACAAAATCTTAAAAGCCTCTCCCACAAAGCAGAAAATTGTTGGCGCATATCTCGTTCTTTCCATTACTTTTTAACTTACACCAACACTTATCTCACTTATTGAAATACTCTGAACAATGTCAAACAATCCTACTTTCTTCTCAGGCTTCTAATCCCAAATGCCTATTTTGCGCAAGATTTTACATTGTACTTTAAGGACAAGATTGACAAGATCAGAGAGGAATTGTCATCCTCCTCCTCCTCATCAACTTACATACTACTCAGCCCCTTTTATCCACACCATGTGCTCATTCCAACCCAGAAATTAAGAAGAAATATCTGTTCTTTTCTGCTCTTCCCACTCTGCTATCTGTCCTCTTGATCCTGCACCCTCACAAGTCAGTCGATGTCTATCTTCTGTGCTTATTAGTACCTTAACTACAATCTCTCACTCTCTCTGTTTCTCTCTACTGGTATCTTCCCGTCTTTATTCAAGCATGCACTAATTACTCCAATTCTGAAAAAACAACTGACCTCAATTCTTCCTTAATTATCAGCCCATTCCCCAGCTTCCATGCACAGCAAAGCTGCTCAAAAGACTTGCCTACACTTGCCTCACTCACATCCTCTCCTCACTCAATCTTCTGGATCCTCTTCATTCAGACTTTTGTTGGTCAATGACTTAATCAATGCTAAATCTAAAGGTCACTACTACTGATTCTCTTGGATCTTTCTGTTGCTTTTGACACAGTTGACTCTTCTCATAAATGTTACAATCCCTAGGTATTCGGGACACAGCTCCTTCCTGGTTCACATTCTACTTATCCAATCGCTCTTTCAGTGTTCACTTTTCTGGATCCACCTCTCCTGCTTTTCCTCTATCAGTTGGAGTATCGCAAGGCTAAATGTTGTGTCCATTACTCTTCTCTATTTATATAATTTCCCTTGTACAGCTGATAAGTAATTTGGATTTCAATATTATCTCTATGCAGATGAGATGCAAATATGCCTATCCTCCCCTGATCTCTCGCCAACTGTGCTGGCCCGTGTAACTGAATGTCTTTCTGCCATTTCATCCTGGATGTCCCACCATCTGAAACTTCTCCAGAAACACAGCTATAATATTTCCTCCTGCCAACGAAAGCTACCCACCTGGTCTCTCTATTTGTTGACAACACTGAAATATTCCCTATTTGTCAAGCTTGCTGCCTAAGTGTTACACTTGACTTTGAACTGTCCTTTGTGCCCCACATAGAATCTGTTTTTTAAATCCTGTTATACACCTTAAAAACATTTCCAGAATACAAAAATATATCTCACAAGACACTGCTAAAACTCTCATTCATGCAATTTTCATCTCCCTCATTGATTACTGCAATGTTCTCCTTATTGGACTACCACAATATAAAGTTACCCCTCTACAGTATATATTGCATGCAGCAGCAAGACTAATTTTCCTTGCAAAACATTCATCTAGAGCTAGTCTGCTCTGTCTACATTGGTTACCTGTATACAACAAAATCAAATACAATATCCTCTTGCTAACCTATGCAGCCATAAACACTGCACCTGCATACATATACTCACTTGTCTCCATATATATCCCAGCTCGCTCTCTTAGATCATCACAAGATTTACAACTTTTCTAACTTCATAACTGCTCTGATTTCTGCTTGCAGGACTTCTCCCAGGCTGCACTCACTCTCTGGAATAACCTTCCTCGTCCATTAAGACTATCCTCTACTCTCCAAACTTTCAAGTGCTCCATTAAAACTAACCTCGAGACAAGCTTATCAAATTCTTCAACCTTCTTAAGCATTATTTACCATATTAACAACCACTTTGCCTTTCTATTATAATATAAACACAAACAGTTTACGTTTAGTCCTATTTATACCCTTAGTCAGTATGGTAAATTCTGATTTCCTATGCTGGCCAAGGGTATAAATAGGACCCAATGACAGGGATGTCATTAGCGCCGTGATGTCCTGAAGACAGGACATAAGTATCGTCAATCTCAAAGAGTTTTTTTTTTTCAAAGACCTTCCCCCCCAAGATTAAAAGTTTAGAAGATTGGAACCTGTTCAAGTTGGTAAGTACTTTTCTTTATTATTAATTTTAATGTATTGAATTTATTTATTTATTTTAATATTAGGGGTATTAAATGCAAATAATGTTTTTTATATTAGGGGTATTAAAGGTTAATTTTTTTTATTTTATTTTATTTTTTTTTAAATGTTAAGGGCTGACCTTATTATGTAGCTAGCAGGTAGTACTACTAGCATCAGCATTCCCTGCTGAATTTAAATTTTAAAAACCTGTGAATTTCATGGGTGATGTGAAAGGGTCAGACATGGTAATCCGCTAATTCCCCCAGCAATAACCCGGGTAAAAAAAAACAAGTTATTGCTGGGGTGGCAATCTGAAAGCGATACTAGTTACAATATTATATATAAGCAGTAATATTTATTTCTAATTTAATACTGCTCACTTAATTTCAGCAAATCTTAATTTTCAGTACTCCATTAATTTATAGAAGACAAAAAAAAAAATAATAATAAAAATAATAATAATATTAATAGAAACTTAAGTTTTACAAAGTTTACAAAGCTTAGTTTGATCATTAGTATTAGTTTTATATTTGACTTTTTTTTATTTAACTGGTGTCAATATTTAATTTGATGCTTGAACTTCACCCAGCCTGATATTGCTAATCATGGGTCTTATGAACAAAAGCAGCATTTAAAAACCCATTTAAATGCTTTTTTTGACGGTACATTATTTCCAGAGCACAGTAGTAGTATTCCGCTGCTATTCTGGCATTAAAAATAAATTAAATAAAAAATAAATCAATTAAAATGTTAAATATTTAAATTTTTATTTAATTTAATATATTTTTTTATTTTTTAAAGCATAGGGGTAATTTTCATATTGAAAATAACCTGTGCTTATTACTTACACCATCCCTGTGATGACAAAAACACCCCTCTTTTATTTAACATGGAGCATCTAGTTCTACTGTCGCAGAGCAGACGGAAACGGACACTAACACAGTACAGTATGGACGGCAGTGCACCCATATGGCTGTGCTCACTCAGTGGCGCACCCAGGGGGGGTTTCTGGTTGCCCAGAAACCCCCCCAGATTGAAAAAGGAAAAAAAAAATTTTGAAAATGAGCAAAAAAAAAAAAAAAAAAAAAAATATATATAACAGAATGAATAAAAAACAAACAAGACAAGACGATCGCTATTCCTTGCTCCATAACAGCAAAATGTCCATTTACAGAAGAGGATGTGCTTTAAAAGAATGGCCCATTATCTGGACATTGAGGCTGGTTAATTATTTTGAATGTTAAATAATGCAATGTAAAAGTGATTATAAAATTCAAAATCAGAAAGGAAAGATGGGGATTAGGGCTACTGGCGATACCCCAAAAACAAAAACGACACCGGGCAGCCACCTCATGGGTGTGTTGGAAGAGCTGCTAAGCTGCTAATTATTTTTAATATGGTGATCATTACATCCAACTCATGATCTTATGATAACTTAATAACCTGAAGATCTAAACCAGCTGGTATATAGTATAGTATATCACTGCTTTGGGAGGACTTGATTTATAGCCAATCTTGGTGCTGTGTCCATGAGTTTGATTCCCAGGGGAGGCCTTAACAGTGAGTAGTTTCTATGTTCTCTCCGTCTCTATGTGGGTTCCCTTTGGCTGCTCCAGCTTTTTCACACACTCCAAAACTGGTTGCCGTCCCCACTACAATGGGCTGCTTTCAGAAAGTTACTTTTCCACTGTCTCTATTTCGAAGAGGGAAACTTTTTAGAATTTTTTTTATGAATGGGTGAGTGTGCCGATCACCATACTCGCCCAATCATTTTCCCAGGACACGCCGCAGACCAGCAGGACCCTCCACTGACAGCTCCGGAGAGGCGAGTAATCTCTCCGGGGACTTTTAGTATTGGGGGGGGTTTAAGGTTAGGGCCATAGAAGGGGAGGGTTAGGGTTAGGCTGCAGGGAAGGGAGGGTTAGGGTCAGGCTGCGCAGTATGACATTGTGGGCGGGTCAGGAGAAGAGCTTGGGCAGGACGCGGCGGAGCTTATTTGCCGCGTTTTCGGGCAAATAAGCCGTGTATACCTCACATGTATTACACGCATTGGAAACCCCCCTTTCAAAATCCTGCGTTTGCCACTGTCACTCCCATTGTAAACATGCTCACACTTGATGTGAGAAATCTGATGGAAATGCAACTTAGGATCAGATCCTATGAGTTGGTAAGGAAGATGGACTGAGGGTCAATAATATTTTATTTTAAATTAACCAATCAACGGTTAAGTGTAGTTTGTCACAGGGGGTATTTATAAAGGAAGGAGCTTGGGTTTCTCTTGCTTGTAAAAATAATATTTGCAGGGTTCATAGTATCATCTCACCTTCTTTTTCTTATGCTTGTTCAATTTTCAAAACTCATATTCTAGTATTGTCTGTCTCTCCATTTCCTTTCTTCTGTTCCATGTTTCTGCATGTTAATTTCCTTACAACTTTATCAATCCCCTCACTACCTCTGTCCCAATGAACTCCTGCATCTATTATTATTATTATTATTATTAACGTTTATTTATAAGGCGCCACACAGTATCCGCAGCGCCGTACAGAGGCAATAGCAAAGACAATAGTTGCATATACAATACAATAATTAACAGGGTAAAAAATATGAAGGAATACAATAAAAGTATAAAGCAAAAATTAAATACAATACAGAAATATCAAAACAAGATGTGAGGAAAATAAAGATGCTGGATAAGTGTGTAGGAGCAGATGAATAAGGAGAGAGATGGACAGTAGAGAAAAAAAGGTGGGAAGAGATGATGACAGGGTGTTATGTAGCTGGGTGATACGATATTGGCTGCCGGGGAACGGAGTCTGTGCTGGTCCCCCATCCCACATTCTAATAAGCAAGTGACATATGGGGGATTTCATGGCTCACTATTTAGATGCTTTTTGTATTGTTGGCTATGTCAGGGAACAATCCCTGCATATTAAGGGCTGTACACTTTCATGTTCTTATTATCAGAACAACTACAAATTATTTTCTTGAAATTGAACAAGGGTAGTGCAGGATTAAGAAATGCAGAATTAATTTGGGAATTAATTTTGTCCTTGTGATAATGATTTTTGCTAAATTTCAATTAGCAATTGAAATTTCAATTTTGGTTTTCAGGTATGTTATTTACTAAAGGTTTCAGCTCTTTTCTGGAGGTGCTGCCCTTTAACCTTTGGATTGGGTACAAAAAAGTATGAACAAGAACTGGTGTTCATATGTAGAAATGGTCACCACTGTGATATCCTTGGTTATATGGGCAGACAGGCTTGACAACAAGTTGAAAACATTATGTAAGCGCAGCACTTGAATCATAATATTTTGGTTCGTTTATCACATGTTCCTGGGTGAATAATGTGATAGCTGATACACTCCCTCTTTAATCAGGAATAGAAGAGATGTGTACCTGTCTCATATATCTTGCAGAAGTAAATACTGACTTATCAGAGAGATTACTATTATAACTGATTATTTATAAGGTGCCACAAAGGGTAATATACAAGCATAGATATAACATGAAAAGTGAATAAACAAACAGACATGGCATACAGGTGATGGCAAAAAGTTTAAAGCAAGATAAAAATACAAAACAATTTTAGTATTAATGCACAAGGGGCATATATAAGACTGAATACGATAGAGGGCCCGGTTTGCAAGGCAGGGGAAGAAAACACATGGTGGGAGGAAAGGAAATGGCACTTGATAGCTCGAGTGAGGGAAGGGTATTATTGGTTTTGAAGGAGGACAAGGGAGGGACAAGGAAGATATAGTAGGATGATTGAAGGGGGTGCTAGTAGAAGAGGATGTGAAGGAGTAGGATTTCTGAAAGAATTAGTTAATGAGTGAATAATGTGATAGAATAATGGAGATCATTCCAGAGAAGAGGAGGATTATGTAAGAAGTCTTCTACTGAGAGAGTGAGATCAGATGGGAGGTGAGATGCGGTTATTGACCGGCCATAGAGAGTAAGAACGAGTGTGAATGCGGATGAGGAAAGAGAAGAAGGGAGCATTGAAACGAAAGAGGGATTTGTAGATAAGGGGAGCTTGAAAGTTCTTCTGTAGCGGAGGGGGAACCAATGCAGTTCCTGACACAGAAGGAATGTAGAGAAGGACTGGCAGGAGGGAAGATCTGTCTTTCTACAGCATTGAGTATAGACTGAAGAGGGATGAGATGGGTAAGAGGGAAACCAGAAAGAAGGAGATTGCAGTAATCAAGGCTGTAGATGATTAGGGAGTGGATGATGGCTTTTTATAGCATTAGCGGTAAAGGAAGGGTCTGATTCGGGCAAAATTACAGAGGTGGCATTGGAAGGATTGAGAGAGGGATTGGATGTAGAGGGTAAAAAAAGTGAGGAATCCATGATGACATCCTGGCAGTGAGCTTGCGGAACAGAGGAGATAACTGTTACAAATGGTGATGCAGCGGATTGGGCAGTAAGGGGACCAGTGGCTGGAAAACTATGATCTATTTCTTCCATGATAAGCTTATGTAAACACTGGAACATAAATGAAGAGAATGTAGAGAAGCAACAAGACACCTTAGAGAGAAGGGATGGGGAGAGTTTAGGAGAGGTCAGTGGTATGCATTACGTTGCAGAAGCAGCTTGGTCTGATTAGGAGGCTCTTAGGAAAGAAATGGGATGCTCATGTAAACAAACAGTTAACTAACTACAGGACATGGGGTTCTTTCTCCTCGCATGTCTGCAAAATTATCACATTTTGCCTGAGACTGATAAACTTTAGTAGAGTATGTGTTAGAGAAGTGTCACCATCCTAAAAAGAACAGTTTACAATATGTCTAAATAATACAAACTATAACTAAAAACTACCTACATATAATTCTTTTTATTACAAACAAAATGTTTATTCATTGGACCCCAAAAAAACTATAAAAACCCCACCTTTACAGCACTAATACAATTTCTATATAATTACATTTACATATTATAGTACAAAACAACACGACTAATCACCTCCCCTTCCAATATGGACATAAAAAAACATGACACAGAGGCTCTCTCCACCAAAACAATAGACAATTTTGCAGAAAACAAAACAATGTGATGAAAAATATATTTTTTTTCTTTTTTTTTCTTTTAATTATACCACTACTGTGTGTGGGTTTCCTTTTTGGAAAGAGACGTTTTCTCACAGAGGAGAAGCAATTGTTCCAGTGAAGAAAGAAGATGCAGCAGCCAATGGTGAGTATTAATGTAACCCCGACACTTACCCTAATCCTTACACTAACCCTCCCCTTCCATTACCCTAACCCTCCCTTCCCCGCAGTCTGACCCTTAGTCTCCCCTTCCTGCAGCCTGACCCGAAGACTTCCTTCCCCATAGCCTAACCCTAAGACTCCCTTCCCCATAGCCTAACCCTAAGACTCCCTTCCCCACAGGCTAACTCTAAGAATCCCTTACCTGCAGCCTAACTTTAAGACTCCTCAACCCGCAGCCTAACACTAAGACCCCCCCTACCCGCAGCCTGACTCTAAGACTCCCTTTTCTGCAGTCGGACCCAAAATCTCCCCTCACCGCAGCCTTACCCTAGGACTTCCTTCCCTGTAGCTTAACCCTAAGACTCCCTTCCCCACAGCCTAACCCTAAGACTCCCCTACCTGCATTCTAACCCTAAGACTCTCTTACCTGCAGCCTAACCCTAAGATACCATTATCTGCAGCCTGACCCTAAGACTTCCCATAGAATCCTAACCCTAAAACTCCCCACATAATCCCCTGTAATAATTTACTCACCTGTCAGGCGGGTCAGCAGTGGTGGTTTCTGAATGATTGGGTAAGTATGCCAATCATTCATTAATAAAATCTTACAATTAGCGTATTTTCGAAATAGAGACTGCTGAAAATTGCTTTTTAGTCGTCTCTATTTCAGATACAGAATTTTCGAGGTGGCAACTGCATCCCAACTCTACTATACCAAATGACTGCAACATAACTATTTATTGGAAGGAGTTATTTGCTTGAGAATGCAAGTGTACAGAGTTTGAGTATCTCGCCCCCTTAAAATATGAGGAGGCGGCACCAGGCCCGGCAGGGGGGGGGGCACAGGGGGGACACGGCGGAGACTGGAAGGCAGCTCATACAGTAGATTCCTGTTTGAGCTGCCGCGGAAGTCTCTGTGTAACTACTGCAGACGTTCATACAGGAACTTCCTGTATGAGCTGCCTGCCTGCCGGTCTCCAGGAATGTCTGCGCCTGTATGAGGACGAAGGTAAACCGAGCCTGCATATATATATTGGTTTAAACATATGTATAAAGTGTTTTAAACCTGGATACACAGCTGTGGCCCCAATGGGTTGATGGGTGTAAGAAAGGGCTGGTGGCAGGTTAGGAGGTAGATTCAATCTTAAATTGTGAATTGTAGCAACACTTTTTAATACTTGATTGTGTTTTCATTAAAATGAGGCAATAGTTTACTATAAAGCTATATAAAATAAATAAATATTTCTCCAGCTCTCAGTACAACACAGTGGGTGGTTTGTGTAGCAGTTCCCCCTCTTCCCTCTTCCATGCTAATATAGAGATGTGAGGAAGCTGACTCATCAGTAGATCAGCAGCTTGTGAACAGTTTTCATTTCATAAACATTAATTTTAGGAGTATATAGTTCCTTTTTTTTTTTTTGCATTTTTTTCTCTGATGCCAGTAACTAAAACTATGGGACATTGTTTGAGTCCTATAAAATATTAGAATGTAAATTGGACCTGTACAAATAAAAAAAAAAAAGCTATTTATAAAAGGTGCAGTCATCCTTTAACATAAAATTTCCAAAATAAAAATTTTCAAAGAAAATACACTGCAATTTACAAATTTACAATTTACAAATAAGCACAACACTTTCTGAGTTATTAATCAAAGATCTACAACAAACCAGTGTACAGTGATAATTTCTGTGTAAAAAAAAAAATTAAGTAACATGATAAGCAATAAGCACTCTACAGTGGCATCTGTTTAAAGAAGAGCATCTGCGACCTACACAAAACAGGCCTTCAGGCATTATAATGACCTCTATCATGACATCAACAACATTACATATCAACAATTACAGCAATATATCATTAACCACATGTGCTCTAACTCATCTACTAAACATCGAAGCTGTCACATCATTATAAATCTTCATTTCTAATATAACTGAAAATAATCCTCTAGTAGAGACCTTTTCTGAAATTATTATGTCATTGTTGGCATCTACAGTAAATATTAGCTTCTGACAGTGAAATCCAACAGACTTAAATGTGAGTAAAGGCAGAGTAACAATTTAGTATAGTCTGATTATACAGTATTATACAGTTTCTCTGACGTTAGTCATTGTGGAATTATAAGTGCCATCATTTCTGATATGCTGAGGATTATTCCTGAATTTCAGTAGTATGTTGCTAAGGAAGATTTCTGTGGGAATATATCAGACAAAAGGGACTGTGGGGGAGAATGAATAGGTAAAGGAAAAGTGTAGATGATTCAAGGAACACCCAAGAGAAAGACAAAATGGAGGAATGGCTGTTATCTTTTTAAAGGCAAAGTAATGCTAATCTGGCCCAGGAGTAAACTAAATGTTGTGGTTATGTGATCACTGATCCAGTGATGCTCAAGAAAATCTGCAAGAGGCTTTAGAAGGGCAGAATTAACTATAGATGGGGCTACAAACAAAGTAGGTGGAATTAGCATAGTGTAAAAAACTTTAATAAGGGCAATGCAAATATATGATGTGGGTGGGGTTATGTATAGATAATTAAGTACAGAAATAAGTGCTGTGTAAAAGCATTACAATCAAATACAATATCTAGGACTAGGATTTCAGAATACAATAAGAGGAATTTTGGTGACCACTATGCAATGCATGTATTCTAATCACCACCACCCAATACAGAATGCATCATAGTGACCTCCATTCTATGCAGAAAGCATCCTAGTGACCACCTCCCATTACTGTCAACATTCTAATTCTCTTCAAATAAAAGATCAGCTGCTGGGTGAACTCAAAAGGTCACTGGCCCCATCTGATGGTTCTCATGAAAGATGTGCATCTTCTATGGCTTAAATGTCTTTGTTCAGTGATGGTGTAAATACTGTGCTTTACCATGTAAGAATCTTATCAGATTTTTGATCATGGAATGCATTGAAGCTATATGGAAGTAATTGGCAGGAGCAGTTTTGTGTTACTTTCATTCTTATCCAATGATTAAAGATCAGTTGTGGCATTCTTCTATTTTATTAAATCTTATTATTGTTTCACAAACTGCCATAGGTTCAGCTGATTTGTGAGTGTCGTTTGGTTCCGCAGTGAAAATGCTTCAAGTGAAGTGTTAGTGCTGCTTGATAGCCTTCTGGAAATGTATGTGTAGTTTAAAGCCTTTATGATCAGTGATAATTAAAACAAAAACACATTTAAAAGAGAAAAGATAAAAAAAGAAATTATAATAGGCAGATTAGGGTATACTTACCCATATAAGGCTTTGTTCCAGCAACCGTTGTGATTTTTGTACCTTGATTAACCAGTGTTGCAATATTAAAATCAGTGATATGTACATGTCCTGCACAAACAAAAAGATGCAGAAAGAATCAATCTCATTCATTTGAAATAAAAATTTGGTACAGTTAGGTGTATGATACATATCTGTTACACATTTAAGTAACACTTGTTTACTGTAAAAATAACAACTAATGTTTTTGTTAAATGCATTGTCAACTGTACAATATATTTTTACATTTTTTTCAGTAACATAATGAAATCCTGAAAACTGACACCTCACAAAACTTTTGAAAATATTTTATTGTATTTTGCATTCTATTGCACAGCTTTACAATTAGGATAAAATGAAACTAAAATGTGCATATTTCTTCCTGGAAAAATCAAGATCAATGCATATGGCACAGAGGAGGTGTAGACACTTAGGTTTCCAGAACCCTATCTTAACTTAATAGCACGGATCTGTGTCCTCACGGACGGAGATACAAGCGGAACTTCTCCCCGCCCCTGGCACTTAATTACCATGCCTAACTTCACCTGTATGGCAGGGTTTAGGTATGTAGGGTTTAAGCCCCATTTAAGGAAAACATTTTTCCATGCAGAACCAAGTTCCATAGGGAAGAAGTTATGACACTTAACATACCGCACAAGCATGCGCCAATGTTAGATGTCAAGGGGACTTACGCAAATCACTTGCATAAATCCCCTTCCGAGCCCAATTCTGAATCAGGACCATAATTACTGAGAGGGTTAGCATTATTAAGCCCCATAACAAGTTTTATTGGTGTTCTAGTGATGCACCAACTGTTTACCAACTATTTTGTAGCTACATATGCATGAACAAGACTGCTTAGTTTTCATTGGAGAGCAACAACTTTAGAGATAATCACTGTGTGTGCAAGGCTTTATGCTAACAGTAGCTGTGATTGCACTTGCACACACAGCAATTACTACTAGTCATCTGGGTGTGATATGCTGCAATGAATGTCAGAAAGTCAACACTAAATGGCTGACAGGTGTAAATGATTGATCGTTCTTAATCTGACAGCGTCATTGACACCTGTCAGATAGAATGCTGTAATGCTGACATTTACTGTGTTTGGCATTACAGTAATTCAGATGCCAAAATCCAACCCTAGCTATAGCATTAGCCACTATTTAACCTGCTAGTAAAGTTAAGTAGTTAAGTTAAGTAGTGGCAATGTATCCCTGCATCTGCTGCCTGCATCCTACAGCTACTATGATCACCGTGATACTGATGTGTCTTGCAACCTTTATATGGGGATAGGAAACAGAATAGGGGTCAGAGAGACATATGATGAAAGAGTGATGAGAAGTGTAGGTTAGATAGAGATGGTAATATAAAGAGGGCTTACAGAGACACAGGGAGAGAAAGTAAGTGTGTGTGTGTGTGTGTGTGTGTGTGTGTGTGTGTGTGTGTGTGTGTGTGTGTGTGTGTTGTAGACCACAAGGGGAAACAATATATCTTTTTATTCACTTTTTCATTCTTTCCCCTTTTTATGTAACTAAACTTTAATTAATATGAATAAAGTTTAATACTTTTAAATTTCAGGAAGCGAATGCACCAAAATTTATCATTTTCTTTCTCCTGGTTTGAAGTTTTAGTCTAAGGCCAAAGGCCCAGATCCAGACCAGAGGTAATTATGGCCGTCCTCATAGCAGGGAGTGCACCCCCACTCTGTAGTGAAACACTTACGTGTCCAGATTCCTACCTTAACTTTTACGATCAGGTATGCAGCCTTACGGCCGCATACCTGATCGTAACAGGGCTTCCCCCGCCTTGTCCCTTCATTACCTTGACAGCGGAGATACAACACTCATAAAGGGGGGGAAAGCCCCTTTCTTGTAAGAGCCGGTGTATGTAACATACGATACGTACGCCAACCATTATGGTGTCATAAGAAGGTTGTGCGCATGCACAGGGAAAATACGTACGCACTGTATGTAATTCCCGTCATCCATAGTACAGGATCAGGCCCAAAGTCTCAATTAAATAAAAGTAGCAAACCCCAAATAATATATAATGACTAAAATAATAAAAATAGGTATATTGATTGGGGTATGCCTTGCATCCCTATCCACATGGATGGCCAAACGCTTCCTCAAGCTAAATATGGACAAAACAGAAATAATTATTTTTACTCCCCCGTGGATTTCCTCCCCCCCATCACCATAACCATTGGTGATATCTCTCCCTCCTCATCCCCTCAAGTTTGTTGCCTGGGTGTCATCCTTGACTCCTCACTTTCCTTTATAGCACACATCCGTGCACTCTCTCATTCTTGTCGTTTCCACCTACAAAACACTGCACGCATCCGTCCCTTCCTCACCAATGACACTACTAAAACCCTCATCCACTCTCTAGTCATATAACAATTCGACTACTGTAATCTCCTCTTTGTAGGTCTCCAACTCACCCGTCTTTCCCCCCTTCAATCCATACTCAATGCTGCTTCAAGACTCATCTTCCTCTCACTCCGCACTCCTTTATGTCAAACCCTCCACTGGTTTCCTGTCCGCTTCAGACCTCTCTGTAAACTCCTTGCCCTCACCTTTAAGGCCCTCTTATCATCCACTGCTCCATACCTCTCTTCCCTCATCAACATGCACACCCCTTCCGTTCTGCTAACCAGTACTGTCTGACCTTTTTACTGATCACAACATCTCACACCCACATCCAGGACTTCTCCCGTGCTTCACCTTTGCACTGGAATCACCTCCCTTCTTCAGTCAGACTCTCCCCACATTGCAGGTCTTCAAGCATTCACTCAAAACACACCTGTTTAGGCTAGCCTACCTCTCCCCCACTTAACATCCTCACTCCTATACCTTCTTTTCCCTCCTTCCCTCTTTCCTCCGCTCACACCAGCAGTCCACTGCCTTCCCTCTTCTTATGTGTTCTGTAACTTCATCCCTCCCACTTAATGTGTTAGTTTACGTGAGCAGGTCCCTCCATCCTAATGTTGTTCTCTCCTTCACCACTCCCCCCTCACTTTGTACCCTCTTGTCCCCCTCTAGTACCCTTTTACCCCATCCCCACATGGTGGCTCCCTCTCAACCTCTTACTGCTCTCTATCCCCTTCTCCATGATCTGCCAAGCTTGACACCTCGTATTTTGCCTTGCGTTCTGTGCTTCACTTTATTGTATTTTGTGATATTTTTGCTTTCCATCCCTAGCCTGTATGTCTGTACTGTATTTTGTTGTATTTGTCTGTCACCTTGTGGTTCTTTATAAACAATAATAATAATGATAATAATAATAAATAAGTAATAAGTAAGAAACCACCATAATCAAAATCCTTAAAAATACACATATTTTTATTAGTAATAAATATAAATTAGAGAGAAGCATCGACCCTGTGTTTTGGTTCTAAATTTAAAAATTGTTTCATCAATAAATAATTCATGCTTTATTGGTACAACAGTGGAGGTGTGCATTTGTAAGGATCCTTTGTCCAGGAACTGAGTTCTTGGTTTTGTTTTGCTCTGTATATGGTTCTAAATCTTTCTCGGATTTTGGTTTTGGCAAAACCACCCTGAAATGTTTTGTTTTGTTTTGTATCTGTATTTTCTTTTTTTAACTGATAAAATCAGCTAAAATCATATCATTTCTATGTATTTTTGCATCCACTAAAATTCATAACATTAATAACATTTGGTTTCAGTCAAACTGGACCACCATACAATATTGTTTTCTCCAATAACTATTGGATAAAGGCTACAGCAGCACATCTAAAAAACAAAGGCCCTAATTCAGACTTTGAAAATAAGAAAGGAAAGTTAGACCTGCGCAAAACTATGATGCTTTCAGGGGAGTCAAATTTTATCTGTTGCAAATAGTATTAGAACTGAGAGGTAATATTTCCCAACCCAAGACTAAATAACAGTGTAAAATTGCTTGTTTATTTAGGCCCCTATAAATTTACTTTTGGGGATAATAAATAATACATAAACGAAGAACGAAGAAAAAACAAACACATTTTGGGTTAGTTAGCCCATTGCTGTAGACAACAAGTCTTCAGTGATGGACTTTGCAACAGGATGACAGGAGTCATACTTCGTTCCTCTAGCAAAAGCTTGTTCCACAGGCAAGTGCTATTTGAAACAGTGAGTCTTCATTCACCCCCAGCAGCAGCAGTACTTTTGTTCATGGGAGTGATCTCTCCCTAGAAGAATGGATGCAGGACTAGATGATGATGATGAAGAATGAAGGGAAGAATGCTTGTGCTGGGATCTCTCCATAGTCCTGGTAGCTTTGGATAAACAAGTTGCATAAAATTTCTGCAAAATGATGTAACAGAGTGGAGGTACCTAGCCACTGCTTACTTTGGCACTACAAAGGGCACAGATAATTTGACAACTGTTGGCAGGATTTAAGTAAAAATATTTCTACAAATAGGAGGTGGATTTCTTGCTTCTTTTTGCCCAGACAGGCCAATGCACTTTTGCCTGGCACAAATTATTGGCACAGGTGTATGACTTTATTACACAAAAACCACATAATCCGCCACCATTTTTGTCAACTTGTAGTTTTACAACACTAGCCATCATCATTAGTGTCACACACACAATGATTTCCCTCATCTTGTTTCACATTTATAAGATCCACAATAGCATCCTCAATTTCTATGTCTACACAAACATCAATAAGAATTTACAACTGCTTATCCTCACATCTGAAGAGGTCTTAGAAATGGGAAAGGGAGGCTCGTCTAGAAGTACAGTGTCTGAATCAGAAATGTTAGACTTACACATATCATTTGTGGATACCCTTTCACTATCTTCATAAATCTCTGAAGTTTGTGAACCCACAATTTCTTCTTGGGCTTAGTGTTTACTTTGGCCATGGATTCATCTTTAGCTGTAGAATTAAGTTTGCAGAATAGTTCTATCCCTACCAAATATCTTTAAATGTTATTTCAAACTGGAACACTTTGGAAACTTTAAATTGGAATCCAGAATTATATTTTTAAAGATGTTTGCATTTTGGAAGTGTGAAAGAGGCATAGAAATTAAAAGAGTGTAAAGAAAAATCAAAAAAGACAGCAAGGTTGTAATTGTGGTGCACTGGAACCAAAATGTTTTAATCTAAAACAATTAATAAATCATATGTATAGCAAAGGTATTAACCACCTAACTTCACTGCCAGAGTGAAATGAAGATCAAATGCAAAAAATTCTAAATTAGAAAGAACCAGACTATAAAGTCCTGTTGCTGCTAATGCATCAATATCATGTAAACTAATTATTAAAAATACATGTTCTGCATTGAGTAACACCACATGCTCTTGATTGTGTCTTACTATAAGTAACTGGACTCTAGTAAGAAAGTTTTGGAATAGATTGGGACATAGAAGTTGTTAGTTATACATCATGCGTGTACAACGGGGTGTTTAGGTACGATTAAATGTCATCATGCATCAAAGTGCAATGGTTTTTGAACTAAAACATAACTATTAAACTACATATAAGCAGCATAGAAGCAAAAACATGTTTTGGTCAGAGTGTGATGGACTTCATTTTCTTTATTACGAATGTGGTTTGCCAGTATAGTGGTCTTTATTTCAAATGTTTCCAGTCTGCATTTTAGAAAGCGGCTTTGATGCGCCTCCTGGAGTCATCCACCTAAAACCTACCCTAAGCTAACCCTAACTTTCCCATTCTTTAGCTCTAACCTTAATGCTCTCTAACACTATGACTACCCTACCAGCAGCCTGACCCTAAAACTCCCCTACTCGCAGCCTGACCCTAAGACTCCCTTCCCTGCAGCCTGACCCTAAGACTCCCCTACCTGTAGCCTGACCCCAAGTCTCCCCTCCCAGCAGCCTGACCCTAACACTTCCTTCCCTGCAGCTTAATCCTAACCCTCCATAGCGCACAGCAGAACCCTAACCCTCTATGCACCACAGCCTAACCCTAAACCTAAACCCTAACCTTTTACCTGCCGCAGCCTAACCCTAATCTACCTGCTGCAACTGGCCCAGCTTCTCGTTGCCCGGAACTGAAAAATACTGGTAGGTTTTTGTTCCCAATAGTAAATTTCTATTTTCAAGCTATTGAGAACAATGATACAGCCGCTATTGAGCTGGCGGCTGTATCTTGTTCTAAATATGGTAACCGCATCCCCTGTATTACTGTGTTTACTGCTGTTTTGGTAAATTCTAATCCTTCCGTCAGTGACATGAAGTAATAGAAAATGCAAATATGTAGACTAAAGTCAAGTTAACTTTATAGCCCTGAACTTAAACTCGGCAACCTGCACTCTATTAATCACACCTTCAGCTGTAATCCTTTAAAAACACATGATTATTTTCATTCAGCCAAGAGCTTTAGCCAATAATGAGTAGTGTAATTTTTTAAATCTTTAGACTAATCATCAAAAACCTGCATATTATATAACTCTATTTACTTGCTATCCTGTGGGTATAATAAAATAATGACATTTTATAACCTATAATAGCTGCTTGTTAACACTGTTCCTAAAAGCATGTTTTGGTATTGACTGGAGAGCCTAAATGCACCAGCTTTGGCCAAAAGATACCTCTATAATCAATGGTAGCTTTAGACAGGACAAAGCAATAATGGAAAGATTATAGTGCATAAATTAGTGTAATTTTAGATATTGCATAAAAAATGTGTTATTCCAAAATAGAGATGGAAACACCTGACTTTACAACAAATCCAACATTAACCATGTACTTCCCTAGAAATGTAACTGAATCAGTTTATTTGTTCTCATCTATTTCAACCCCCCCCCCGGCACCATGGTGCTAACCACAGTCATCCCCCCCCCCCCCAAAAAAAAAAATCAGAGAAGAATTGAGAATTTAGGATCAGACAGGCATGTGAATGGGCATCATGACTTTCAGCTCATCCTGCCCAAATATTTGTCATTTTGACAGCTTCGATGCAGCTTCCATAACTGTGTATGGGCTATGCAGGAAATGATGGAAAAAATTCCAGCGCAAAAAATGTAACAAAGGCAAAACTGTGATACATCACCCTGCACCCAAGATGGTGGATGCAGTGGGAATTTCAACAGCAATTCCAGCCCATTCCCACCTGGAACCGACAAGGCAACAACACACACAGAACAGCTTACACTGGTACACTATACCAATATGGACCAAGCTATAAACAATGTTTTCAGGCCCCAGCTACACATCAATTATCCCAGATGAACCAAAGGGTAGACACTTTGCAGTAAAGAATGGAGCTATATTTCCAAAATGTAGATTACCCAGGGTTGATGACTTTCTATTTCTGAGATCTGGGAGATCACAATGGAAAAAAAGAGATGCCGGTACAGGGGTGGGTCTTGATGCTGTGTAAGTACTGTAGGTGCTCATACAGGAACTTCCTTTATGTGGAGGAAGAGAGAGTGCACCCACACACTGTAGAGGAAGAGGTAAGGTAAGTAAAAAAAAAAAAAAACATGATGGGCAGCTGGTGGCGCATGATGGGAGTCCTGGGGGGGGGGGCTGTTGGCACATAATGGGGAATACTGGAGGGGGGGGGGGGGGGGAAAA
>WWET01000336.1:374709-388237 GCA_011038615.1 Limnodynastes dumerilii
AAAAAATTTTATTTACATTTTTTCAAGACGTTATTTATTTATATTCCAGCGGTCTACCCATACATATACCCCTTTTTCTCCTCCTAATAACAGCTATTAGGGGGAGAAAAAGGGGGTTTTATGGGGAGATTGCTGGAAGAGAATTCTAAACGCCAGTCTGAAATGACGTTATTTTAACTCTCAGAGCAGAGTATAAAACTCCGCTCTGAGGGTTAGTAAATAGCCAGCCCCATTGAAAACAACGGGGCTGGCGAGGGCAGGTGAAGTTTTGCCGCATGGCCATGGAAACTGGTGATTTCCATGGCGGTGCAGCTGTTGTAAATAGCAAAAAGTTCATTTTTGGAGTTATTACTTCATAACTCCAAAAATGAACTTTTTAAAGCTTTAGTAAATAAAGCTGTATATGAGGGGCTGCACTAAGGACTGAAACTATATGAGGGGATACACTAAGGACTTATACTATATGATACAATACTATACTGTATATACTATATATACAATGGGCCGTTACTTATGGGCCACTGCCGTGGGCTTGCCCCCCAGGCCAAAATATGCCAGCCAGCCTCTGCTGCTGACCGCTGATTGGCCAGCAGCCAAAACTGCAGCACATAGGATAGGGCATTCCCCTAAGCATGGGGAAATGACAAATTACAGGTAGAAGCCAGGAGGTGGAGTGCTTGCCCGACCGAAGCTGCGGCAGCGCTCCACGTGTCATTGTTTACATGCTGCGTTCGGCATGTTCAAGAGCAGGCTAGCGGGAGAGGCAATCAGTAAGTAATCTACATGCCCCCTCGCTTGCTGCAACGGCATGTAACAACCAGATATCATCTCTTTCTTGTATGTCTAGTGGAACTGCTCCAAATATTAGAAGCAATCTCCCTTTATTATAATGTCAATAGTCTACCTTTTCAAAGGTTTCCAAAGATGTTCTAATCTACAAGTATGCTACAAATTGCTCAGACAACATCAGTCTTGCAGCTTGCCAAATAAGAGCCATAAGGGGGAAAAAATTCAATCTTTATTGTTCAATGTTTTTAACCATAATTGGTACATTTATCAAATGGGCCACGGCTCTAGCAAACATATGTAAAAGCTTTCACAGTATATGGGGCAACAGAACCCCACTCCAAATCAAACCATTCTTAAATATACTAAATCTTTAGTTCTGACCACTGTTCCACTGTTATTGTTAAAGGTTGTAAGGTTCCCTATTGAAAAATATATACAAAAAAATGTTATTTTATTAACACAGAAACATAGAAAGTGACCGCAGATAAGAGTCACATGGCCCATCCAGTCTGCCCAATACTGACCCTATTTACCCTCAATTTAGTTTAAGCATGTATAAACTGTTATACTGTGTTACCCTTAACCATCTCAGATGGGAGGCTATTCCACTTATCTATCACCCTTTCAGTGAAGTAATTTTTCCGCCAGTGAAGTAATTTTTCCGCACATTTCCTCTGAATCTACCACCCTCCAGTTTATATTCATGCTCCCGTTTTCTATTACACCTCCTCCTTTGAAAAATGCCACCCTCCTCTAGCCGGTCACAACCCTTGATATAGCATGATTTTGCATTTTTTGGCATTAAACTGCAGTTGCCACACTCTTGACCATTCCTCCAGTCTACCTAGATCATCCCTCATGTTGTGTACCCCTCATGGTGTGTCTACCCTGTATGTATAATCATTTAGTTTATGGCTTGATGCCATGGCAACCTAACAGTCCCCTTCCTAATGGACTGAGCAGCTTAGTCTCCTTCACAATTGTGACCTTTGCTGTTCAGTCTATTAAGGCAGGGGAAAGCCATACTCAACTCGCAGGATCACAGCAGCGAGTAACACAGTGACCCCACACAACAGAGGCAGGGGGAGACGAAGTAAATGCTTCCCTACAAACAACAGTAAACCCCAGCATCCAGAGTATTAAAAAACTTGGACACCAGCAGCAATAAAGGGAAGATTTGCTGAACACAATTGATTTGGAGAGGGAGACAGTTTTGCAAGACCTCTCAGGCTACATGACAAGCCAGTGAATGGTGAGTATACATGTTATTACTAAATTAAAAATATTGTTAGCTTGAGTTTGAATATCAGTTAGGAATTCTACATGATAAGATAATAATTGGATACAAGCATTTAATTGCCATTTCAAAATCCATCTGCACCACACACAACAGCGATTATAGGTCCAATCTGCCAATAATTGTAGGATATGTATGAAAATCACTTTAGTGTATGGACAGCTTTAGCCTTGTAGATATTTATAGTCCAAGAACACATCTGCAACCTCATGTTAAACATATTCTATATTAAGGCATGTTGGAAATGCATTTTTATACAGTATAAGTCATTTTCTTGTAAGGAAACACATTATTCTTAGAAAAGCCAGATAAATATGTGCAGACGCTTTCATGCTCTCATATTCCTCTGATATATGCTGGGACCCAATTCCGGACAGTGCTTCCAGACTCCAAGAAGTGCAGGAAAATCTCACACAGATGTTTAACAGTGGGGCATGAGGTTATGAATGTCACCTAAAAGGGTGTCTGATGATCCTATTTTCTACAAATCATTGCATTCTGGTCCCTCATCTACATTACAATGCTGTGATTTTCAGCATTGTTTGGTGAGGAGCAGACATGATTTACATAATCTTACACCTGGAGACTATCAGCTGTAAAAGGATAAATAAAAGTGACAAATATGTCTTACATCTTTGTGTATAAATTCTGGTTGGCTCAGCTGCACGTTAGAAGATTAGAAGCTCTTATGAACTAATGTGATATTATAGAGGCAATAGCCAATCAAAGAGCTTTGAACATCCAGTAGGCAGCATTTAGTAAATTTTAAGGCTTTGAACACAAAGTAACTCAGGTAGAGATGGCAACATTGATGGAACTCCCATTCCTAACACATACCAAGCTAATTACATTCGGAAAATAAGTCTGGGCTAGACTGGGCTGGAAAAGGTTTAAAAGCAGCGTTAAATGTAACAAATTGACAATATACAATTTTTGGTTAAAAAACTGTTCAATAAATAATAAAGTAGTATGTAATGATTGTGGCTACAACTGAACCTGTCAAATTTTTTCAGCCTTTACATAGACCATGACCAACATATGATCTGGTTTAAGATCCACTTGAGCAGACTTACAAGATATTACCTGAAAGAAATAGGCTCATTACATCACGTAACTACTAATGCCTGTTTCTGTACGCCGTAGGCTGCAATTTGATACTTCACAATAAAGAGCCCACTGGAGTGAAACTGATGATCACCTGAGCAGCCTCTAAATAATACACACCATTAGTGCTAGTTAACAGACTATCAATACTATAAAAATGCACATTCTGATTATTGTACTTTAAGTTCATACAAAAGAATTTCTTAATTTAACCACATTAATCTAATCTATAATAAGCCCCTACTTTGCCATTACATTATATAAGAGTACATTTACAAAAACTTTTTAACAAAAAAAAAATTACATGCCCCTATATATGTCTCCAATTAGATTGTAGATAAGGGGTTCTCAACCAGTGGTACTAGTACCACTGGTGGTACTTAGACCACTGTAAGGTGGTACTCAGGGCAACTGGGCAAGGTTGTAAGGAGGTATGATACCAAATGGCTAATAATTTAATTAATGAAATATCTTGGGGATAAATAGCATAGTTAGAAAACAAACCTTAAAATCACTGCAAAATATGTATAGAACAACAAAAACCCTGCAAACACAAACACACACACTATATTATATATTATATTATATTTAACAACAAAACAATGCCTGGCAGAGTACTCTAGCCATTACCAAGCAACTAACCATAATCTGCTATCTTCAAAGTAAAAGTCAGAGAATTAGTTTCAAATATCTGCAGGCTTCTCTGTTAGGTGGTCCTAACTCTAAAAATCAGAGTCCCAACTATGGGTCATATATCATAAATCATGCCGCCGGAATAACAAACCCGACGGCACTCTCCTGGCCAGTGGAAACAGGATTGCAAAAAAAATATAAAATAAATAAATAAATAAAAAACATTTTAAATGTTTTTTTTCTGGTGGGGTAGGGAAGGGACAATACACACAATAAACACAGCCACTAGAGTTATGCACAGCAGGGATGGTTCCGCTACAGGCCTGTCAGATTGTATGAATGGCAGCTGAGCAGTGTCAGATAGACTGCTGGACTAATTTTCCCTGGGGGACCCCATGCCCTAGCACCTGTCCTACTTACACTATAGGCAACACCTAGCACTATATGTGGAATTACATATCTATGTAGTAACTAACATCAAACTATTTTACATTTTTTGTATTAACAGGTTTTTATATAGTGCCATGTATTACATAGCGCTTTACAATTTTAACAATTATAATAAGACTGGGTACTAACAGACAGACTGAGTAGTTTTCAATAGTGCACGACAATAGGAAAAAACCTTTCTTCATTTTATTTGTAAGGATGTGTAATTCAGAGGTATAAAGAGGGAAAGACTGAAAGGGGTGAATGTCTCCGCAGAGAATGGCCCCATTTTGAAAGTTTGGAACTGGCTGCTAAATCGAATGTTTTTGCTTTGAAGAGGTGATCTCTGGAGCACCAAAGACGGAGCTCCGAAAGGCAAGTATAACTCTAACCCTAACCCTCCCCTTCCATGACCCTAACCCTCCCATCCCCACAGCCTGACCTTGATCCTCCCTTCACCACAGCCTAACCCTAAGACCCACTGCCCGTAGCCTAACCCTAAGTCTCCCATCACCACAGCCTAAATCTACACTCCCCTACCCACAGACTGATCCTAACTCTTGCGCTCTCTTCCACAGAGCATAGGCCTAACACTAACCCCGGTGGGGTCTGCGGCGGGTACGATGGGCATCTGTTTCTGAAAATGAATGGGTAAGCATGCCGATTGGCTATTCGGCTATTGACTTACCTATTCAAAAAAAAACTTGAAAATGGCTGTTATTTGAAATAGAGAAAGCAAAAATGAGTTTTCGGCTGTCTCTATTCCAAACAGCCATTTTCGGGTCAAAGACTGACAACGATCCATATGTTGCTTAATGTCAAGCAGCTGAGACTGCCTGGAAAAAGGCAAATAAAATGAACAAATAAATAAATAAATAATAAAAAGCCATTAGTTGCACTGCTATATTTCATTTTTTAATACGAGTAAAATGAAACACGGGTAAAACTACTGTGGGTCATTTAAAATAATACACTAGTTTTCCCCTATTATTAATAATAAACATCATTAATATTCATGTGGGTAAAACTATAGGAAACTATTTCCCCATTGTTAATAAACCACAGTACGTGACATCTTTTTCTATTGTACAAAACAGAGAATCAATCTGCTGCCTAAAAATAGGACAAAAATATTAAAAGGTTAAAGTGCCAAAACAGTTAACAATAAACTACAGTTGCTTTGAATTTTGAAACACCTTGGCTTGTGGAGCCTATTTTTCCAATTTCAACTTCCCTACATCTAAAGCTAGGAACACCCCTGTTGTAAATGTTTTTATATTGAAATATGTTCCTAAAATTACTGTTCAGGGGGTTGATCCAGAAGCAAGTACGCTAGTGTATATTTACGCTAGCCGCGGACGTAAAAAAAAACTCTGAACATACGTACCAGCCTCGTATCAATAGCGTAACTACGAACGAAGCGGGAGTGTCAACCATCCGACACTCGTGGTTACACTTCAGAGGCTGGGTGAGGCATTTAAATCATACAGTATGGGCGTGCTTAGGCAGGTATGTACGTGTAGCCTGTACGTACGTCAGTACTTACGCAGCGTAAAATTAAGGAAGGGTTCGGCAAGCGTAAAATGGCCAAAGTACATAAGGGAGTTCATAGTAAATACGCTAGCGTAAATATGCTACATCTTGAAACGTAATGGCTCTGGATCTGAGCCCAGGTGAGGAAAAGAAATGAAGTCCCTGATTCACAGTTAAGAATAAATTTGCAAACTTACCTAAATATACGCACGTGAAACATCAATAATAATTCAGAGAGAATAAAGAACCCTATTAACCGCTCCCCGTGTCAGGAGTGCTACGTAAGGATGTATGTCTTTGCTGCATGTATTTAAGTATGTGCAGACTTAATTAGCTGTGAATTGGCTTTGTGTTTAGTGGCTTAAAATTTGTTATGATTCAAAGATACCCAACTAAACGCACTGATTGTGATTCTGAAAAGTAAATCATTTTTGTCATTTTATAAACAGCAAGTACTTCATACTACTAGGTACTCTCATTTTGTTTACTCATATGTAAACAAAAGTAGCCTTAAAATACAACTTTAAATACAAAAGAACATTATATACTTAATAAAACATATAAATGCTTACTGCATGAAGTTATAAATACAATGATCCACTATATATAGTTTCATAAACATTTTAAAAATGAAAATTTAAATAAGATAAACAACGCAAACAATAGAGTTAAATAAGTAAATCTAATGGTGTTTGGTCTCAAAATTTAAAGAGAAATAAACCTGAAAAAAGTAAATCCAAAAAATGGCTACCTTTACAATCTTAAAGTCTTGCACAAAATGTAAAATCAGCATAGGGGGGTAGATCCAGAATCTACGTATCGAAATGATACGCAGATTACGTACAATAGTTACTACGCATGCGCAGTAGCTATTGTTCATAGAATTACGTCCGTCTATGGAAGACGGACGTAGTTCTGGACCCGGCCCAGGATTTTAAAAACAAGACTTTAGTTGTTTCATGTCAAAAAACACATCTATTGATTAAAAACACGTAGCAGGTGATTACGCATGACCTCACACTAAACAATACTGTTCATCAACTTATGAGAGCTACCTTAACTTTTTGTTTTTTAGTTTATACAAGGCACTCCTACTCGTGAATCAGTCCTAACTCTGTTGGAATGCATTAAGAGTCTTTCCCCTCTAGCCACGCATGCAGGACTCATTCTGTGCTGATGCATGCATCAGTCTTAACTCAGACATCTGTGTTTGTGAATGAGTTGGTCATGATTTCTGTGCGTATATTTTGGTTCTGGGCATGTGCAGTTTAACTAATCTTAAAAATACGCACAGAGATTCTACACTTAAGTGTGAAGACGGTACAAAATGTTTATAGAGGAATGCTAGAAATGGTTACCAGTGCCAAGGTAAGATCGAGCTAAAAGGGTGACTGGTAGGGTATTTTGATATATGTATGTAGGTGTGTTAGTGAAGTAGAGTAATGAAACTGGACTCAGACAGAGATAGATGGTTTTGGGTACACAGACAGCAGGAATTGCATTAGACAAAGCCAAAGTTCAAGGCTAAGACATTCTGGTAAGGTAGCTTGGTATAAGCAGAGAGTACGTGATACTAACATTATGCAATGCTAGCTTATAACTGCACATATGTGTAATGTAGAAATTAGTTAGATAAGTAATACCAGTTAACTTGCTTAAAACAGGTTTATAACCTAATAAGGACACAAGGTCAGTTCCCCAGTCTACGGAACTGACTGCAGAAATGCTCGCTGATCTTTCCAGCTCGACAACAATCGAAATAGGGGCTCCTGCAAACCACTTGATCATTAGTAAGCAAAACTACAACTAATCTAGTTGTATTATTCATGCATATTGCTTATTTTTTTTATTAAATACCATCAATGATTAAGAATTTTCTTGTGTTGTCTTATCACCTGGGGCTATATTTACTAAGCTGGGGGAAAGGAAAAGTGGAGATGTTGCCCATAGCAACCAATCAGATTTTAGCTCTCACTTTCCTATTACATTCTAGAAAATGTCAGCTAGAATCTGATTGGTTGCTATGGGCAGCATGGCAACTTTTCCATTACCGTAGTTTAGTATATCTGGCCCATGGTTTTTAAGGAACCCTCAAGTTCCACTAGGAACAGGGGAGGGTGTTTTTTTAAAAACAAAATTGCTCTAAGAACAAACATTTTTATATTTTTATACATCTAATGGTGTGATTATTAAGGTATTTTCTTAAAACAGGTATTTACAAAATGATCCCATATAGATGTGGTATACAAGCGAAAGTCATGTCTGCTTACAAATCCTGCAAAGACAATCTTTAAGGTCCTAATGGGTAAATAGACAACTATCTTGGTCTGGTTTGGACTCATTTATGAGCACCTGCACTGTGTATGTACACTCTTCCCTCCACTATGATGCTGCTATAATCACAGGGAGTAATAGCAGTTTATGGGTCTTAAAATATTTCTGAGCATGTGCACAAGGTTTGTTATGGAATATAGCATTATACTTGCTCTGCATCAACTCCTAAGCATTCAAATGTTGACTTTACTCTCATATGGCATTTTCCATATCAGAAGAACATTTATTTTTTTTTTTAAGTGCTTCAACTCATGAATGCTGATTGATTTCCTAGCATGGACAAACTGCATCTGTCTTTTGGTCAACTGACTGGCTTGATATGAAACATTAGGTTGCGTAAAGCATTTAAAATAATGCTTTGAACATAATTTACTGTAGACAGGCTTGCTTCTTCTCGCAGTGAGTTTGGCGAATTGTTTCACCATATTTACTAATACTGACCCCTCTAGCGAGGTCACATGACGATCTGCGAGATGTACCCAGATATGGTAGTATCCTGCATTCATAAGATGTCTGAATGATGTCCCAGCACATTGGCAGTGGCTCTCTTTCAGGACTTTGAAAAATTCTCAGCACCAGCTTGAAAAAGTCCTGACGTGTTCATGACGGAAATTTTCAGAGACGGAAGCGTTGCCCCGGTCAGATAAGTTTGAACCTTTTCCTTCTTTTATTTTCTGTTATTTTCTGCCCCCCTGTAATATTTAATAGCGTTCTTTGTTCAAATGAACACCACTGGTAGATCCAGTGGGCAAAATACATATTTTATATATATATGTCTGTGTGAGCTCGTAATTGTTATTATTTTTTTTTTTTTACAAGCATGTGTATTCCATACCCCCTAATAATAGATATTAGGGGAGGAAAAGAGAGGTATATGGGGAGACCGCTGAAATTCATACAATAACAGCATCTGCAGACGGCATTATTTTTACAGTCGGATCTAAGTTTCGCTTTCCTTTAGTAAATATAACGATCAGCCAGTCTCCATTCAGTAGAGAGGGCCGCTGATCGTTGGTGTAGCGGCTATTGATCGCCATCTAAACACTGTTTCCATGGTGATAATTGCTTTGTAAATATAAAACACTTCGATTAAAGGCCGTTTTCACATGAAAACTACATTTATCTCTTGATGGTGGTTTTGTAAATGCAGAACTTGGTTATAGGAGTTAGACAGAAAGGGTAAATGAATTACAGAGAAAACAGCCAAACTTTAATCTCATTTATGACCTTAAAAATAACACGAATAGCCTAAGTTTGGAAAACCTCTCCTTATCTTGAGCAATTTGAAAAAAACGGAAGCGCTAAACCTTTAGATAAAGTCCATTAACACCATGACATGATAGACATTAACATTAACTACATTTGGTGCAATGAATGTAGCTGACAGTTTCCCTGCAGATGAACTTTATAAATGGTTACTATATAGTAAAGTAATGTAAATGAATGATAACCTCTCAGATTTTAAAAGAGTGAGTTTTACAATGCAGTGAATTAAATAAGAAATATTAGTGATATTACATTTCCTGCCTTTTCTCATAAACTCCCTCAGGCGGTATGTCACTCAGCCAAGGTACAAAATGCAGTGTGGTAATGAGGGGATTGAGTTAATGACCTCAGTCTTGCAGCTGCTCCCAGTCAACAAATAATAAATGAGTGTCTGTTACATCCTCTGCTCACTACCAATTGAATTTTAGTGTTTTATTGCCCATGTGACTTGCAAAATGGAGAGAGATTTTAACTTATTCTTTGGACATTGAAATTAAAGCTGACTTTTAGCACGAAAGCATGGTTGGATGATATCCACAGTAATACAATACTTCTAACCACAAAGAACATTTACAAGATGGTGAGAAAAAAAAACAGCAAACCGTACACAGTAAAAAAAACACCTCTACATCGTTTGTAGTGTTAAGTAAAAGCCCAAAAAAAGAAAACACAATTGGGGTAACTACTATTATTATTTTGTCACATACCTTTACATATAAAATGAATGGATAACACATTTTATAGCGCAATGAGAAATAACCAATTGCCTTCAGGGCAGTACATGAAACTCTATTTGTTATAAGAAGTATCAGATATTTTTTAAAATATAAAAAAAAAAAGAAAAAAAAAATATTTTTCAAATTGAATTTGCCACCCATCACTGTAACAAATACCTGCTTATCCATAATGTCCAGTGATTAAAACAGCCCCAAATATAGCACTGAACATAATTCATTGCAAACAAGGAGAGGAGCTCGGCAGTGATGAGCCCCTTAGCAAGGACTAGGGTTTTCGGCGCCTCCCCCTGCAAACTTTATATTTCTGCCCACCTGTTTAAAAATGTATAATTATAGTTACTAGAGTATAGTATCCATGGACCTGATTCAAGCTTAAGAAAGTGTAAGGTTCTTAATTATACGCAACTAGTAGCAAGGCGACTCCCCCGTCACTCCCCCGGTTTTCAGGATCTTAAATCGACTTATGAATCCCCATCATGTCTCTCCAACACACGGTATCCCCATAATGTCTTTCAAGCACCGCCATAATGTCTCTCCACCACACAGTATCCCCATCATGTCTCTCCAACACACAATATCCCTATCATGTCTCTCCAACACACAGTATCCCCATAATGTTTTCTCAGCACCCCCATAATGTCTCTCTACCACACAGTATCCCCATCATGTCTGTCCAGCACCCCCATCATTTCTCTCTAACACACAGTATCACCATAAAGTCTTTCCAGCACCCCCATAATGTCTCTCCATCATACAGTAACCCCATCATGTCTGTTCAGCACCTCCCAGTATCCCCATCATGTCTCTCTAACACATAGTATCCCCATAATGTCTTTCCAGCACCCCCATAATGTCTCTCCACCACCCAGTATCTCCATAATGTCTGTCCAGCACCCTCATGTCTCTCCACCTCCCAGTATCCCCATCATGTCTCTAGCACACATCATTCCTAATTTATGTCCTGTCCAATTACTTACCTTTGAAGTCTTCTTTCTTCTGGCTGCTGCCTCTCCTCCGTGGTGGGCTCTGTGACGCTGATGTGACCTCAAGTCACTCCAGCGTCATCAGTGAGGGGGAGGCACTGCTGCACTCTGCATCTGCCTGTCTCACAGGCAGAGCAGTGTGAATGGACGCCGCTCTTAGACTCTGTAAGGCTCTCTCATCAGACACCTTACATTGTTTAACAGCGGCGTCCATGTCAATGCTGCGGTGCAGGGAGGGGGGGGGGGTGAGCGCCCATCCAGCATGGCGGAGCAGGTCCCGCCAGCCCTGAATGCCATAGGGCTATCTTTAGGTTCTTAGTTGTGGTGTGCATAGGATGGCTAAATTAGAACTTTTCTGGCTATCCAAGCCCAGATGCGATCATTTAAATACCTCACTTCACCCAATCTTCTTATGTGCGTTCTTAAGTTTTCCCAGCAGGCCACTTCCTTCTTAAGTTACTACGAACCATGCAGCAGTAGGTTCATAGTGGTGATTCACAGCAGTACCATTCCTAAGTCCAACGTAGATTACGTATAATAAGTTACTACGCATGCGCATTGTATGCTTTCCTTAAAATACGCACCAACATTCTTGTAACCACAATGCAGTTAAAAAAGGCCTCCTTGCCTCACAAAAACATAAAACTTTTGTAAACATAATACAATAGAAGCATGGCCTTGTAAGCACTTATTTATCCAGTTTGTGTGTGTACAGTGTATATATTCATCCAAACTCTTCCCCTTGCATGTACTCCCCCTTATGTGTCTCCAGCCTCCCAGTATTCCCATCATGTGTCTCCAGCCCCCAGTATTCCCCATCATATCTCTATAGCCCCTCAGTATCCCCATCATTTCTCTCTAGCCCCCCCCCAATATCCCTCTCATGTCTCTGAAACCACCCAGTATACCCATCATGTGTCTCAAGCCTCCCAGAATATCCATCATGTCCCTGCAGCCCCCCTTCAGTATTCCTCATCATGTGCCTCCAGCCCTCCTCAGTATTGACCATTATGTGCCTTCCGCCCCTCTCAGTATCTCCCATCATATGCCTCCAGCCCCCCCTTAGTATCTCCCATCATGTGCCTCCAGCTATCCAGCATGGCGCCAGGATGTGTCGCATCCCCCCACGGAGTGGGTCGCGCCAGCCCTGGTGTCTTATAGGAATCTGCTTTGGTTGACCATTATATTTGGTGCTTATGGACAAGTGTTTTGTTTCATTTATTCCTACAACAGAATCAAGTTCACATGAAGGACCGTATATAGAGATCCGTTTTCGAGGGTAGTTGTGTGCGTATTTTCCTCCAACCCCCCCTCAATATTCTCCATCATGTGCCTCCAGTCCCCCTCAATATTCCCCATCATGTGCTTCCAGTCCCCATCAGTATTCTCCATTATGTGCCTCCAGCCCACCTCAGTATCGCCCATCATGTGCTTACAGCCCCCCTCAGTATCTCCCATCATGTGCCTCCAGCTCCCCTCAATATTCTCCATCATGTGCCTCCAGCCCCCCTCAATATGCTCTATCATGTGCCTCCAGCCCCCCTCAATATTCCCCATTATTTGCTTCCAGCCCCCCTCCGTTTTCCTCATGTGCTTCCAGCCCACCTCAGTATCTCCCATCATGTGCCTCCAGCCCCCCTCAGCATAGGCATCAGAATGGGGGGCAAGGGGTCATCTCACTCACCCCAAAAAACCAAGGGGACGCCCAGGACCAGTGACAGGGGGAGGCATGGGGACCCTTGTAAGTGGGGGGATGCAGTGCCAGGTCAGTCATCCCCCCCACTATGAAGACCGGCAGGCTCATACAGGAGGTTTCTGTATATGCCTGCCGCTGCAGTTACACAGAGCAACTGATTTCAGCTGCTCTATGTAACAGATGCAGACACTCATACAGGAACTTCCTGTATGAGGAGGAAGAGAGAGAGAGCGCGCTGCAGAGGAGGACACAAGTAACATAGAAACTGACGGCAGATAAGAACCACATGGCCCATCTAGTCTGCCCATTTATTTATTAAAAACTATACTGACCCTAGACCCTATTTACCCTCAATTTTGGTTTACAATTTAGGATACCCTTATATTTATCCCAAGCATGTTTAAATTGTTCTACTGTATTGGCCTCAACCACCTCAGATGGGAGGCTATTCCACTTATCTATCACCCTTTCAGTGAAGTAATTTTTCCGCACATTTCCTTTGAATCTACCACCCTCCAGTTTATAATTGCCTCCAGAACACAGTATTCTAGGTGAGGGCGTACCAATAATTTATAAAGGGGCATCACTACTTCTCTCTTTCTGCTACTAATTTCTCTCCCTATGCAACCAAGCATCTAACTGGCCTTTCTCATTGCTTTGTTACATTACATTGCTACCTTTAAGTCACTGGAAATAATGACTCCTAGATCCCTTTCCTCCTCGGTAG
>WWET01000336.1:395536-408676 GCA_011038615.1 Limnodynastes dumerilii
ATTTTATTCTTCATTTTATTCTATTGTTATATGTTTTTGTTATTTCTATTAAAATAATATATATTGTTGTCATATTGTAGTATAATTTATATTATAATATATTGTTATATTGACTAGATGTTTGCTTAAATTTATGTAATACTTCAAAGCAAATGTTTGCTGTTATAGTAAACTAGGAAGATGGCTGCTTATGGAACCAACAAAATGACCACAAATTTTATCTACATCCTAACAGGATAGGTTCCTACTCCGAGTTGAGGAATATAAAGTAATAAATTAGAACAGTTATCATTAATGTTATAAATAATGGATCCCTAGCAGTGTCAAACCTAGGCACTGCTAGGCCTTAACTATTTTGAAGGGTTGTCTTTGTGTTGCAAAACCTTTTCCCATCTCTAGCCTCCAGGTGGCCTCTACTGTACATGCAGATTAATGTGCAGATATGGCCATTCTCTGTTTATATAATAACAGAGTCAGTATAAGAGTATTGCTGGTTTGGAACCCCCATTTTTGTTTCTTTTTTGTCATTGTGATTCATGTTATTGGAAGTTACCAGTGATTAAAATCATCTTTTTTAATGAAGGTTTTTTTTCCTTTTGGAGTACTGACTTTGGTTGATTGACAACGACTCTTTTTTGATACCCAGACATATTGTAATCTTGTACTTAGATGAAGTGCATGCATTGAAATATTCTGTGCATATATATTGTCATTAGACCAGGTAGTGAGACTGCCGGGTAGATAGTGGCACTTTTCCACAAAAACACCTGCAGCCATGCAAATGGTATAACTAAGCTCAGATAGCTTTATTGTAAATATGGGGGGTGTTTTACAAAACACAAAATCTGTTTATAGATCACTGGGTAAGTACTGTGTATCTTCTCAAAGGAGCTTAGAATATCTTCTAGCTGTAAAACGCTTCTCAGGCTGTATTGGTTGCTGCTTGTAAATGCATTCTTCAGACCTGGGAGCAACCAACACCTTCTTCCATGGCACTTTTTACGAGAGTAGACAGATTTTTTTGCAAAATTTTCCGAACATGGAAAAGTTTCATTAATATCCTTTCAGATACAAGATCTGGATGTGTGTTTAAAAACACCCTCTATTTGAGAAGAGGTTGGCTGGCTTAGCAGTCCCCATGCACTTACTTTGGTACCATGTTGTTAACATGGAAAGAAAAGACAGTGAAGTGCACTCTAATTAATCCCTTATTAAAAATATATATAAAACTTTATTCTTGTTTCAAAAATTAAAAATTCAAATGACTTGTTTTTCTTTAAATGTGTGTTAAATAACACAGTGATAGCTATAGAGGACCTAAATCATACTTAACAAGCTTTGGCTTCTTAAGAGCGGTGAGTTAAGAAATCAGCTACTACGTATGCATTAGTAGCTTATATACGCAGTCTACGTACCATTTAGGTATGTAGATTGCTACGTGTAGTCTTTAAAGAAGAATAGGCAGGAGGAGGCATGCCAAGGCAGCATCGGGGAGGAGATGGGCGGGGGGAGGGATGTAGATTAGCCGGGGAGGGTGGAGAGACCCATTCTCCGTGCGTAGTTTACTTCTTAAGAAAGAAATTACACATGGTAAGACAAAGTAGCCTTATGGCACTCTTAAGTGCCATTAGGTACCTAAAAACAGGCGGGCGGGTTCGGGGCAGGACGAGTGAGTTAGGTGCAGATCTGTCCACACTGTCTAACTCACTCTTAAATGTAAATCAAGCCCACAATCACTAAAAGTGATAGAAGTGACATGTAAGATAACCCAGTTTAGCAATTTTAATCAAAATCTGAGAGTTGAAACCAGGATTTGATGCATAGTGCGGGGAAAGAGGAACACAGCCTAATTCATACCTCCCAACATTTGAATATTGGAAAGAGGGACAAAATTTTCACGGCATGGTAGAGGGGGTGTGTCTTGTACCACCCAGTGGGTGTGTCTTGCACCGCCCAGAGGTATCTGCCCCTTATTATATGCCCAGATCCATGTATGGCCTTTTTATATGTCCAGTCTCTGTAAGTATGCCCGTTTATATGTCCATTGTTCATATTGTCTGATCCTTTTTATATGTCCAGTCTCTATATTTCCTGTCGCTTATTATATGTCCAGCCTCTATATTATCTGCCCCTTATTACTTGTCCAGTCTGCTCCTGTTTTTATGTTCAGCCTCCATATTTATGCCCCTCTTGTTCAGCCTCCATATTTATGCCCCTCTTGTCCAGCCTCCATATTTCTGCACTTCTTGTCCAGCCTCCATATTTCTGCCCCCACTTGTCCAGCCTCCATATTTCTGCCCCCACTTGTCCAGTCTCCATATTTCTGCCCCTCTTGTAAAACCTCCATAGTTCTGCCCCTCTTAGTATTGTCTTTCTTACCTGATTCTCTATGCTTCCTTCCTCTGCGGCGCTCCCACGCTGTCTGTCCCTCTCCCGGCAGTCACGTGTCTATATAAGCAGCGCTGGTTATACAGGGCTGATACGGGAGCCCTGTGTGACCAAATCTGTTTCTATGAATGACAGTGACCGTCGCTGTCATTCACAGAGATTGATTTGGTCATACAGGGTTCCCGTAAGACCCTGTATTACCAATACTGCAGCTGCTGATGTGTAAAAAAAAAAAAACCCAGCCGCATATACAGCGGCACCGCGCGGGCTCCATTCACTGAAAAAAGACAAAAAATAAACTCTTTGTCTCGAGAGTTGGGACAAGTTGTCAAGTGGGTGGGACAGCGGGACAGTCTCCCAAAAGCGATGAAAACCGCTGAAATCGGAACCATTGGGAGGTATGGCCTAATTCCAGAGGCCCCGGAGTGAGCCGGACCTCCTGCATAGAACATAGAAACATACATAGAAAGTGATGGCAGATAAGGGCCACATGGCCCATCCAGTCTGCCCAGTTGTTTATTTAAAACTATACTGACCCTAGACCCTATTTACTCTTAATTTAGTTTTAGATTTAAGATATCCTTATATTTATCCCAAGCATGTTTAAACTGTTCTACTGTGTTAACCTCAACCACCTCAGATGGGAGGCTATTCCATCTATCACCCTTTCAGTGTTGTAATTTTTCCACACATTTCCTTTGAATTTACCACCCTCCAGTTTATATTCATGCCCTTGTGTTCTATTACATTATTACTTAGAAAAATGCCACCCTCCTCTAGCTGGTCACAACCCTTGATATATATATAAAAGCTGCTATTATATCCCCCTCTCCATTCTTTGCTCCAAGTTATACATGTTTAGTTCCTCTAGCCTTTTTTGGTATGCTTTGTGACACAGGTCATGGCCTATTTTAGTTGCTCTTCTTTGCACAGTTCTAATGTATTTTGTTTTTCTGGAGATATAAACTTCAGAACTGAACACAGTATTCTACCCCTCCCCACCTCTCCTCTACATCCTGGTCTATGTTCTTATTTGATTCCTTCTTCTATCCCTTTTTCTTTCCCTTATCATTTTCCCTCTCACTCTGTGGTGTCATCTTCTCCCACCTCCTCTGCCTCTTCTTTCCTGCCTTCAATCTCACTTCCTCATATTTCCTGAGGCAATACTCTGTGTATAAGCCCCTTGACCACTAGCCTTTATACTTCTCTCCTCATATTCCTGCTTACCCCCCAGGTGATGACCATCCCCCCACTCCCTAGTCACAGTGGACCCCTACATCAAGCTTCATCTTGCCAACCCTTACCTGATTGCATTTCTATTATACACAGAGAAAAAACACACCGCACAATCATAAATAATGTCTATTGTGAGACTGTGGTTGCAACAAAGTGGTAAAGGTAAGTATCAACAAAGAGTATAATGAGGTTTAAAAGACAAACCCCACAGAAAGAAAAAAAACACTGTTTTTTGTGCACACCTAACTCCTTAAAAAAATTACTTTTATGAACCCTGATTAAAATTCACTAGTAGATAGCCAGCAAAAAATAGATACAAAAAATGTTCTAATTTAAGGTGGTCAGTTGCCACTATTAGTTATACAACAGGTGGGCAGAAAAACAAAGATTCCTCCCCTCAACAGTCACAGAAAAACATTCAATCAGCCAAGTGTCAAAGTATATATGGATACTGAAAAGAGACAAAACTGAACAATGGGCCTGATCCAGACCTACGCCGATGCGCTGTGCTTACTAAAGCACAGCGTATCAGTGTCCACTCTCCCCGACACTCCCCCTGTGCAGGCGTATTTCCCATTGCTTACGCCGGCTGAATGCTACCCTAACTTTAGCCGGCGTAAGCAATGGGTAATACGCTCGCACACAAGCATAGTACCGCTAAGCCCTTCCTCCTTCCCTCATTATATTATCTCCCCCCCCGCCCACCTTCACTAACCTTAACGTAGGGACGCTAGGGGGACACCCCCTCCAGCGTCCATATGCTCTTCCTACGGACGCCCGATTGTTGATTGTGCGTTGCCGTAGCTATGCCGGGCAACATCTGCCCGGCGCATGCGCAGATCGGCTTTTAGGTCTGGATCAGACTCAATATATCAAAATAAATAAAGTCCATGCAAGCCTTGTTGCAATACAAGGAGTTCACCCTGGAAAGTAAACAACTGACATAATGTTGCTTGTTCCTATTCCTGTTGTTTCCCTCCTCCTAGAAAATAACAAAGAAAAATAAAAAAAACCCGCCTCGCTCCCTAGGGAGCCCTGCAATTCCCTTAGTACGCCTGGAAGAATAAAGGAACGATTGGTGGCTTGCATGAAAAAAAGGCTGTGAATGAAGTGGCTGCAGACGCACGTTTTGCTTGAGCGGTCTCAGGGCAATGCCTTGAGACAGGTTTTTATTTTTCTTTGTTATTTTCTAGGAGGGAAATGATAGGAACAGAAACGAGTTGTTTACTTTCCAGGGTGAACTCCTTGTATTGCAACAAGGCTTGCACAGACTTTGTTTATTTATTTAGATACATTGTTCAGTTGTGTCTCTTTTCAGTATCCATATATACTTTGACATTTGGCTGATTGTATGTTTTTCTGTGACTGTTGAGGGGAGGAATCTTTGTATTTCTGCCCACCTGTTGTATAACTAATAGTGGCAATTGACCACCTTATATTGGCAAATTTTTTGTATCTATTTTTCGCTGGCTATTTACTAGTGAATTTTAATCAGGGTTAATAAAAGTTAATTTTTAAGGAGATAGGTGTGCACAAAAAATGGTGGTCTCTTTTTTCATTTCTATATAGTATCCTGCTGTACTATATGATGGGTCTCTTGCTAAATATGCCGTGTATTTTATTCCTGTGTCTATCCATGTCTTAATAAACTTGAATATATATATATAATTTTTTTTTTATTTTTTTTTTATAACTTTCAATAGGACTATTGTTTTTTTTGCTCTTTAATTTCATTCTTTCTTCACTTGTCTCAGATCTGTATGCACAAAAAATAATCTAATCTGTTGGGTCCACTTTTCCTCCATTGCAGCATGCATAACGTGACCATTTATTTTTTCCTCAAAATGGGACATCTACTAGTTTTTAGGTAATAGTATGTGTATTCAAGAAAACGCATATTTCTTCATAGTTTTCATTTACTAATGAAAAGATTAGGAATGAATACGTGAAAATAAATAATTTATGTGGTCTTATATTTTTCTAAATAACAAATTTGCTTAAGTATATTTGGTGAAACTCTTGGCCAAATTCGGGTGGACCCAATTCTCTGAGAACTGAGCCCGCACATCTCTAGTTGCTATCTTTCTGAAAATGGGACATTTTGGCGCCCCGAATCTGTACTTGGTGACAACGGGATAGGCTACTTTAAAAACGGGATGATCCCATTCAAAACGGGACGTATGGTCACATTAAGCATGCAGGATAGATGCAGAGAACACAGCACAATGTACAGATGAATCCACAGCTGTTTCTATAACAAGCATCATGTGTCCAGCTCCCCCAGTATTCCTTTTACTTACCTTTGCTGTGTCCCTCGCTCCTTCCTCCGTGCTGCTTCGTCCACCTCCGAATGTCAAAACCTTGCAAGATCCGACGCAGGATTTGGAAGTTCGGCCTCGGTGACATCATCCGAGGCACACGCGGAGATCCGAGTTGTGCTCAGTAAAAAGGACAGCTCCTATAATCCAATATTAGATCCACTTGTCCAGCAATGATACAGGTGTCAAACACGGATTTTAAATCCTCCTGCATGCTGCTGACATCAAAGACCCCGCTTTCATCTTGGATTAACCTAGGCTGCACAAGAACGGCGGCACAAACCTCCTCTAGTGCCTCTAGCAGCTTTTATGCTGCTGATATCACTTCCTGCCCACCCATGGTAGATTGGGGGTGGATAAAGTTGGAGTTCAAGCTGAATGGCGATGAGACTGGTCCTCCCCATCTCCTCCCCCTGCCTGACTGACAGTGCAGTGCTGCATCCGAAGCTGCCACGGGTGAAGTCAAGAAGAAACAATGGACCTGATTCACAGTTAAGTTACGTTTCTTAACTTGGCCTGGCATGCCCCTTCTTACTTATCTCATTAAGAGCGGGGTTGAGAATCACTCTTACTGGAT
Source organism: Limnodynastes dumerilii (assembly GCA_011038615.1). Taxonomy (NCBI): domain Eukaryota; kingdom Metazoa; phylum Chordata; class Amphibia; order Anura; family Limnodynastidae; genus Limnodynastes; species Limnodynastes dumerilii. The sequence continues at coordinate 402,056 of WWET01000336.1, forward strand.
CTCCATTCCTAAATCCTACGTAGATTGCATAAATAAGGGTACTACGTCTGCATAGTTTTTCTTTTCTTAAAAATAGGCACGCAAATAGCATCAGCTTCTTTACTGTGAATTTGGTCCAAAGAGTCAAAAACCTAGCACTCCTCTAGGATTCCAAGAACAGGAAAAAAGAAGCCACGGGAAGCAGGATGTGTAGCGTTTATATATTGCCCATGTCTTTTTTTTCCTCTCCTGGCAAGACGGAGGAATATACCCAAGTATTAGAGCTGACATGGGAAGGAGGAGGAAATCTGGATCACTACGCAGTGTAACAGCATGCCTATACATTACATTGCATTACTAAGCCTCCCCAAACGATTAGTGGCAAGTGTTATTTGTTCAAATTCTGTATGAAGCAGATTGCATTCCAATGGGGATGCACAAATTCAAGCTCAGATCAGTAAAATGGGCGATTTACGTATTTGTGTGGAAATAAGGGGATTATTGGAAGTTTAGTTCAGTCTTGTATTCTTTCACCTTCATGAACTAATGCAAGGTTAATGATCATAACTTATTAAGAGCTACCTTCAATGGCTGACACAGAACCACAGAAATCAAGAGAACCCTTGTTGTTTTTTACTTTGTAAAATGACATTTATTCTGCGGTGCTTTGAGACCCACACTTTTTAAATAACTATAGAAAGAGTATTACATTGAAAATCTCTTTGGAAAACTATTTTGAAGCTCATTATTTTTCCTCACATTAAAGCTCAATGGACTGTCCCCATGACCAGAATATAATTATTTTAGCGTGTGAATAGTGTTTAAATGGAAGATGGATTTAATAGTTAACCCAAGGGTGAAGTATAGCATAATAATATAATATATGTGACAGTATTTATTGGAAGAAATATATTTGCCATAACGGTTTTCCATTGAAGTAGCTTGTCAGATAAATATTAACCATTATGTCTGTTCTTGTTATGGGCTTAGAAGTACAGAATGGAAAGGTAATTGGACAATGAGGGGCTGATCCAGAGGTAAGTGTATGCCAGCTGGTGAGACATTTCTCTGCACGATTTTCTACTGCACATGCTCAGAAGCAATTAGCATGCAGTCACGGAAGATTCAGATCTGACCGCGTCTCAAGCTGTGGCGGCTTACATTCTGAAGGGCTTGCTAAGGGAAGGGGTGGAGGGATGTAGTTAATTTACAGTAAGGGTGTGCCCAAGCAAGTGCACCTGATCCAGAGCCAAACATAAAAACCAAACATAAAAAAAGACATATAGAAATACAGTATTAGCACTACACCTCCCAATGCCCTGTAGCTGTGTTTGGTGGGTATATTGCAGGGGTGGGGATTGTATAGTGGTGGTGGATAATTGGCGATAGATCAAACGGAGGTGGCTTGTAAGTAGATGGTTTGTATAGTACTTGTGTACCAGTTAGATTAAGGCTCAGCAACGGTGGCGGGGGGAAAAATCATTTGCTCCAGTAACGGTCATGTCCAGGGGTCTGACCTCCCGCAACCTATTTCAGACCCCTCCGTTAGGATGCGTTACATTACAAAGTCAAAATTCCTGGCCATGTATCGTGCAAGTTTCTACATACAGTAACAAAAAAAATATATATATTTTTATTAGAACATCTTTGCCATAACATTAATTATGTAACGTGGGGGTTTATTTACTTACCTGTTAGTTTTCCTGTGAATGGGCTTGCTTATCTTCACTACGAGTCTGGCAGCTTCGTTCACGGTATTTACAAATACTGCCCCATCCTGTGAGTTCCCACAATGATCTGCCAGGTCACCGCAAGACTTCTCAGTCATAAGAAGTGTGAATGAATCCTGACACTTCATTGCGGGACTTAGAAAATTTCATGAAAAAAAGTAAGTCCTTCCTGTCTTCTCTTTTTAATTAGTATTGTTTATTATTTTCTAAAAAAATAACTTAGTTTTAAAAGTTAAACAGTTACCTTTTTTTGTTTTTTATTACTTTCTTTGCATCTATATGTATTCCAGTGGTCTTCTCATACATACCTCCCTTTTCCTCCACCTAATAGCTGAGAAAAGAGGAGTATATGGGGACATTGTTGGAATACTTACCCCTGACACCTGCCTGAGCTGGCGTTAGTTTTATGCCAGAAGCGGAGTGTAAAACTGCACCGGAAATTTGTAAATATCAAAAAGATTATTTTTATGCGATAGCACCAGTTTTCGCTTCAAAACTGGCACTATTGCATAAAAATTATCTTTGTAAATAGTGGGTTACATTTACCCCCTAACTAATAAAATTTAGTGTTATAACATTGAACCTGATTCCCAGTTGGGTAACGTTGGTGTTTTTTACACTCTGCGTACACATTACAATACTGTGCATGCGTGCAGTACAGGCTTCAGGATCTAGTCCATTGTTTGTAAGAAGATGGAGGGATAGCAATGGGATACAGAGGTGAAGTTAGTTTTTAACCTTATCATTTGTACTCTAAGGACCTGATTCACACTTAAGAAGCTTCTTAAAATAAGAACTTAAAGTCACTCCTGGGCAAAACCATGTTGATTGCAGGGGGAATTAATTTAATTGTATTCTTTGCATGCAGTAATATATCTTTGAATTGCTTATTGCACACAGATACTGACCAGCTTTACTGTCACACTGTTATTTAAACTTGGGCTGGGAAATATCACCTCTCAACACTAGTACTGTTTGCAACAGATGAAATATGACTCCCCTGCAATCAACATGGTTTAGCCCAGGAGTGACTTTAAGTTCTTATTTTAAGAAGATTCTTAAGTGTGAATCAGGTCCTAAGTGTGTTTCAAGATACTTTAAAATTTGTTATGCCTATAACAAAAAGTAGCTAGCAATTGCTTCTTGGCTATAGATTGCCAGTTTATTAACTGAAATCACCACTGGAAAAAGGATTCGGAAACAAAAGTCTTAAATGTGTGGATTAAATTAAGCTACAAACGCTGTCAGAATAATTGGCTACTGGCCCATAGGTGCTACAGTTTTAATCATTCCTCCGTTTTATTGGTTGATCCCTTACTTATACTGGAAACTAAACAGCTTTAGGTTAGGTTCTAATACATAAAGTATTTTAGGAACAGGTGTAGCCGCTTATGTATCTTATATCTAAACATTTTTCGCTGTCAAGTATATTTAACTATTAAATTATCTAGTACCAGAATAATCATATATTTAGTTCAGTACCTTTTGGACTGGATATTGAATTTCATTTATTGAAATTGGACTGGATATTGAATTTAAACAAGGCAGGATTTATTAATGAGACAGAGGAATACTCAGGGAAAACAGTGGTGTTTCACTCTGCAGTTTTTTGTTTATGACAGAATCAGTGCATGAGAAATTGGTGAATCAATGCCTGACCCCTTTTATTCCTACAGAATTAGTGTGCAAGTCTGACAAACATATTGTATCACTAAAGGTATTCTAAACTACAAATCCCAGGTTGCTTTGCCAGCTATGTATTGTCTATGGTTTTGAAGCATGTCTGGATGTGCAGTATCAAAACAGTCGGAGAGCCACATGTTGACAAAGGCTGGTATAATAAAGAGATCTCCTGGAGGGAAGAAATATATGGGGCCAGATTAACTAAGCTGCCGGTTTGGAAAAATGGAGATGTTGCCCATAGAAACCAATCAAATTCTAGCTCTCACTTTAGTATTACATACTAGAGAATGTCAGCTAGAATCTGATTGGTTGCTATGGGCAACATCTCCACTTTTCCAAACCCGCAGCTTAGTAAATCTGGGCCATAGTTGGCAACCCTGCTCTTATCCAAGTGCTCTTCAACCCACAGGCAAGGACTGTGCAGCGATTTCTGGAAGAGAAGAGTGTCTATGATACTCAGATTATCAAATTATTCCTCTATATATTTTCATGTTATAAAAGTGCTATAATAGCCAGGGGTGTTGCACTAAATGTAAAGATTGCTAGGAAAAAGTAATAAACAGTTACAAAAGTTGCTCCAAAATCTAAACCTCTACCTGCTATGTCAAGATAAGACTGAGTCAAGTCCTTAATCAATAACACAGCTCATGATTAAAGAGTGGCAGCAGGACATATGTCAGGCTTATTTCTGCTGTCATGGCCTTCAAACAATTCCTAGCTTTTTATTCAAGGTTGTAACAATCTACTGACCTGGTAACTTCATTCTCTGCACAATGAGCAGGTATGTAAGGCAAGAACATATTAATCTTATCTACAAAAGTGCTAATTTTGATGTTGGAAAGGCTCTGATGCCCTCTAAGTAATATCCTTCAATAGGAAGAGGGACCTATGCCAGCCCATAACACAGAGTGATTAGGATGTAAATCTTGATCTTTTAGCTCATTCATAGCAGCATTTAATTTTCACAGTCTGCCAGTTACTCCATTTCCTTATTGGAATAAAGTGGCACAAAGCTACCTCAGAGAGCTCACGATGGAACAGAGCCGAGTTTTCTCCAGAAGTGTTTCTCTTACATTCATAAAACAAAGACTGGACAAATCGATTGCTGGGTTTAATAAAAGAAAGTCCTGTTATTCTTAAAAGAGCCACTATTTAGATGGCATAATAAATTCCCAGAGGAATCTGAGACATTAATACTTCCTGTAAAACCACATTACATTTACTCACATTTGAATGCAGAATTATCTAATAATCATTTAGATACATGGGCACTGTGACAACAGAAAGTAAATGCATGCAGAAAAACATTACTGGAATGTGTAAAAATACATCTAGAATACATTTTCAACTTAAAATTTTTTTTCTTCTGCTTAGTAAAAAAAACAGTTTGGATCTAAAACCCTTAGTGGACACTTTTGGAAGATGTAAGGCAATTTCATTATTGTCTGGGCATAGGAACATTTTCACCATAAATTTTCCATTTTAATTTCATGAGTTTGCCAAGTGTCATCTTATTATTGTATATGTCAGCTTCTAACGAGGCCATGTAGACTCAAATCATTATGTACATTTATACATTTCGGTTTCAAAGTCATTGGCATAGTGGAATATTTTATCATCTTTCCATTCCCGTTTAACAGATTGTGTGCTAGGTTCACCATAAAGTAATGATTATCATTACTCAATACTCCAACATCATCTAGCCTCCATAAACATAACCTAAGTATATATTTGAATTGCACTTATGAACATTATTTAAGGGTTCATATCGAAGTTATTACAGTCTTTAGTGCTTAAAAAAAACAAAAACACACACCCATTTGTCACCCATTTCTTTTAATTTACAATAAACTTATTACCCACCCAGTCAAAGATCTTAATCACTCTTAACCCAACATTTCTTACCCTTGACCTACCCACACCCTTCATGCTGCCAAAGACCACTGTCTCAATGATTACCTTCTGAGACCCAAATCTCCAAGAACTTGCCAGCATCTGACTGGTGGAATGCCCCCAGCTTAGCAAACATCCTTGTAGGCAACCACCACACTTTTTGTCTTGATGCATCAATAATTTGGTTTTAGGCAGCAGGTACTTAATTAAGCACTTTTAAGTGGATTTTATAGAGTTTTTACTTGGTATTTCATCAATAACGATTCATTAATCAACATTAATGCATATACTCGACACTAACAGTTCACACTTGTTGTTTATAAATGTATGTTAATTTATGTTTTAAATATAATTTATGGGGCTAGAATATGAGTACATCTGAGTGCTATAACAAAATTGTACACTATTTATTGAATTTTATATTTCAGATGTAAATGTGTAAAGGGCCTTTACAATTTTTTTTTTTTTTTATAAAACACAATTAAAATTCTTCCACCTGCAACCAATAGCATTGCTTTTACATGTAAATATACTTGCTTTATTTTCTTATAATGTTTTTGTTTAAAGAAGAAATAATGAAGTACTGTAATATGAAGAGGTGACAAATATTGGACCCCTGCTTGCAAATATTCATTGACTGGGAGCAATGAACTAATGTAGCTCAAGATTCAGGGTCCCTAATCCCAGAAGGGTCCTGAAGCAACTTTTTTTTTTTTAAGAGAATTTTTAACAAAACATAACAGTAAAAGCTTCAGGGCCCCAAAAATGTAGGTCTGCCACAGTCTGAGACACAAAGGGGCATATGTTCCCGAATTGGGTTTGCCTTGGATTGTGATTTTTTTTTATAAGAAAAATCTAGCCAATATATTATTGCCTGGCAAGGTTTTACTAAAACCACATACTACATTATTCATCAACATTAATGCACCAATAGTCTGCTCCACATGGTCCCCACAAACAAGTTTTTATGCACTAACTGCAAATGTCAGCTATCTTCAAGGAGACTATTAAAGTGCGCTAGGCCCATTGTGTAGCCAATGGAACAAGCTTGAGGTGACAAGAATACTTGTCATTGTGTATTATGCATTACAAGATAGGCAGACAATGGCTAAAAAGGATTGATCATGATAAGCAACAACACTATTATTCCATGACTGTAAACAAACTCAATCAGTATAAAAGGATTTAAAGTAGTACAAGAAAATACTTCCCACAGAACCAGATTCAGATGTCAGGTCACCTCCATGCACAATAATTAATCAGTCATGATATGCCACTGTCCACAGACCATAGAGACTACTCAATAGTCAGAGCTACGTGGCCAAATCTTCCACTC
>WWET01000336.1:408716-420071 GCA_011038615.1 Limnodynastes dumerilii
TACAACACTTCTATTTAGAGTACATTATAATATTCTGAGAGTGCATGGATCCATGGACACTACAAAGTGCATATGGCAGGTAAAATTCAGATATCTGGAAACTTTGTGCCCACTGTATCCTACGTTTACTATTCTTAGCATCTGGTATTTGAAGGAATGTGCCTTGCAAATGGCCATTTCTTTAACTCAGAACACAGATGTTGTTGATTCTTCCACTTAGGCATTTTAGTTTATTATTACAGCAAACATCTGTCGCACAGATCTTAACACAGCAGTTACCTCAATACTTTTACTCAAATAAGCAGCTTGGTAAAAACTGCCTCAGCGGAGTCTGAATAATAACAATATCAACAATAATAATCATATAAACAATAACAAACAAAGCAACATAATTACAATAATAAAATAAAGCAAGATGGTGGCAAAGGAAGGCAGTGTAGACCGACAGGACCATAATCAGCCCCCACTTTCACTGGCCTTAATTGATGACAATGAAGTGGGGGTCTACTATCAAATCCCCCTTCTACTGGAACTCGGCTTCCAGAGATACTTACAATGAACCACTGGACCAGGGCCCGCCCATAACATAACAGTGCCAATATCAGTTTCAAGGTTAAGGGAGAAAACTCCTTTGCCCACCATCTGAGATACTCCCAATGAGCTGCACTGTCTTCCCACCAACACTTAAGGAAACAACCATAGCAATGACAACCTGCCATAAAAGAAACATTTGAGACACATGAAGCAAACAGCATAAACAAAACATTACCATCAAATCTATTAAGAATTAAAAGGAGGGAAGGTGGGGAAATTTCTGGTGACAAAGAGGAGAGACACGGGCCTGAATGGTCTTATAAACCATATTTCCTCAAGCTGATTGGATCCCTAGGACAATATAAGTTAGAGATGAGCGCGACCCCTGTGTTTGGGTTTTAGTTCTAAATCTTCATCTTTTGGTTCTGATTTTGCCCCAGTAGCCCTCAAATTAAAAAAAAAATACAGTTTCAAAACCAAATTAAGAAAAATGCTTAAATCATGTAATTTTTTACTGTATTTTTGTTCCTACAACATTATTAATATGAAAAACATTTATTTCCAATCAATCTGGACCACCACACAGCTCACAAGATTCAGGTTGGTTGGTACATGCTACAATATATTGCGTATTGCTGGTCCAACGTGCAGACTGGGTACTATGGTCATTGGCCACATGAGTGAAGTGTAGTATCTGTTCTCACGTGGTCATCAGATAATACATTTTAGGATTAACTCTAACTTAAATTTTCTTAATACATTTTTTTTTTAAGTAAATTTAAAATAGACCATTTACTTAGAAGAAGAAGTATTGATTAATATCCTTGCAATCCCAGGACTCATGCCATGAAATATTGAACATAGATAAAAGATATCTTATTAATGAAAAGTCCAGTCAATGCAGAGAGCAAATTTTTACAAGGAGAATCCATTTACTGGTCTTTCAATTCCTTTTCTGTTGGCAGATATTACTGTAACAGCAGAGGTTGTGTTGTAAGTCCAGTCTCCTCTGGCTACAACTTTCATGCAAAAACCACAGTGCCAGATTCCAACATCCCTTTTCCTCATTTTAGTCTTGCCACAAAAGCAATATGTGTTCTTGGCATGTTGTCTGATTTTAATTTTCTTGACCATCTTCCTTAGGGACAGGGTTGAGAACCCCGGTATAATATTAGGTGTGAATCACCTGGAACCATGGGGCTGATCCAGAGCTACACCCGCCGGCGGGTATAGGCATAAGATCGGCTGAAGAGCCGATCTACGCATGCGCCGGGCAGATGTTGCCTGGCGTAACTACGGCAACGCCCGATCGTACTAACGCCGCCGCCATCCCAGCGGATTTACACTCCCTTATGCCGGCTGAAGTTAGGGTAGCCTTCAGCCGGTGTAAGTGAGTGTAAATACGATAGGGCAGGGGGAGTGTCAGGGGGAGTCCCACGATGTAACGCTGAGCATTAGTATGCTCAGCGCTACATCGTAGGTCTGGATCAGACCCCATGACAATAGGAAGATAGAACTGAAGTAGACCATGTATTGAAAAAGACATTGCATAAGGCTTTGGTAAAGTCTCTGGGGTTATTTGACAAATTCTAGCTCAAATGACCATTTGACACTGCGAACTGGCCCAAAAAATACACCCTGAAAATGAATTGCATGAAATATAGCAAGTTTATACATCGCCCTGGACCAATGACAAACAATGCATTGAAAAGAGGTATTGAAAAAAGTCTCTGGGGTTATCTAATAAATTCAAGCTCAAACGACCAGTAGACACTTTCACAGAAGCTGATCAAGATGTGCAGTTTGTCACGGTGGTGACCCTACTATGCAAAGTTGGCAGAATGAGAATCCTCTTTTTTTATTTTTTGGAAGATATTCTAGCTTTAAGTAGCAGGCCTTAAGCCATGACAAGGGATTACAGATTGAGTATGAGTCCAAGAGTAGTTACACCACAACAGCAAACCAAGTATTGCACTAATTGTGCAGCATATTGTCCTTGAGCCCTCCCAACCACACATATGTAAAATATGCGGTCTAAAAGACCGCATATACGCAATCTACGTATCGAAACAATACGCAGATTACGTACAATAGCTACTACGCATGCGCAGTAGCTATTATTCATTGAATTATGTCCGTCCATGGAAGACGGATGTAGTTCTGGATCTACCCCACAGACATGAACTTGGGCATTCAAGATAGCAGACAGGAACCCAAGCATACAAGCTGTCAGACTGGAACCCACACATAGAATGCTGAGGTAGCAGGTATACAAAAGACAGAACCTAAATAGTATGGAATCCACAGGTGTGGAAAAGATGACATACGAGGTCTCCCAGGAATACCTGTGTAACTGCAGATGGAATAGCTAGAGACTACAGGTACAGTCATCTGGAAAGTATTCAGAGCGCTTTACTTTTTCCACATTTTGTTATGTGACAGCCTTATTCCAAAATGGAATTAATTCATTTTTTCCCTCAAAATTCTACACACAATACCCCATAATGACAACATGGAAAAGTTTTTGGGAGATGATTTTTTCAAATTTATTAAAAATAAAAAAACTAACAAATCACATAAGTATTTACAGCCTTTGCTTAATACTTTGTTGATGCACCTTTGGCAGCAATTACAGCCTCAAGTTTTTTTGAATATGATGCCACAATCTTGGGCACACATACCTTTTGGCAGTTTTGCCCATTTCTCTTTGCAGCACCTCTCAAGCTCCATCAGGTTGGACGTCGGTGCACAGCCATTTTCAGATCTCTCCAGAGATGTTCAATCGTATTCAAGTTTGGGCTCTGGCTGTGCCACTCAAGGACATTCACAGAGTTGTCTTGAAGCCACTCCTTTGATATTTTGGCTGTGTGCTTAGGGTCGTTGTCCTGCTGAAAGATGAACCATAGCCCCAGTCTGAGGTCAAGACAGATTTTCATCCAAGATGTCTCTGTACATTGCTGCATGCAGGTTTTCATCCAGGATGTCTCTGTACATTGCTGCATTCATCTTTTCCCCTATCCTGACTAGTCTCCCAGTTCCTGCCACCGAAAAACATCCCCACAGCATGATGCTGCCACCACCATGCTAAGGGGGTTGAGGCTCACACAGTAGAACAGTTTATATATGCTTGGGATAAATATAAGGATATCCTAAATCTTAAACTACATTTAGAGTAAATAGGGTCTAGGGTCAGTATAGTTTTAAATAAACAAATGGGCAGACTGGATTGGCCATGTGGCTCTTATCTGCCATCACTTTCTATGTTTCTATAGTATTGGCCTGGTGATGAGCGGTGCCTGGTTTCCTCCAAACATAACGCCTTTCATTCATACCAAATAATTTAATCTTTGTCTTATCAGACCAGAGAATTTTGTTTCTCATGGTCAGAGAGTCCTTCAGGTGCATTTTGGCAAACTTCAGATTGGCTTCCATGTGTTTTTTACTAAGGAGTGGCCACTCATTGCTGCAGAGATGGTTGTCCTTCTGGAAGGTTCTCCTCTCTCCACAGAGGAATGCTGTAGCTCTGACAGAGTGACCATCGAGTTCTTGATCACCTCCCTGACTAGGGCCCTTCTCCCCCCGATTGCTCAGTTTAGACAGTCGGCCAGCTCTAGGAAGAGTCCTGGTGGTTCAGAACTTCTTCCATTTACGGATGATAGAGGCTAATTGGGACCTTCAAAGCAGCAGATATTTTTCTGTACCATTCCCCAAATTTGTGCCTCGAGACAATCCTGTCTCGGAGGTCTACAGACAATTCCTTTGACTTCATGCTTGGTTTGTGCTCTGGCATGCACTGTCAAGTGTGGGACCTTATATAGACAGGTGTGTGCCTTTCCAAATCATGTCCAGCAACATAATTTACCACAGGTGGACTCCAATTAGGCTGTAGGAACATCTCAAGGATGATCAGTGGAAACAGGATGCATCTGAGCTCAATTTTGAGCTTCATGTCAAAGACTGTGAATACTTAAGTAAATGTGATTTCTTATATATTTATTTTTAATAAATTTGCAAAAATCATGCAAATTTTTTTTAATGTTGTCATTATGGGGTATTATGTTTCAAATTTTGAGGGAAGAAATTAATTTATTCCATTTTGGAAAAAGGCTGTAACATAACAAAATGTGGAAAAAGTGAAGCGCTGTCAATACTTTCCAGATGCACTGTCTATGAGGAAACCGACAGCAGGGGATAGAGATAGTAACCAACACACTGCAGGCAGGTATGCGGAGTCCGATGGGCTGACTCACTCTCACACACACACACTGTAAGATGGAACAAAGTGGGGATGGTATACACAGGAGAGAACTCATGGGAGAGACACAAGGAGAGATGTAATGCACCAAGTGTATAAACAGAGGGAACCCAGAAACCGGGCCCCGCATGCTGCAAGATGACAAACACAGCAGCACACACACAAACAGAGAATCGAGCAGATGGAGAGGCTCATGGTGAGATAAAGGTGGTGAGAGGTTGAACGCTAACAGTCAATCAGCAAGGAGGAACGCTGTACCGGTCAGAGACCGCAGCTGCCAGCATGAGTAGCAAGCTACTCACGCCGCACACTGCAGACACACACGGGGCAGACAAATGAGACAGAGAAGGTAAGTGTAACACCAGGAGAATACAGGGCAGAAGTCACAACACTATCCAAGGCAGGAGCACAAGAAGAACACATTCAGAACGCAGGCAAACGCATGAAAACCAGACGCTATAGCTGACAACTTCCCGTGCTCAGGGTATTAAAAGTCCAACCCAACGATCAGCAAAAGAACTCGGGCAGACCTACTTGATTAACTATCAGCTGTGGGAAACCAGGCACATAGAATCCAGACAGGAAAATTTCACACACTGCATGTTACCATTGCAGCATATAACACAGTGATGGAAATAGGACTAACACAGCTAATACCCACTGGAATCTACTGAGAGTGTCTCTGATTGCCAAATGTGGTTGCTGTATTCACCCAAAAACAAGCAGTTCATTTTAAAGAACATCAACTTCTCGATGTTTTTGGGGCTTCACCATCTTCAGTGATCGCTTACAAGGTTCCCTGCTGCACCAAATACTCATTCCGAGCACAAGTTAGAAGGTGGGAAGTTTAAGTACAGTCTTGCTAATTGGTACAATGGATTCTAAATTAACTTTTTTTCCTTTCACTGTTTTAATGGACTGTCTCAGGTGCCAATTTGTAAATGATCATTCATGCAATCCTCCACCATTCTACTGATGGGTACAGTATCAGACTCACTAAAAGGTAGTGGTGTCACTATATGTGGGAATGTCTTTTAAGTCAGACCAGATGTCATTATCTCTGACTGAGGTGCATTGTGTTGATTCTCCATCACCAGTGGTTGTGTTTAAAAATGTCAGATGTTTCTGGCAGCAAAATGTCATGAAGATGATGAAGAAGGAGACTAGTTACGTGAAACCTGATCTGATAAGTTGCTCACAAGTAGCTCTTTGCATCTCCTAAGAGCTGTGTCATCTGGAAACAAACTATATGACATAGCACTTAAACCTAGGATCAAGCATGGCTGCAAAAATATAGGGATCAGATTCCAAGATCTGGCAAACCGAACCGAAGCGAATGAAGAACTTGATCTACATACTTGGATGATTCACTAACTTTCATCTCCTCCTTCAGCTTCTCCAGCTTCGTATCCATCAGCTTAATTAAGGGTATAACCTGACTGATGTTGGCAGCATCTAAACTGGCATTATGGGTTACAATATCAAATGGTTTTAGTATCTTGCATAACACAGGGATTATTCTCCAGTGTGCTGCACTCAGGTAACACCCCTCTCTCCCTATGTCATGGCTTGCTGTGTACATTTTTATAGCCTGTTGTTGTTCCTCCAGTCTCTGCAGCATATAAAGGGTGGAATTCCACCTAGGTACTACCTCTTGCTTCAGTTGATGGGACGACAAATGGAACCTTTATTGCAGCTGCTGCAAAGTACGACAATTGGTGGCCGAATGCCGGAAATGACCAATGATCTTACATGCCACAGCCAGCATCTTCTGCGCAGATCTGTTACTTTTTAAAGAAATGCTGCACCACTTAGTTGATTGTGTGCATGAAACCCTGTATTTGGTTAAACTTGCCAATTCTTTAGGGTCATAAAATATTAGTTCTGCTATTTTGACATTTTGCAAACACATTAAGTAGTGGATGGAAAGAATAGCCTGTGAGTGACCTGGAACTGGACGACTGATGCTGCTGCTGCTGATGAAGCTGAAGGTGATTCCCCACTTGTACACATATTTGTAATTATATGGATAATCGGTACAATAGTATATTATAACAGAATTGTGATAGAATTTGGTAGCGTGGACACATGACCCCAACTAATCTTCTAAAACCAGTTGTATTAATTACTGCTAGCATAGACAAATGTGGAGAGGATGGTATAAAGTAAATACACCTGCATTTAATCCCATATACTTAGGTAATCTACCAATTCTCACAAATTTTTTATGGGTATAAGAGATCTGCGCTAAATTATAGATGACATATATAGATATAGTTCACAAATAAAATGCTTGTATCCACAGTGCTCCTCGTCACAGGGAATTCATACATGAAATGAAAGAAAATGGTATGAATTAAGGTGAATAGAAGTTCTGAATAAAGGTTAGATTTAATATTCTAATACTATAATACTATAAAACATAATGCTACATAGCTGTAGTTAAAAGTGCATAAAAACAGGCAATATGTGCCAAGAATCACTGTAGTATTCCACCAGAATGGAAAAGAAAGATGTACTGATAAAAAAGTCCCGGGAGCCGTAATCTTGACGCCGTTGTAATAGGGAAACTTCAGATCCGGGTGGTGCTGTGAAATGCTGCTCAAGTTGTCGCATTTCGAGCTAGGCCGCAGTCTCCCTATACCCATTATTTACATATTCCTATGGCTAGTATAGCAGTCATGGCTTCAGGTGATACACTTTGCAACAGGATGACAGCTGTCATACTTGGTTCCTCTACCAAAGGCTTGTTCAACACAAAATATTTTTTTGAAACGGATAGTCTTCTTCACCACCTGTGATGAGGATTCAAACCCAGCAGCAGCAGAAGCAGGATCAAACCTTCGCTCATGGCTTCCTCAAGGGAGTCATTTTGTCCAAGCAACTCTAATGCAGCACTACCCCTTATTGCTAATGAATGAGGATTTTCATGATGAAGGTGTTGGTGGTAGAGATTGGATATACTGGGATCCCTATTGCTGGCAACTGTCATTGCTCAGGTATGACAATGCACTAATCACTTTCACTAATTTTTGCCCCTGAAGTGTGAATGTCTTTGACACAAGCAACATATTCCTCCACTAGTTGTCCAACATCATTAAAAATCCTCATCAGTTTCAGATACACAACCTTACACTTTCCTCATTAATTTGGGAGATTTCAGAAACCACATTTTTTTCTTTTCCCTTACTTTTTTTTTGGTTACGGATTTGCCAGATTTACATGGCTAGTGCATGTAACAACACAAGCAGGACCAGTATGCGCAAACAACGGTCATGGTCTGAGCCTTTCCTTTGCACTACGAGTAGTGTATGGTATGTTGGCGATGTGACATTTGTCTGCATCACTTTTCCACTCCAGTCTTTGTATTGAAGCTTTATAAAGCAGAGATAACAAGTTTGGGCTTTGAGAGTGTCATCTCTTATGCATTCTTAAATAATTACTATTTTTGGGCTGGATCCAGACCTAAGAAGGAGCTTGGAATTAAAGACTGGATTCACGCCTCTGGACGTATTGCATATACGTCCGGAGTTTACTGATATTTGATACTGCGCAGACGTAGTCATTTTTTAATGTAATCTACGTATCTTTTCGTTACGTAGATTGCGTATGTGCGGTCTTTAAGATTTAGAAATTCAGCTTTAAGGTACAGATAAAAAGCAGTTACAATGTCGTGCAGAAGCAACTGTATACTATACAGATTAATCATAAAAATTATACAGTGTGACTAATAGGAACTGAAAGGATCACTCACAAGAATTTACATAAATACCAAACTTGGCTTTTTTTAGTAACAGCTGTGACATAGTTTCAGCAAACTGACTTCACACCAAAGAAGATTCTGCTTCTTAGGTGCGTATATTTACGAAATGACCTACTATGCATGCGTAGTAGGTCATTTACGCAATCTACGTACCGGTTAGGTACATAGATTGCCTCCATGCGGCCGCACGGAGTAGTTTAGTTAGAAAGAGGCGGGGTAATGCCGCCTCGGTGAGTGTTTAGGTAAAAGTGGTAGGGGGCCGGATTTAGATTAGCTGGGGAGGGTGGTAAGAGGCAATGTCTGTGCGTAGTTTCCTTCTAAAGAAGGTAACTATGCACAGTAAGATAAGGAAGACCTATGGCACTTACAAAGGTACCTTAAAGCGGGGATCAGGTTAGAAGCAGGACGCACCTAATTCACTCTTCGGTGTGAATACGGCCCATAGAGTAGATAAATTAATTATAGTGCATCCAATAGAGAAGGAAGGATTGCACACAAGATGTTAAATAAATAAAACTTGGCTTTGTTTTAAGGTAGCTGTGGCAAAGATTTAGCAAACTGACTCTGTAGCATAAAGGTATATAGAATATAGAATGGATATATGAATTAAAGTGCGCCTAATAGAGATGGAAGGATCGCACTCTGTATTTTAAATAAATACATTCTTGGCTGTGTTTCAACACCTGTGGCAAAGCTTTACCAAACTGGCTCCCTACCAAAATAAGGTATAGACTATAATATTGTATTATAGTGTGTGCTGACAAATAGAATTAACAATGATATATCTATGAAAAATGAGGCTTTAATTTCCATCAATACAGGAAAAATTGTAAAATGGAAAAAAATATTGTGTGCAATCTACACTACAGAATTGCAAGATAGCGTAATAGAGTGTGTAACCAAGTAGTCAGCAGTCACACTACAAGTAAATACTCAGCTTAAAAACAATGCAGAAAAAAGTTATTTTTAATGTGTCCTCTACATGGAGAAAAATTGCTATTCTAGCACTACTAACTACACTGAATTGTGAAATAGTTTCTCACAAAGAATAGCGTGCAGTGCACCTAGACACCTATTTATTTATTTATTTGACTAGGAACAAAAAAATATGAATGTCGGATTTAACAGAATCCAAACCGCTCATTTCTGATATAAGTAAACAATAAAACAACTATCATATCCCTGCCTCTTACCAACCAGGGGTTTAACTTCCCTTGGGTTTGTTCTTAACACTCTCTTGTCCTTTTCTTCAGAAAGAAAGTGGTTTAACCAATTAATAGTACTAGCAGGTACAGAAAAAGGACAAGCTTTACAGGTTTGCACAGTATCTTGATCTAATGACCATACTGCCTGAAATAAAAGTTGCTCATCTTCATTTTTCTGAATAGTTTTGTATTTTCTGATGACTCTCAAGTGCATTTTAAATGGTGTTAAGCTGCTAAAACTATTAACTTTGAACCACACAGCAAAAACCTTAAGATATATTGCTGAAATTAAATATATTTGCACTTTTCAAACTTTTACTTTATATACATAAAGATCCATCATAATAATGACAATAAACAACCTTACACATACTCACGCTTTGCTCACTTTTTAAAGGTTAAATATGGTGTCAGTGACATTGACCACAGTCCAAGTGAGCAATTACTCACCAGAGGTTGACAAGAAATGGATGTTCGAGACCTTGCATGATCTGCAGTTCTTTAAATACATTCCTCACTTCATTGCGTTCAACACATTTCTGTTTGTTCATGTATTTCATAGCATACATTTTCTTAGTATCATTTTTCTGAACAATGCAAACCTGCAATAAGGAAAAAAAACCTTACTAGAAATATGAAACATTATAATTATTTTTATTCTTGTATGTATTTGTTTATACGTTTTACCAATTCTTTCTAAATATAGTGAGTGATCTGGGCTGTGCGCTACAATGCTGAAAGGATGAGGAAGATGATGAGAAAGCTACAACAAGTGCTGCTGATAATACACAAACACAGTAGGCTATTCCAGTCTTGTGAGTCTTCTGCTTCACAAGTATTATAGGTCTTACAGCCATTGGGGATAGTTGGTACAATGGCATTCTAGGGAAATAATGACTTTAACAGCCCTGTATAGCTGAATAATTACTGTCCAGTAGAGATGGCATAGAGACAAATATTTGTAGCATTGATACATGAGCTCAACAAATCTTCTAAGCTGCAACTCTACTGCTAAAACCAGGAGCACTGATAACAGACATCAGATTCAGATCATTTTTGTTCATGTGTTTCTAATCATATCATTTATTAATCTTAATGTTCTTCTGCCTAACTTGAGTAGCTCTCAGATAAAGACATTTTTATTCATCAGATATCAGTTAAATGTTTCCAGCATAAATGTTCCTGCTTGTATTTCATCTGCTACCCAGTTCTGACTTCTGTCTGGCAATCATTGGTTCAGATGTCTGACAATACTGGCATAGACTAAAAGTCAGAGATCTAAGACAACCTGTGACTGCTCAGCTTCTTCAATCGTGGAGCCATTACTATTAGTCATTTTTGAGTCATTGCTTCTATCAGATTTCTCAAAATTCAAACTGCTCATATCTAATGTTTCCATCATTTAACAGGCCAAAATAACAAGCTCAAAGGTAACAGTTATTGTTAATCCAACAGAAGTGGTACTAATAAGCACTTACCTTGCCAAAGCTGCCTTTACCAATGGCTCGCAGAATTTCAAAATGATTAAAGTTTACTGTAAAACAAAAAAAAAGCCATTTAATATGGCATATTATTAAAATTTTTAAAACACACACACA
>WWET01000336.1:426024-440942 GCA_011038615.1 Limnodynastes dumerilii
ATGTCTCCAGCCCCCCCAGTATCCCCATCATGTCTCCAGCCACCCCCATTATCCCCTACTATGTGTTGCAGCCCCCAGTATTCTCAAGATGGTAATGGTGAGTCCCTCCTCTGCTACCTAGCAACAGCCTGTCCCTGTTAGGTAGCGGAGGAGAGACCCCCTGCCACCATCTCTACCTTACCTCTACATTCTGGAAGTTCCTGCCACATCCAAGATGGCAGCCGAGTCCTTCCTATTGACCCGTTGCCACCATCTTGAATGTGGCATGAACTTCCTGAATGCAGAGGAAAGGTGCAGAATGTGGAGATGGCAGCAGCGGGTCCCTTATCCACTGCTGCCATCTACACATTCTGCACCTTACTTCTGCATACAGGAAGTTCCTGCCACATTCAAGATGGCAGCGTGGGTCCATAGGAAGGAGCACCATCTTGGATGTGGCAAGAACTTCTTCAGTGCGGGCAGAAGAGAGGGCGGCGAGGCCTAATACTGGGAGCTTCCTGCTGCCGCTAAAGGTAAGTAAAATGGGAAGCACAGGGGGAATGTGTGTGTGTTTGCTTTTTCTGCTCCTCACCGTTGGACATGCGCAGTTGCATCCCAACGTGTGAATGCTATTGGACATGTGTATAACGGTGAGGAGCAGAATGGCATATATTAGCTATATTGGGTTAGGAAAGCAGTCTCCGTACATAAAATACTGTTTCGGAAAGAGAGACAACCGAACGCTCTCTCTTGGCTCATAAACAGAAAAAAAAATCTTCAGGCTTAAAGGAAGGTGTATTTATTGTATGCTCTATAGGCTCAGAATCCACCCTTGGTAGTTAGGACTTGGATGTTGTCACCTCCTACATCCTCAAAGCTCCACCATATACAAAAAGGCCTTGACGGTGGCTGGTGGCTTATCTCATATTTGTACAAATATGCGTAACAAACATTTCTGTGTTTTATTTTACAGATAGAACAGTATAGTTTGTTACTGGTTTATGGCAGTGTGCTGGGGCAATTTTTCCCTTTGTTTCTGTGGCTAGCAGGTTAACCCCCTGCCTTTCATGCACCTTTTTAACATTTACTTAATAAATTGATTGAGCATCTTCCATTCTGGTTTTATGCTCAGTTATGTGGCAGATTCCAAAGTATATCTCTAGACCTCATTAGCTTTGATTAATTTGTTTAGAACGTAGAGGTAATTACTTTTAAATCTTATCTGTTTAGACATGGAAATTAAAAATATATTGACATTTTCCCATCATCTTGAAAGACACTATTTGATAGTTACATATAAATAACACATTCAATACCATATTAACATCTACAATCTTGAAACCCACCCATGGCTATTCAGGTGTTGTGAATCTTAAAGTCCCAGCATGATCTGGTTGTCTAAAAGCAGTGCATCGCTAACAAAGCAGGATGCGACTAGGGCCTGATCCAGACTTAATAAAGGTAAACATACGATTTGGTGATCCAAAATACTGTGCGCAGCAGAGCAGGCCATTCCCCCTGGTCTACGTGCAGATTGTGGATCCATGCCGTGGACTCTACCTACAGCAGTTACTGTATGATTTAAATGCCTAAGCACACCCACAATGCCTATCAGCCAGCTACGTTCCGTTGCGGAAGTATAGGTACTACGCATGCCCAGTACCTATTCATAGCTGACTTAGATAAATCAGCTCATTTTTATTAATTCTGGATCAGGTCCCTGGAGAGTAACAGGTCAGACAGGCCTAATTTAAACAGTACTCACTTTTAGTCTTAGTTTATTTCTTTAGATGTGGATAAAAATAAGCAATACTCCAACAATTGAGGATTGAGTCAAGACGTTAAATAGCTAGTGTGAATAATTCACAAAATATTATAGTTTAAAACTATTTATAGTCCAGTAATCAGAGGACTATACTTGAGAGTTCTGGAACTGCATTGATTGAATAATATTGATGCAATGGAGAGGTAAAATGCAGGCTGGTTTAGGTCATCAGCAAGGTCACTGGGGGAAATACATTTCAGATGGTGAAGGGCAATTTAGATATGACTAATCTAGGCTTAACAATTTTCCAGTTAAATATTGAAGCATGAAGGGGATTTTTATGATGCCTTCAGGGTACAAATTTGTGGCAAAACAACCGCAACAGCTGTTCAGACTATTAATTTCTCAGTGAAATTAACACAATTTTGTGCCCCATAAATATATCAACTTAAATACTATTAAAAAAAATTCAACTTAAATACTGATGACCAGAAGGTGATTTCCTTACTGAATAGAAAATAAGATTTAGCAAAGGGGCATTATAACTACAGAGCTATAGACACATATTACATGGAAAAATCATTACTTACATTAAGTGGTTTTGTATTATCAGGTAATATCCAAGGCAATACAGCAAGCAGGTGTGTTTAGCCTTAAATTCACTCAATACACTTTTAGTTTTATTCTGTATAATTACTAGAAGTAACATATTCTTGATCAAGCAGATTAGTTATCCTGAATGATTTTGAAAATGTTTTTCCATGGTAAGTAATGGGTATTTCAGTACAAAAAGAAAAAAACACAGGTTTACAATATTAACCTAGTGCTTTTATATTGCAAAACATACTGTAATTTGGCAACTCCAAACTTAAATTTTCTCCCAAATTTCCATACTTTTCAATTGCATCAATGCTTTTTCACGGGTGTGGTTCGCTGCTGTTAACAGCTCTTTTAGGAAATGGCTGTTCTGGCAGGGAAGTCGATTGCTTTGCCTCTGAGAGACAGAAGAGACTGCCGCGAATGGTAAGTATAAATTTAACCCCAACCCTTACCTTAACCCTCCCTTCCATTACCCTAACCCTCCATTCCTCGCAGCCTAACCCTAAGACTCTCCTCCCTTTATCCTAACCCCCCCTTCTTCGCAGCCTAACCCTAAAACTCCCCAGAGAGTATTACTCATCTTTCCGGTAGGTGCGGCGGGGGCGACAAGTCTGTGGTGGCATTACTCACCCATTGCCATACTTACCCATTCTTAAACATGTTTTACAAAAATCAGCTTTCAACTATCTCTACTTCTAAAAGAATAATTTCATGGCAATGACCCCCACTGCTTTTTCACACTGTGCATGCATGAAGATCCATACCACCTGATTATAAACATTACTAGGTACAATGTACAGTCCAGGTGTTTCCCCTTAATACAGACTTCCATACTTTTTCAGATGTCATGCTGGAGTCAGAAATCTTAAAGTAGGACCTGTCTGTCCGTGTCCTGTGGCAGTGGTTAAAACGAGGCCCAGTGTTTGCAGCTCTCTGCATATTTTGCACAACAATACAAAAGTGCTTTACTATAAACATAGACAATTTCTGCCTAAAAATATTTTGCTATGAGAGCCCACAAAAAAGTAGCATTTTCAACAAGCAAGCAATACTTTATAGAAGCCTAAGGACCGAATCAAGACGTTCATAAATGGAGCATTTTTCATATGCCTGAATTGGAAAGCATTAACATCAATAGCACTACAGTTATGGATTGTCTGGGTCAAGACTTCCGCAGTATTTCACATTGCTATTTGTTTCCCACAACATGGTAGGTGCAAGCCACTTAAATTTTACAGTGGGGACATGCCTGACTCTTGCTGCCCAATCCAGATTTACAATGTGTTACCACTTTAGGTGGTGTGGCTGCCCTCACTCACACAGAAGGCTGGATCCAGTCCTATGTCACATAAGTAGTTAAACAGCTGATGAGGGGAAAATGTTTGGAGACCTCTGGCTGTTTTGGGCGATTATTACTGTTATTTGTATTATTTTAAATGCACTGCGCATGCCACAATTTCAAATTGCTTTAGAAAGTCTATTTGCTAACTTACTAGATCAAATCAAAAGACCATTTGTGGAACTTATGTTTTATTATTTTATGTAAAGTCAATGTTGTTATAGTAACGATATAGTATAAAATATAGATGCAATTTTACTTAAAAATTGAAAAAAGAAAGAGGAACAAAAAGTGAATTAATCAGTGTCTCAGGAGACTGCATTCCATCTCTGTAGTTGTGATGATTACAAAGCTTGACTAACAGCTCAGATTAAACACCTCAAATTTCAAGCCCCATTAATCTCTTCTGCATTTGAAGCTGCCAAAGACTTTGCACATACTGTAATGACAGAAACAGACATAAAGGTCACAAAGCCCCAGAATTCCATCTACTTCCTAACTTGTAACAACTTTCTGTGTGTGTGAACCTGTGATTATCAGATGCACTGGGATTTGCAATTGTAGGCCCACCATATTTAGACATATGTATATTTCCTTAAATATACACTTCTTTGACAGATGCATTATTGGATGCAGCTCTGAGAGAAATCAGTAGCGTTGATAGAACAAGCTTACTGAATAGAAAGAAAAAGGAGGAGCTAAATGAGGAAAGTACTGTAGAAGGTGGAGATAACATCAATATTAATACTAATGAAAATAAAAACATATAAAAATAAGAATACAAATAAACATCAGAATGCAAATGGAAACAAGAAATAGTGGCCCCATTTGTCTCCATATTCAATAGGAAAGCATCTCAAATAAAGAAAATTATAACAAATAACTTTGGTATTCTCCAACAAGATAAAGTTCTTAAGGAGATCTTGCAAGATGGACCTATATTTATCATTAAAAAGAATAGTTTAAAATCTTATGTGGCACCAAGTGAATATAAGAAGAAAAATACTGAATTAGCAACCTCCTCATCCCTTACAAATTGGTTAAGTACAGAAATTGTAGGTACTTTTAGATGTAATAATACACAGAAAAAAGAAAAAAATCTTATAGTGGCGTCTTGCAGGTGTGGATAGGTAAATTGAATTGATAAGTCTAAAACTCCTTGGGCATAATTCGAGCTGCTGCAAAAAAATATATAGGGCCAACCAAGAAATACAATATAGACAAAATTTTGCTGCGCTTAGAAATATGCCAAAAAATATGTCTTAATAGTTTCTGCAACTGCAACTGCCAAATGGAAGATGAGGTTTAACATAGATAAATGTAAGATTATGCATTTAGGGATCAAAAACAAGCATGCAATCTATAAATTAAACGGGGTAAATTTAGGAGAATCTTTAATGGAGAAGGATTTGGGAGTGCTTGTGGACAATAGACTTAGCAATAGTGCTCAATGCCAAGCAGCAGCTGCAAGGGCCAATAAAGTATTAACTTTTAATAAAATAGAAATAGAAATAAGTAAAAAATAGGGCGAAATATTCAAAAATATATATGTATAATACACGCTGCAATAATGTTGTAAAATAATCTGTATAATCCAAATATCAATGGTCAGAAAGCGTATCAAGCTAAAAAGGGTGAATGAACATAACAATTTACCATTTTCTATATCACAGTAGGTGTGCACTATTAAATGATCCGCTTTTTCTTCTTTTTTTGTATCTATATATGTTTGGATCATCTGTATAGGAGCACCCTCCCAGCATTGTCTGGTTATCTGTTTGTAATACAATCATATTGTTTCAGTCTGTGCGGTCCTTCCTTCCTATCCTCCCCGTTCCCTTATTATCTGATTCATAAAATATCCCAGTCTGCAAAAACTAAGTCATTCATTATTCATGTCTGTCTCGGCAGGAAACAAATACAATATGGCATAAAATCAGTCAACATTAATACTGGTTTTCAAAGCAAGCTTACAAGTATACAGGACCAAATGGCCTGTTATCTGTTCAGGACTGTATTGAGGGTTATCATGTGAGGGAAGGCCATGACGCCGCGTGCCGCTCTCCAAGCCATCAACACTTGGCCTTTCTATATGACCAAAGCAACCGCAGAGCATAACACGTAGTATGTTGGATTGAATTTAGTAATTTTGTTTTTATTGAAACCGAAAGAGTATCTATGTAGGATACCCATATTGCAAACAAATTATTGACCCTTTTCTCTTTGTCCAATAACATTTCCATCCAACCGGATTAACTTCCAATATAAAGATAGGGATCGCAGGAGATCCAAAATAGGTTGAACTTGATGGACTGTTGTCTTTTTTCATCCTCATCAACTATGTAACTATGTAACTATGTAACTGTGAATCTAAATATGTGATATATCTATTACAGTATCCCTGCCATAAACAATATATTGGGCGTACCACTGGGAGCACCACTGGGAGCATAAAAGAACGGTTCAGAGAACAGTGCAATAATATTATTAAGAAATATATGAAATAGTGTCTCAGGACACTTTGCTATGAAACACAATGGCAGTCTGGAGGGTTTGTATTTATACATTTTGGAAGTTATTACATCTACAAAAAGAGTGAGACACAGATTTCAAAAATTGTGTAAACAGGAAATGTATTGGATGCTTAAATTTCAGACCCTCATACCAGAGGGTTTAAATGAAGCTTTAGAATTTAATTCTGTAATCATTTGAGATTATAGGCAAATTATATATCTCTTTATTTTTATGTATCCACTTTCTATAAGTACTGTAGCCTCTTTGTAAATTTTCTTTGAAATGCTTAAACATTTGAAATGCTGTTGTTTTATAAAGGAAAACATTTCCATTTGTTGTTTAAGGAAGAGTTGCAAATATAGTTACAATTTACTATTTATTTATTATATATATTTTTAAGTGTTGTCAATTTTTGCTAAGTCAGAAGCATCCTTGGAATGTTATGTGAACAGGATGTTATGTTTATCACTTTGATTTTGATCTATGAATAGCATGTGCCATCACTTTTATATGAATGCGGGAATTCAAGGGTTAACAACTCATAGGTGGTTTAATTAAACAGGCAGCCAAATAAATAGGCGGATATGTCTCACTACTAAACAATCTTGGCTTGAAAATGTTCTCTTGTAGAAAGAAATGCATCGCCAGAAGGGTCTCCTGTATCTAATTCCTACTGAATCCATAATTATCAACTGTGGTACCACTGCAGGGTGTGTGTTAAATACCAACTATATGCAACCCATGTGTTCAAAATGTGGGAGAAGGTAAAAAGTATACTGATTTCCTGTTCAAAGCAACTTAATTGTTCAAGCCGGCGTTGGACTGGAGCCGGAGCACTGTTAAACCAACGTAGACGGAGATATCTGACAACTGAATAATACCATCACGGATGGTCTCCGGCCTACAATAACATAAAAACATAGAAAGTGATGGCAGATAAGCTCCACATGTCCCATCCAGTCTACCCAGTTGTTTATTTCAAACTATATTGACCCTATTTACCTTTAATTTAGATTAAGATTTAGGATATTCTTATATTTATCCCAAGCATGTTTAAACTGTTCTACTGTGTTAGCCTGAACCACTTCAGATGGAAGGCTATTCCACTTATCTTTCACCCTTTCAGTGAAGTAATTTTTCAGCACATTTCCTCTGAATCTACTACCCTCCAGTTTATAATCATACCCTCGTGTTCTATTACACCTCTTCCTTCGAAAAATGCCACCCTCCTCTAGCCACTCACAACCCTTTATATATTTGAAAGCTGCTATCATATTCCCCCTCTCCCTTCTCTGCTCCAAGCTACCAACGATCTATATAGGGGCATCACTACTTCTCTCTTTCTGCTACTAATTCCCTATGCAACTAAGCATCTGACTTGCCTTTCTCATTGCTTTGTTACATTGCTTGTCTACCTTTAATTCACATGAAATAATAACTCCTAGATTCCTTTCCTCATCAGTAGTTTCTAATGTAGTGCCATTATTGATATATTGAACTTTTGGGTTTTTGTGCCCCAAGTGTATGATCTTGCACTTTTTGACATTAAACTGCAGTTGCCACACTCTTGACCATTCCTCCAGTCTACCTAGATCATTCCTCATTTTGTGTGCCCCTCCTGGCATGTCTACCCTGTTACATATCTTTGTGTCATCTGCAAAAATATATATTTTCAACTCGATACCACAGGCAATATCACCTATAAAGATATTAATTAGTACTGGTCCAAGTACAGAACCCTGGGGTACTTCACTGGTTAGATTATCATCCCCAGACGGGGTTCCATTTACTACAACCCTCTGTTGTCTATTCTGTAACCAAGATCATATCCATGCAACTATTTTTAAGTCCAAGCCCAAAGTTTCCAGCTTATTTTAGTCAGTGATGTGGCACAGTGTCACAAGCCTTACTAAAATCTAGATAAGCTATCTCTACAGCTCACCCTTTATCTAATACATTACTGACCCATGAAATAAGATTTGTTTGATATGATCTCCCCCCTGTGAATCCATGCGGTTTTGGATCCAGTAAGTTACTAGATTTAAGATACTGTACAATTTGTTCCTTTAACAGTGTTTCCATCAATTTCCCTACTACTGATGTTAAACTCACTGGTCGGTAGTTTGATGCTTCTTCCCTACTTCCACTTTTATGCAGAGGGATGACATTTGCTATTTTCTAGTCCTCTGGAAGCACCCCAGCTCTGATAACCTTTTGAGCCTCCTTCTGTTTTGCATCCTGGCTGTCACCATCATTTTGAGTTTGCTTAATAATTCCGAAAGGCCATCTTTGTTGCTTTCACTGTAGTAGCTACCTCTTTTGTAAACCACATTGGTTTCTTTTTCTGGGGTTTTTCTTAACCTCTCTTATACAAAGTTCTGTTGCTGTTAATAATGCATTTTTTAAATTTCCCCATTGCTCCTGTACCCCTTTCACGTGCCTCTACTCTGCCAAAGAATCACTTAAACATTTCCCCATTTCCACAAAATCTGTCTCCCTAAAGTCTAGCACCCTTGTCTTTGCCCGGAGGTGGGCACTTCTCCATTTAATTTGCATTAAATGGAGTCCATTGTCTCCCTCCCAGCACTTCTGTCAGCTGTCTCCCCACTCAGAGTCAGGCTGCGGAGCTGGCTGTGCAATGTATAGCCGCCCGCAACTCTCTTTACAAGACGCCAGCGTGACCTTAGGTCATAAATCTGCAGAGCGTGTGCCACAGAGGAGAGAGCAGGAAGCATGAAGACGGCAAAGGTAAGAGATTATGGAATGGGGAATGGAGATTTAACTACCACACGTAAATAAGGCTGAATGGACACAATAAGGGACATAATGTTAGGTGGACCGTGGAAACATAAGAAGCAATAAGGCCGGAAAGAGGGCAAAAATACATATTAGAAACACTAGGAAGGGGCAATAAGACTGGTTGGCAACTAAAGGAGGGGGCAATAAGGCTGACTGGAATTTTTTTTTATAGGGGTGGTAATAAGGCTGGACACAGAAGGTGTGCATGGCAATAGCTATGATATATTGTATGGTGGTAACTATGATCAAGTTGCTATTATCTTAAGTGCTCCTTAATGTATGGTGATCAGTTTCACTTTCATCTGCTTTATTTTGCATTGCTGCTACACTTTTGTGCTATATACATTATCTTGTCTTCGGGCGTCTGGGAAGAACTTACGCCACAGATACTAAACCATACTGCTTGATGGTCACTGGATCCTAGGTTCTCACCCACACTTATTTCTGAGATGCTGTCACCATTTGTAAGTACCAAATCTAAGATGACCTCTTTGTGAGTGGGCTCAATCACCAGTTGCTTAAGGCACACTCCCTGTAATGAATTAAAAATGTCCCTACTGCTAGTGGAGCTTGCTGAAGACTCACTCCAGTAGAAGGAGGGGACAATAAGGCTGCCTGGACACAGAAGGTGGGGCAATAAGGCTGGTTGGACACACAGAAAAATAGGGCAAATTAGGCTGACTTGGCACAAATAAAGATGGGGAAATAAGGCTGGCTGGACATAGAAGGAGGGGGGGCAATAAGACTGAATTGACACAGAATGAAGGGCAATAAGTCTGGCTGGACACATAGAAGAAATGGCATGAAGGCTGAATGGTCTCACAGAAAGAAGGGGCAATAAGGCTAACTGGACACACAAAAGTAAGAGGCAGAAAGGCTGACTAGTCCAACACACACACAAGGAAGGGGCAGAAAGGCTGACTGTGGAGGCGCGCACACACACACACACACACACACACACACACGGAGAGGAGAGATTTGATGGTTCTAGAGATACACACATGGTGGGGGAGATTGGATGGCTTTAGAGACGCACCAAAGGGCAGGAAATGATGACAGTAGAGACACACACACAGGGGAGATTGAATGGCTGTAGAGACACACACACATGGAAAAGGATATTGGATGGCTGTAGAGAAACAAACAGAAGGAGGAGATAGAAAGGCAGGATGGAGGTATATTTAATATGTGTAGATTTCTATAATTCATTGGTTAATTTCTCATATAATTTTTCTTTCAGAAATGTGCTTTAATTGAATCTAGCCCAGTAAAAATGTTTTTTTTTTATTCTATATATTACATTAGTACATGGAGACTATTACTTTTATATTAATAGGTTTTTCCTGTTCATAGGACAAATATGAATAGAAATAGTCCTTTGCCGCTTTACTTAAAAAACATTTATATGCAGACCACACTGCTAATGACAAATGAAAACTTATTATAGTATTGTATGGCCATAACTAGGATGCAATGTGTATTGTATGGTGATAACTAGGAAGCAATGTGTATTGTAAGGTGATAACTAGGATGTAATGTGTATTGTATGGTGATATAAGGGTGCAGTGTGTATGGCAATAGCTATGATATATTGTATGGTGGTAACTATGATCAAGTTGCTATTATCTTAAGTGCTCCTTAATGTATGGTGATCAGTTTCACTTTCATCTGCTTTATTTTGCATTGCTGCTACACTTTTGTGCTATATACATTATCTTGTCTTCGGGCGTCTGGGAAGAACTTACGCCACAGATACTAAACCATACTGCTTGATGGTCACTGGATCCTAGGTTCTCACCCACACTTATTTCTGAGATCCTGTCACCATTTGTAAGTACCAAATCTAAGATGACCTCTTTGTGAGTGGGCTCAATCACCAGTTGCTTAAGGCACACTCCCTGTAATGAATTAAAAATGTCCCTACTGCTAGTGGAGCTTGCTGAAGACTCACTCCAGTTTACATCAGGTAGATTAAAATCTCCCATGATTATTACCTTCCCTTTTAGTGCCATTTTAGCAATTTCTTGCAATAGAACGTTGTCCATTCCCTCCTCTTGCCCTGTTGGCCTATATATCACTTCAGTACGAAGAATAACCTCCTGGGTTTCTATGGTTACCCAAAGCGCCTCCGTTTTTCTCCAATACTCCCTATTAAAGTTGAATTTAACCCTTCCTTAACATACATTAATAAGCCTCCTCCAATTTTTCCTACTCTATCGTTCCTAAATAAATTATAACCCGGTATAGTTAGGTCCCAATCATGATTTTAATTGCACCATGATTCCCACAATATCCAGATTATCCCTTGACATTATTGCTATTAGTTCAGGGATTTAATTCCTAAGCTCCTAGCATTTGCACACATTGCTCTGAGAGGTTGCATTATGAATCTCTAATTCTTCTGTTTATTATTACTAGACATGGTTACATAGCACTTTCTGTTCTCTTTTCCATTAATTGCTGTGGCTATGGTATCTGTCATTATTGACTGGCCACATAACACTTCTTGGTTGGAGGAGCAGCTATTTTTATTGTTTGTATCACAAAACATTCAAACTGCTCACTCAGAATACTGTACCTGATCTCACAGATGATGGGTGTAAGCCATCCCTTCTATACAGGTTTCTGTTTTGCCAGATGTTTGGTGAAATCATAGCTATCAAATCTATGTTTTATAAAATCAAATCCTTCCTCATGACACCACTTCCTAAGCCACGGATTGAAATCATGAATGCGCATCATTCTACCTTCTTCATATCTGTGTACTGGCAGCACTTCAGAAAGAGTAACAGTATTTGCCACCTGCTTAAGAGCATTTCCCAACCAGCCCCTACCCCAGGATTCCCATCATAATGCTCCACCAGCCCACATTATGTAAGTAACAAAAAAAAAAAAAAACTTACCTCATCTCTTCCTCTGCAGTGCGCGCTCTCTCCTGCTGCATCCGGCAGTCAAACGATGTTTCGCCCCATGTGATGATGTCACACGTCGTGACACCATCACACAGAGCGCCGCGGACCTTCAGCGCTACATTGCAGAGGTCTGGTGCGCATTGCATTCAGACCTCTGCCAACAAATAAAGTATGTGGCTGTTTTTCTCCTAGTGTCCTGTGCAGGACAGAGAGGACGTCTGGGGCTATCCCGGACCCCCTCTCTGTCCAGACCCGGGACACTAGGACCGGCTGTTCCCCCTTATGGCAGCCCTGGTCATGATTTTCATTGCGCGATGATTCTGTGATTCCCACAAGATCCAGATTATCCCTTCACATTATTGCAATAAATTCAGGGATTTTATTTCCTAAGCTCCTAGCATTTGAATATATTGCTCTGAGAGGTCGCATTATGAATCTCCTATTTTTCAGTTTATTATTATTATTGCTTTTTATATTTTCTTTTCCATTAGTTGTCAAGGCTATATTATATATACATTATTGACTGGCCACACAACATTTTTTGCTTGTTGCAACTGCTATTTTTTTTATTTGTATCACTACCCCCTTCTCCTAGTTTAAATGATGTCTAATAAAGCATTCAAACTGCTCACTTAGAATAACTTTTCCCACAGAGGATGGGTGCAAGTCATCCTTTTTATACAGGTTTCTGATTTGCCAGATGGCATGGCTATGTTTTATGAACCAAAATCCTTCCTCATGACACCACTTCCTAAGCCATAGATTGAAATCACTAACACACATCATTCTACCTTCTTGTACTGGCAGCATTTCAGAAAATGTAACAGTATTTTGCCTGCTTAAGAGTAGTTCCCAACTTTCTAAATTCATCTTTAACAGCCACAACTCTAGCATTGGCTAAGTCATTTGTCCCAAGATAAATAATGACATCAACCTCCCTTTCCTTGCTCACTGTCTTTAGAATATTTAATCATGTGGAGATGTAGCTCCAGGCAAGCATTTCACCTGATTCCTAATTTCAAAACCTCTTTCCAGCTAGATACCCCTAACAATAGAATCCCCCACAAAAAGTGCAGTCCTTCTCAGGGATTCCCTTCTCTCGCCATCAGGTTCCCTCAACACCTCATGCAATGCATTACCTGTTGTAATGCAATCTAGGTCTCCAAGAGCTGCATATGAGTTTTGCAAGGGCATAGTCTGTATGTGACCTTGCGCAACTTGAACCTTCTTACCAGATTGGACAACACCTGAGTTTCACAACCATTGCAATGCACAAGACCAGACATACTAGAAGATTTATTCGAATAAAAATCTACCAGCTTCCCTTGATTAGCAAGTAACACAAATAATTTAAATGGGCCCAAAATCAGCCCAAATTCTGTTCAAACTCTTGTTACAACTCCAATATGCTTTTAAAATCAATACTTCCAAAACCAGGCTATGAAATCCAGGCAGGCTACACCTTTGCAGGTTTAAACTATACCCCCTTTAAATAACACACAATAAACTAATCAATGACTTCAGCCAAAGCAATAAGCACAGCTAACTAATTATCTAACTAGAGAAAAAAAACAACATTTTTTACACCTTACCCAGAAAAATTATACCAAACAACACAAACAATAAACAATATGCAACAATCTTAATCTAAATCACAGAAATCAAAAACACAAAATTATTATAATGGTAAATACAAAAGAAAAAACAATACTATACAACTGGAGGGTTATCCTACCATCAGAGGACTTGCCATTCAAGTATATACTGCCTATGTGTACTTCTGTCTGAAATTACATCATCGTTGCGGGCAGAAACTAAAGGCATATCCAGTTTACCAATAGGCTCATCAAGCTTCCGTACCTATATTTATATGACTGCTTAGAGACTCTGTTTCCGAATTTCCACAAATGTGCCACCAACTTACCTCTTATAAACACCACCTGAATATTGGTCCACAACAGTAATTCATGCACTCTAACTATAGAACTTTTGGATAATTGTGCTATCAGGGATACCCAGAATCAAATGGTTTCTTGTGCCTAATTTATTGGAATATTTATCATTGGTGTTCCTTATCATTTATGGTTGCTCTTACAGTATTTCCAACATGTATGTGTTTTTATGTTTTCATGCAATTTACTATATAAAGTGATTTTATAACAAGCACGCTTTTGACTTTGTTTCAGCCCTTCTCAATGAATCACTTAGATCACTTTAATATCTGCAGACTTTAGTGCGCTGGATCAATATAAATATACAGAGTTCAGATAGACATTTTCATCCATTAGCTGGGAACATGTGACATCAAGCATTTGAAGGCTTTCCCATAAAGGGCACCACTTGCTGTTGGTGAAAGCCTATGGTGAATAAGATAGCTAATGTTCACTCAATGCAGGACTCGGTCACAGTGGTAGCTGAACAAAGACCAGCAGAAAGAGCAACTTCTTCTCCACTCCATCATGGAATTCCTGTGCTCTCCCAGAAGAGCAGTGCATATAGCTATCATGCTGGGGATGGAAGGAATACTAAGATCATTAGCTCACTGCAAATATGGTTTGGCAATGATGCTCCCCCGAAAAATGTTCCCTTTTTAATTGATGTCATTAGAAAAACATCTCAACATGTTATAGAGAAAACAATTCCATAATATTTACCACAACAAAACAAAACAATGTTACGGCACCAACAGCCACCCCTGCTGGTTCTTCTTGATCAAAACTGCTTCAAGCCTTATCTTGAATCTTTTTTTTTTGTTTGTTTCTTTTTGTTATACACCAGTTAGTGGTAGTAATTAGAACTTAGAAAATTAGAAAAGAACAGTGGACCGTGTTCAGACTTAAGAGCGAGTTAGGTGCAGCCAGCCCCATAACCCACCCCCGTTTTTAGAAGCCTACCTTACATAACCATGCATATTTTCCTTCTTAAGAAGGAAAATACACACGAAAAATGGCTTTCTTGTGCCCTTTCTGCCTCCTTTACATACTATCCCCCTCCCAGAGGCTGCCCCGAA
>WWET01000336.1:464653-480846 GCA_011038615.1 Limnodynastes dumerilii
ATACATACATATACACATACATACATATACACATACATACATACATATATATATATATACACATACATACATACATATACACATACATATACATACATATACACATACATACATACATATACACATACACACACACACACACACACACACACACACACACATAACTAGATAGATATAAGATAGATAGATGGCTGCCTGCCTGTAACAGCCTTCAGGAAACCGTCCCCAGCGTTTCTGTAGGATGTTTCCCACTGACACCAATGATTATTGTGCCAGGAGCTGTTGTGTCAGCAACGGCTAACAATGGGCTTTGCCAGACTGGGCTGTTGTGAAGGGCCCCTGGATTCGTTGGGCCCATGGGCAGTAGCCCAAACTGCCCAGTGGATAAGATGCCTTGATGAGAGGTTTTATACAACACAGTACAGGAGGCTTTGTTGGGAACTTTGGTACATAATTTATTAGAATTATTTCATTCCTAATCTTAAATTAAAACTAATCTCTCCTAATACTAAACAAGATGCTAGATGTTCACCCAAACCCTTACTTAGAACTGGAGTTGCCTAGCCTCCTAGCAAATTTTGTCTTTTGTGCATATGCCTAGGATGTCAAGTAAAGTTCCAGGCTCAGAGAGTAACCACTTTGGATGCAATTGGGATGGTGGCCTTTTGCCAATGCTGTACCACTCCATGGCCACTGTTGTAGAAATAGCACTATCATTGTTTTATGTTAATTACCCACAATACAAAGTACAGAGTTATCTAATATGGTACGTACCACCTTCACTTGACTAAATCAGAGATATTGCAGAAAAGTAGGCAATTCTGTTTCTCCTTTATCATACTGCTCACCACAAGCTATCAATCCATTCCAAAAACATAAGCATTTGTAAATTGCTTTTATTACAAAATATTTACTTATTGTTAAGTATATTAAATTATACTAAAAATAATATAACTTTACATCACCCCACCCTTCCCTCATCCCACCCGGGTCAGGTTAGAAGACGACAAAACCACATCTATGTACTAATTTTTTTATAGGGGGTGTCTACAAAAAAGTACTGTTGAATGGACTTTCCAATTACAATTATATTTACCAGCAATGTCTCCTACATATTATATCTCTTTGGAAAATGTCACTCTGCTACTATATTCATTCAAGTGTGCAATTAAACTGATCATTTAAAAATATAATTATACCTTTTTGTATTCTAGTGTCCTGAGTTCTTCACAAAGAACACAACAAAAACATGTTGATGTGGAAACTTAGACTCATCAAGTGTCATCATATGGAACTTGGAGATCTCTGCCTTCCGTGAAATGTCAATAACATCATGCAACTGATTATAGCAATATAGATGCAATAGAATCAGCTAAAGGGCACTAAGCAAGATAGATCTTTAAAATGCTTATTATGCAGAACACTAAACATGACTGGACTCGCCAGAGCTGGGTCCAAAGCCTTGTTGGTGAAGGTCTAAGACATCATTGTTTGTTCCAGCAGGTTGGACCATTGGTTTGTATGCAACCCAAGGGGGACCAAATTGTTCATTATTGTCTCAGGGTATACTACTTTGATCCTTTTTCGTCATTATTTATGAACAGGATTTTCAGATTACGTAAGCGCTTTACAGAGACATCAGTCCCTGCCCCATGGAGCTACATTCTAAGTTCCTTAGAACAGACATACACACACACACACAAACTAGGGATAATTTAGTCAGCATCCAATTACCCTACCAGCATGTTTTTTGGAGTGTGGGAAGAAACCGGAGCACCGGAGGAAACCCACACAGACACAGGGAGAACTCCACACAGAAGAGGCATAGTCTGGGAATCGAAATCATGACCTTAGCACTGAGAAATACAAGTGAAACTCACTGAGCCACTGCGCAGCCCTAAATAAACTGTTCATCTAAATGTATAACAGAAAAGATGCCACTCACATAAGTTATAAGTATATTCTCTAGCATTTATTACAATATGAACACTAGGTGGGGTGCAAGCCTTTTGATCCCACTCCACATTCATCCTGTCAAACCATCCATTGAAACACAATAAAGTTATTTTATCTTCAAGGTGATAACTGCACAGTTTATATGAATGTTTTGTACACCTCATGGCACCAATGTGTCCCTGCTGTCCTGAGCCAAACATCTCTTCCCATAAAAAATGAACCACAGTAGAGGAATCTATATAAGTTTAAATAAAAAATAAAAAAACACATTCTTTCCTGAATGGTTACTAGTTTTTTTAAAGAGATTATTACAGAAGAAAATATATTGGAAGGGAAAATGTAGAAGGTGTTTAAGAAGCATGGCTTCCCCCTTTACAGTCATTAAAACGAAAATATTTGAAAAGGCCATAACTCAAACCCAGAGGCGGAACTAGTGAGTTGTGGGCCCAGGTGCAAAAAATATGCTTTGGCCCTGATGATATCCCAGGTAACCCGGTGGGGAGCTTTGGCAGTGCCGTGATAACAGCTGTGGGCCCTTGTATCAGCATGGGCCCAGGTGCCACTGCACCTGTTGCACCAATGGAAGTTCCGTCCCTGCTCAAACCCAACAATGTAGGGCACATATAAACCCACTGATTATAGACTGGTTCCAGACTTGCAATTTACCCCTGAATTACAGGCAGATTTGTTTTTCCTTTCTGCGCAAGAGCACAAATACATGAAGAAACACAATTCACTCTATCCAGACTCCTTATAAATGACGCTTTGGACAGTAGGACAGGAGTGTGCTCTCAAGTGGGTGTGACGTGGTATTACATTGTACAGTATAGGCATGGCAGACTGTGGCCAATCCAGGCTTCTGGACCTGCACCAATTTACATTCACATGAGTCGGAAAACTTAAGGCAGGGTATGGCTACTGGATGTTTATTGGTGCAAGGAGAGTGGTTAGCTGGGATTTGTCTGGATGCGGTAGACCTAGATAACGGATCTAAATACTTATTAGGGCAGTCACCAGAAAATGTAGAGTCCAGTGTCCCGGACAGAGAAAGAGGACTCCTGGTGCCCCTTTCTTTCCAGGCCCGGGACACTAGGCCCCGCTGTCCCCCATGATGGTAGCCATGATAATTATAATGGGCCGTATTCAGAGATCTGTTTTTTTCATTTATCATATGCACGGCCGGAACACCCACCAACAACCTGACACTCCCCTCTACCGGACGTGCTGTCGGCCACTCTGTTTTTTACCGGTGTACTTACGTGTGTACGTGCTCCGTCCGTGTGAATCTTTATAACCACGTCTCCAAGCGTTAATTTAAATGCCTCCCCCCACCCACTTTTATGTAAATTTTCCAGTGCGTTGAATTTCTGTGCTTATGTCCCCAAGTACGATTCACGTTAGTTCGTTAGGCACTTACGTGCGTATACTCAACGTAAATTGCATAAATAAAGTTACTAAACATGTGCAGTCGATCCGATCCTAAAAATACGCATGCAACTCTCCTCAAAAAGGGATCTCTGTACATGACCCAATATCATCAACATCACAAATGCACTGTACCAGTAAGATATTATATAGTAAGCAATATGCCCTGTGCACGTATTGTCATAGCTGATAGTTGCATCAAGTAGATCCAAACAATTTCTTAGGCCATGTGTATGGGTATTAGGGTTACCGTGCTAGAGATTTTTCAGACCATTATTAAACAGGAAGAACAATTATAACTACTTTGTGTTTTGGATTTCGAGGTATTAAGAAAAGTGATTTTAGGTGTGTTTGGGGATAAGAGCAAATATATTTTCTACCCTAATTTCCTAGTCTATACCATCAGTTAAAGATATTTTATTTCAGCCCAGTAAGATAAATCTTTACACTGTAGTTGTATAACACAGTAAAGCCTAAGGAAAAGTTTGAAGCTTTTAGGTCTCCACTAAGATTTAAAGTCTCAAAGCAAAATTGAAAATAAACAAGGTCATATAGTAAATTTATTCACTTGATCATTTGTATCCCTAAACTCCTCATTACTGTCTGTTGATCAAGCTTTTTTGTAAAGCAAAGAATATTCTCGACCCTGAGCTCACAAACTCAAGATACTTGTGCCAGAGTATACAGCTTTAGAACAAATTAGTTTTCATCTGTTGCCGTAGGAACATACTAATTGGATATCAAGTTTTTTGCTGTGATAATTAACTGATTTTTGTCAACTGCTGCAAGCTCTTATAAAAGGTGGACTCTACTGATGCCGATAGAAATTAGTGGAAAGAA
Organism: Limnodynastes dumerilii; assembly: GCA_011038615.1. Lineage (NCBI taxonomy): Eukaryota > Metazoa > Chordata > Amphibia > Anura > Limnodynastidae > Limnodynastes > Limnodynastes dumerilii. The sequence continues at coordinate 468,875 of WWET01000336.1, forward strand.
CACTGAGGAGGAGCAGAAAACAATCACCATCTAAATTTAGCTGTGTTTTTATTTCATATGGAGCTCTCCCTATTGATCGAAGGCAAAAAGCAAAGAAAAAGAAGAAAAAAAAACAAAAACAAATGTGGAATATTCTGTGAAACCTCAAATCAGTAACGGACTAGAAAGATGGTTGCTTAGATAGACAAATTATGTGATGACTGATGTATTCACTTTCACTTTTTATTTTACTTTCACAAAATGTCAGTAACCAAAACAAAAAGTGGTATGAGGAAACTCCTATGAAATTTGGGAATTTTTATGTATATGCACTTAGCCACATAAGGTCACTTTTAATAGTGAAACAATACTATCCAATATATCATCTGGTACTGTAAAATGAGCACCTCAGTTGAGGAAACAAAATAATGAAAAAAACAAAACAAAACTGCAAATGGATTCTGATATTATGTAAACCATTTTTCCCCATCATATCCAGTATGTAAAATGGCGAATTTTTATGCGCACCTCTATGAGTAAAAATTGCGTAAGTGGGCTGTATCGACAGGATGTTCCCTCCAGATGTTCCGATCAATTTACGATAGTAACCCCTATCATACGGAACTTCCTTCCGTACGATAGGAGTTCTGTCCAACAGGGCCGTTCTTCCCCTCTGCCTGCACAAATTACGAAAGAAGGGGGAAAAAAATTGTAATATTACAGCAGGGGCTGAGTTTTGTATACAGCGTAGATCAGTGGTCACACAGGCCGCTGATCCACAAGCTTCAGTTAAGACAGGCTTATGAAAGCGTAACTGCCATAAAGCCTTCACAAGAGAGGGGGGTAACAGGGGGAGTTCACTCGCCCTTCTTGTACGTACTGCTAGACCCCCGCAGTTACAGAAAGCATGAGAAGGTCTGGATCCGGTCTATAGTACAAAAGGCCATATTTATTGTACAATGTTTCCTTGCACAATAGAAACCTTGAAGATTAAATATGGCCAGATAGTCCTTTTGCATTATTTTTACAAATTCTAGTGAATGACTTCTACCATTTGCTGCATCTATCTATAGCTACACGTGTGTGTGTGTGTGTGTGTGTGTGTGTGTGTATGTGTATTTGAATGAATGAAAAACACCTCAGATTTTGTATTTTCTAGATGTAGTCTTCACTATTCTGTAGCACTTTAGCCAGTAAACTTGTAAGGTGGTGTCTTCATGTCATAGTGCCAGGCCAGGATTAACTCTATTAACTACACTGCTGGTTCCCTTCAATGGGTTCAAAATAGATGGACAAAAAAAACTAATTATAAAAATACTGTTGTACTGTTTTAATTTGATACCTTTTTTAAAAAAGGTTTCATGTTTATTCCCTCTATATTTATTAAGGACTCAATGTAAAACATTGTTTTTGTAATTTTGTAATCTAATATATATATATATATATATATATATATAAATATATATACTGTATATAAGTTCCCTAATGCTTAATGTGCAAAGCAATGAAAGTTATTTGCCTGAGACTGTAATATATATTTGTCTTCCTATCAAACCAAAGTTTTTGGCTCTCTACGTCAATAAAAGTAAATCACCCTTCTTTAGGTGACCAAATTTCCTGATGCCAAATGTTGCTGCTGGCTTTTGTTGCTACTAATATTTAATTGTCAACTGAACTTAAAAACTAATCCTAACAGAGATATTCAGTTGTCTGCCTACACCCTGCATATATATACATTATCAGATATTTGATAGCAAGCATCAAAAGACTAACAGAGTGCAAAAACTGCACTTAAAAACAAACAATAATTGCTCAGTATCATCATCCAGACGTCACTTCTCCACTGGTTAAGATATTACCTAACATTTAGCAATGGCTGAGGATACTCAACTGTTTTTACATATTATGGGTAGGAAAGTTGGTTAGGGTCTTTATAGAGTAACCTTGCCATCCTAACAGCAAGGGCATTGGGGCCGATCCAAATATTAGTTATTCTGGCAACAAGAATACTATATCTTAATATCTTAATATAATAATCAGTTTTGCACAAAGAAGTAAAACTAGAGCAAAACAGATATAACAACTGCATAAGATGTTAGAATTTAATTAGCAGATAACAATCATTATAATCTTAAATGCACATAGGTCTCTAAAACTCAAGCCTACTGTTATTGTTTAAGACCAAGTTTTAAACCTTACTTTTAGAAGAAAACAAATTCTATTTATAACAGAACCAGAATTTCCAAAACCTTGATTGAAGTCATACAAAGCTATCTAATCTGCCCTTTTAATGTTTGTACCTTAACATTGTTTAGTGGTTTGTTTTTTTCACCTGACTTAAAAATAGTTATTTCTTTAACTCATAAATGTGTTCATACTATTACTGCACAAGTGCTGCCCAAAACTCTGGTATCTACAGACTTTCTGGGAGAGCTGGCAAGTAGAATTCATCAAGAGCCTTTCATATTGGTCCCTAACATAGTACATTATAGTGTCTCAGAAACAGAACATTCAAATGGGTGTACAAATCATAAATTTTTTTCATGTGGACTGTAGTATGCGAGTTGTGCATAGAAGTGGTTGTAATTTGATTAAAACACAAGAAAGTTTTGGGGACAATCTAGATCCGGTTCCTAAGTTAGCAAAAGAGTTACAATAAATAAAACGCACCACTTTTGTCTCATTGTTTTTCAGTTTAATATATATAGGATATAACTGTGAGTCAGGGAAAAGCAAGAGCTGGCTGAGAAGCAGTCTGCAGTCCTGTCAAATCATTTACATGCCGGCTGAGAGCCAAGTAATGCACAATGTCTGACCACTGCCCATCTGCTTCACTTAAGATATGCATTTTATATTTTAGAACTACATTTGTTCACAGACGCACCCTACAGAGGTGTATTATAAAGAAAATATATTTAGGCTTTTACCATAGAAGTACTTTACAATACGCCAAAGTGTCTGCAATCAACCCACAAACAAGCAGAATAAAAAGACTGTTCATCACCTGTTAGCCATAAGTAGTCTAGAACAGACATGGACACATTCTGGCTCTCCAGATGTTGTAAAACTACTGTACCGTACATGTCCTAGCTTTCTATAATACATTGGCAGAGCTGATCAGGTGTTATAGCATGCTGGCACTTTAATTTCACAACACCTCTTAAGCCACAGGCTGGTCAGGTCTTGTCTAGAATACTACAAATGTGCTGATCCACTAACTCCAAGGCTATAACATAACTACGGTTTCCCTGCTGCGATAACTTAAATCCATAAATGCAGATAGCTTAAAAGGCATGCTGTATGCTCCTGAGTAATGCTTACATATATGTACATTCACTGTAAACACTTTCATACATAAAAGTTATAGTAATAGTAAAATGTTTAAACATCTGCAGCAAAAGGTTTTGGGTGAATGCTCATTCACGTCTTCCAAAGCTACTACTGAACCTCTTACCTTCCTCGTTTTCATCACACACAGGGCTTTTGCTTGAGTTGTTGGCTCCCATTGTCTCTTGTGCCAGGCTCTAGATTCTGAAGTTACATTATTATATGAGCCACAGTGCTGACGATCAGTGCCAGAAATACAGATTACTTTCCCCTTTCATCCTAAGCAAAAAACAAACACTTATTCAACATATCTGACTGTAGTGTAGATAACAATATCCCAGTAAAGAAAAAAATGACATCTCCAATAAGGAGTTCTAAGGAGCTGACAAGTGTAGCTTGTGCATTACTACAGCTCTGAGTAATTTATCAATGAAACCTGGGCATGTGCTGTGGAAACACATTCACTGATATCCTGAGGATGTTCAGCTGTGCTTTCACCATGCACATATAGGGAATCTAATACAGCCTTTAAAATGCTGCAACACTTCAGCGATTAGAATTGAAATATTATCTGACCAGACATAACATAAAGAATATTATTACAGTGCTTAGATGACACTTAAAACACAAATGTATAATTACAGCTCCAGACATGAATCTAAACTAAAGCAGCTACTTTGTTTTACATAGAAATATCACTACTTATATCCAATATGCAAATGAGTTTGATCTCCTCCTATACTCTTTATTTAAAATAATGTGTCTTAATTTTATAAGATGCAGGTGCTAAGCAACATACATAAATTAAAAAACCTTAAATAATATTTCTCAGCAGGTTATTAACTTATAACACAACAGCACATCACATCTGACATTAATATGGTCTGTGTTACATTTAATGAAAGCACAGCTGTCTAAAGTACTATTGAACTAGAAAACTACCTGCTGCACTGGTAGAGGGAGACTAATATTATAGCTAAACAGACACTATATAATGACAGAGGTCAAAAGCACAGCACTAGTGTAAATGAAAAGAGAAAGCCAATCAAGGGATAAAAAGCACAATCCAGTATTTTTTAATCCAATTCTCACGGATAATTGTTTAGACGGATTAGAAGACTATACACATTTTAAAGACCTGCTATGTCACTTACAGTTAAATAAATGTGTTTTCACTATGTTGTACATTCACATCTAACATACTACTAGAAGTCTAACCTTGAGATATTTTAATGCAATTAAACAACATGTGCTTAGTTGTCGAGTCCTGAATTTAATTTCTGGAAAGCCTTTGAGCTAAGCAAGTACAACTATAGAAGTCCTGCAGACTACATAGTAACCAGACTAAACAGCCACAGCCAACAATGCGATGTGATCACAACATATAATCATCAAATCTCTATTGTATTACATTGAACACTCAAAAATAAATGTTAAATTATTGTGCAGAAACTACCAAGTCAATAACATGCAAAATTACCACACCCAGTAACATATAATGAAATACTGTTGTTCTCTCTTATAAGAATATTATGCAGTAAAAAATATATATATATTTTTATACATATATTTTTATATTTGTTTACATTTATTAAAATATTTATTGGGGTGTTATATGCACATAATGTTGGTACTTTATTGGGTACTGAACACTTTTTATATTGACTTCCTTCTGGATATCCGACTATACTTAGGGATGTTATTTCACCTACATTTTCACACTTTATATTGATTTCTTTTCACAGTAAAACAATGTTTTCAAGGAAGATATCCCTGTAGTGCATTACCAGGTGCAAAGTACACTTAATCCAGCGTGCTATACTTCACACTTATTATTCAGTGTACAATGTCAGAGAGGTACAGCTAACGCAGCAATGCAGTTATTTTTATTATTTTTCTAATGATCTTTTTCCAGTTTATTAGGCCTTGCGTAGAATGACTTTGCTGCAATAGATAAGTGCAAAATAATGAATACACTTTTTTAGTTGCAGTCTTTCTATGGCTTGATTCTTGAATTTTGCAGGACACAGTTTTATTAAGTATTGCACTTCATATAACTAACAAATGCTACAAATTACATCATTATAACACTATAACATTGGAAGGTATAAAATACAGTTATTTTCTTTAAATGTTAATATAAAAGTAATTCACAATATGTATGTAAAATAACATGTTATAAAAATGTGTGTTTTTAGAATTAAATTATGCAAAATATATAAATGTATATAAATAAAAAATCTATATAAATGACTGTACAGTATAGTAACAGAATACATTTGAAGACTACAATACAATGTACAGCTTGAGGTAAAAAAAAACAAAAAAAAATAAATCTTCCCGGCTGAATGATGCAAATGATGATACATCCAGTATATGAAAAAGCAAGAAATTAAAGTACAATACAATTGAAATAAGTTCCTCCAGAAAGTACATCAGACACACACAGAGTGGGCAGCTTACCTTAGTTCCTGGAGGAGTGAAATATGATGTGTGTACAACAGGTAAGCAGAGAGAGAAAAGATGCTGCAAGGAGGTAAGGAAGAGATACTGGCTGGAAGGCATAGAAGGTGGTCCTTCTCATCAGTTGTATAAGCAAGTTCAGTACAAAGGGATGTCCCTAGGAAGTTTCTTAGCCCAGCACTGTGGCGTTTAGTGCCCCCTAGAGGGCATATTTGAAAATGAAGGTATTTATTTTAACACATCTATAATATTGTAAAATTAAATTCCAGATCTGTATTAATATACAAAGTGTGATAAGGACTGGAAATAGACACTGCTTACACAGAGTTTTGCTGAACCAAGTTGCTGCTGTTCATTTTTCAGAAAGCATATAATGAAGTCCAGCGTATGAGTAATAGGTACCTAGAGCTTGCTAACACACAATGAACTAGATTCTAAACTAAGAAAGTCAGATGATTTAAATGCGCAACTTAAAGTAGGGTCCGGGGCACGGAAATCCACATTTTTGGGGGGAATCTCTATATTTCTGCATGCAGAATTTAGGATAACAAATGCCATATTTTAGTCTAATGTATGGAATCTGCTATTAGTTCTGAATCCGGTCCATATGTAGGTCTTTCACCTGTGTGACAAGAGTGTGAGAAGGCTTAACCCTTTGTGCAGCTAAAGCCTGCATCCTACCAGCAATATAACAAGGCTCTCTACGACTCCCCTGTGGAAAACCCCCTTTAGAATAACTGAGGGTTATTTTTTTAGCCCGAAGGCAATTAAACCCTGGGTTGGGGAATAGTAGGCCCTAGCAAGTTGTTTACTTGTTTGGGTATTCGGGGCCAATGGAATAAGAGAGGTGGTCCCCTGGGGGGAAGTTATTTAAGCCCTCTGCAATTGCTGGGTCTTTCCCTTTTTTCCTCCTGCCTGCTGGATGTGTTACCCTCCCTCCCTCCCGTTATATCAGGTTGGCGGGAAGGCAGTGGTTAGTCATTATTTAGTTAGCTTATTACTTTTGGGGCAGAAATTCCTTCTACAGCCTGGCGGGCGTCTTCTCCTCTAGCCTGGTAAGTGTTTGGTCGCGGTGGGTATTCCCGCGGCACTGGGGTTTCGTTTTAGGGGCGGGCCTGGGATGGCTAGTTTACAATCAGGAGCACCCCGTCAAATGTCATCGGCTGGGGCGCGGCGCTGCTATGCAAATGGGGTGGTAAATGCCCCCATTTTGGTGTCAGAGCGCCAGCGCGTGGTGGGTGGTTCTGCCCCACCTTACAATTAATTGTGTGCTAGCTATTGGTATAGCTAGGGTTAATTATGGGTCCCGCACTGCCTTCTTCCGTCACCAACCTGGTGAATTTTGGTTTATTGTTGTTGTGTTTAATTTGTGACAATAAACATAGGGGGCTCTGCGTAGCCCCCTTTTTTGCAACCTGGTGTGATTTACTGCTTCCATAATGGGGCATGGTTTAGGGGGAGGAGCGGTACAAGTGTTGGTAAGATTAAAGATATAGGGCCGTTAATGAGTTCAACCCTTAGGCGTTTATAATGTACTGGACCAACTGCTTCTATATCCTCATAAGGTACCTGCCATTTATTTTCTTACATCTCTGGGCACCCTCTCTATGTGGTTTCATTAGCTGTCTTAAACTTTTTGGAAGTATGGGCACAGTGTAATCAGGTCTTGGAGAAGCTACCTGGCATACTGGGCAGAATAGGCAGTACTTTTTTACTGCCATGTTTATTCTTGGCCAGTAAATCTCCTCCCTAAGGATCCCTACACAAATATGTGTATACCTGCAGTATCCATAGTTGCTCAACATGATTCCCTTAAGCAACCCATGCCCTATACAACAAAAATAAGGTACCCCTTTTGTCGGCATGGCAGCTTTTACTACATTATTAATTTCAACAACATATTTAAATGCATTATCTGGAGTAGCATCATTAAGCTGATCCCTAGCAAGTCTTGTAAGAAGAAGAGTCTTAGAATTGGGGACCAGTCCTCAGATTTCTCAGGTGGCATCAATGTTTTCAAGGCTGTTCCTTTCATTTCCTAGCACGGGATATGGGAAAAGTAGTAACTGTGAAAATGCATTCAGAATCCCTAGATGCTCATTCTGGTGTCTCTTTCCTCATGTCCAGCAAGAGTTGGTCACATTTTTTTCAGTGTGGATTTTCAGCCAGTGAATCAATTGCCAACATGTACAGCCGGATCCAGTCCGCATTAACTTCCTTGAACAGTAAAAAGTTTTGTAGTTTTGGGGCTATCACAGTTTCTACATCCAGGGCCAGATTTACAAAGCTGCGGGTTTGGAAATGTGGAGATGTTGCCCATAGCAACCCATCAGATTTTAGCTGACATTCTCTATTATGTAAAAAGAAAGTGAGAGCTAGAATCTGATTGGCTGCTATAGGCAACATCTCCACTTTTCCAAACTCGCAGCTTAGTAAATCTGGCCCCCAATGTTTATCCTTCCCTAATACCATAATTGGAAGGAGCGTTTGATCATATGCCTTAGTAAAACTTCACTTAGGTAGTCTTATAGTCAATTCTTTTGGAACAACTGTACTCGAGACCAGCACACTTCCAGGGTCAAAACAGTAACAGCACAGTCACGCTGCACAGCAGTAGGTTTCCAGTAGATGGAGCCATTGTGCAGCAACTAGGAAAGACAGTTTCCAGTAAACAGTCAATTGGCTCCTGCTATATTGGACATTTAGAGCATTTCACCTGTTTGACAAGTGTGAGAAGGCTTAACCCTTTGTGCAGCTAAAGGCTGCATCCTACCAGCAATATAACAAGGCTCTCTATGATTCCCAAGCCAAACTCAAGACGAAAAGCGAAGGTTGTTCATTCTGCGTTATTTGTCACCTTTTGGAAAAACAGTTTTTATCTCATTTATGTTGAAGTTACTCTTAATTGACCAGATCATAAGTTTTGTTTCATTTGCATTAGATCTGCAATTAATGAATGCACAGGGATCTGTAATTGCAGGGATGAGATATTCATGCATCAATGTAATCGCTCCACTAATCACTGCCCTAATACAGACTATCCTACCTTAAATTTTCTAAATCATGCAAACATAACAAGCTGGTGATAATACAGAGGGGCTGATTCAGAGCTGCGTTTCCGTCTATTTCTCAGACGGAAGCGCAGCCAAAATGTCCACTGTGCATGCCCAAATCGGGAGCGCGCACAGCATCAGACTGTCTGCATCCGACCGGGCTGCGGCCGTGGAGGAATATTTAAATGAGAAAAGAGTCGCTTTTCTCATTTATATACTGTTTCCACTGCGGTGGGAAATACCGATTTCCTATCGTGAGACTTTGGAAATTTCACAGGCTGGCAGAGGGTATATATATACCCCACTGCCAGCCGACCTGTCATTAGCGCCGGGATGTCCTGCTTGCAGGACATAGTATGCGTCGTCCGTAGAGGGGGGGGGGGGGTTGCCAAGACCCCCCCGCCCCCCAGATCCCACGCAGCGTAGACCCCCCCTCCGGATTAAAAGTTTACAAGACTGGACCCCCATCAGACCAGGTAAGTATGGTATTTTTTTAAATTTGTGTGGGCATTTTTAGGGCATTTTTTTATTATTTATTTTTAAGGGGCACATGGCGATGGTTATATTACAATAGGACAATTGTCCTATTGGTTATAAACAATAGGACAAGGATATGGCTTTTTTAAATTTCTTGTTTATTTTTAAGGGGCACATGTCGCGTTTTTTTTTTTATGTGGGCACTGTAATTTTTTTAAATGAAAGGGACGAGGTATTTGTATGCTTTTATTATTTATCATTATAGGGGGGCACTTGGGACGTGTAACATTTTTTTTTGGAAGGGCACAGTAACGCTTTATGGGGCAAGGCATGCTGCCGATAGCAGTTTTACTAGAGCAAGCATGCCTTGTCATTCATGGGCATGCTTGCACCAGTAGTTCTACTGGCGGCATGCCCGACCGGGCTGTTCTTTATTTATTTATATTCAGCGTTTGCGGGTTGCCACGGAGGGGGTAGAGGGGGAAGGGGTTAGTTTTTTTTTTTATTACAAATTAAAATAAGCCGTGCGGTCGGAGCAATTAAGGCTCGGACTGTTTTGGGTTTTTTTGGGGTTTTTTTACGGTCAATTCAGAGGTGCATGCTTCTACTGAAACACGCACCTTTGAATAGCATGTTTTAGCGGTTGCGACTTACGCATCCACTAAAACTCTGAATCAGCCCCAGTGTGTCATCATGCGTATACTGTAAATTGTAATACCAAGTCACACTTACTTTTGATCGCAACCTAGCTCCTCTGTCAAAAACTGAAAGAAGGGTATTGCTTGAATAGGGTAGATTTACTTTCCGACTGGGTAGTATAATAGAAGGCAAAGGCAGAAAGCAATAGCAGACGCAATGCATGAAAGCACTTAAATTAGAGACCAATTGCTGTGTCAAAAGAAAAGCAGCGTTATAAGTCCACCTATAACCAGGGAAATTCCCAAGTCTGACCGTTTCACATGTACCATGAATTTCCTGTGTCTGTTCTTGCAAGCAACTGTCATTTAGCCTAAAGAGGAGCTTTTATTGGCTGGAAAAAAATGAGGGGACTTTTGAACACAATGCATGAGACTTTAAAAAAAAAAACCGAGGGGACAGGCAACTACAACAGGAGTAAGCTGCATTTTGTAATACTTGTATGTCTCCTCTCTGGTCCGCCTGCAATTCCGCTATTCGCCTCTATGGATTTAGTAGTTGTCCTGTGTCTATACCAGTGGTTCGCAAACTTTCCCTGGGGTGCCGCGGCGCACAGTTTGGGAACCACTGGTCTATACGAAACCCAGGTAGTACTAGTAAAACTAAAAAGAGGTAAAATATAACAATTTTATTTGTGCAACATTAAAACAATGTAACATCAATAATTGTATCAATCCAGGCTCAAGGCTTGCAGACCAAAAACGTATAAACCAACAACCTTTAAATCTATGAACTATGGGCTGGATCCAAACTTAAATAAGTTCTTGAAATTAGTTACTCTTGGGCTAAACCATGCTGATTGCAGGGGGAGTCATATTTCATCTGTTGCAAACAGTATTAGAGTTGAGAGGTGAGGTTTCCTATCCCAAGTCTAAATAACAGTGTGATGGTCAGTATCTGTGTGCAGTAAGCAATTAAAAGATATATCTCTGCATGTAAAGAATACAATTAACTTGACTCTCCCTGCAATCAACATGCTTTAGCCCAGGAGTAACTAATTTCAAGCACTTTCTTAAGTCTGGATCCAGCCCTATGTTCTTAAACATGGTAGTCCCAAGCTTTCAAATGTAAAGAATAACTGCTGCTTGTATTAATCAACTAGAGCGATAGAAAGCATATGTAGAAATGTAAGCTTCATCACAGTCTTTTATATGAAAAAGACCAAACAGTCCATAACCTCTGTAGACAACGATGGCATAAGGAGCTTTGATAATATTCATATTTGTACCAAATTCATAGTGGCGAATAGCGGAACAGCAGGTGGATCAGAAAGGAGAAATACAAGTACCCCTTTCTCCTTTTCCTGCATGCGGCTTCCAGCTTCGAGATTTGTTTACTATTGCCATAGCATTAGTGAACAAATCTTTCCAATCAGATGTCTTTGTGAAGGACCTTTGTTGATGAACAGCATGGGATCTTTCACACTGACACCATTCCTGCGTGAGACCCTTCTATTTGGGTTTTGGCCAAAAACTCAGGTATTTGGTGGTGATGTGAAAATAATTATTATGCTCAAATAGCAAAAAAAAAAAGTTGATTTTCAACATTTTCTAAAATCTTTAAGTAGTTCCACCCCATCCCCCCTCTCAATTGCTCATCCACCAGCAAATGTTTCCCCTTTTTGGCATTTGCACCTAAATTTGAACCACCCCCACTGTCTTATGTTAATTTAATTGTGTATAACATATAGATACATTTCATGCTGCACATAAGTATGAAGTAATAAAGAACCAGATGCAGAGATTTAAAATAAGAGAGGAAAGTTTTTCTGGGCAAAACCATGTTGATTTCAGGGGGAGTCATATTTCATCTGTTTCAAACAGTATTAGAGTTGAGGTGATTTTTCCAAGCTCAAGTCTAAATAACAGTGTAAAAGTAGAGCTGGTCACTATCTGTGTGTAAGCAAGAGTAGATATATATCCCTGGTGTAACTTTCCTCTTTTATTTTCAAACTCAGGATCTGGTCCAAAGTCACTA
>WWET01000336.1:483535-495704 GCA_011038615.1 Limnodynastes dumerilii
ATAAAAACACCCAACCCCCCCCCCCCCCCTCTAAAAATAACAACCTTTTCATCTCAGCTATGTCCTGCCCATTCTAGAAACCTATACTTTCCAGTGGCAGAAGTCCCGGAGACAATGCAGGTGGGCAATTCTCCATTGTCATCTTGTATTCTTGCAGGGGTTTGAGAGGAAAGCACTGAGTCCTGGGAGCAGAGTGAGGTACAAACCTCCAGAGTCCTGGGATCATCATTCTACAGGTGAGGGGGGTTTGCTGCAGCGATCATTGTCGTGGGGGAATTTATCTTGTCTACAGGCACCTGGACTGAACTTATGCCACTGATACGTTCTATTTGCGCTTGTCATGCTCCTTGAATTATGGTGTTGTGTTTATAAAAAAAAAAAAAGATAAATACAATATATAAAGCCTAACAATGAGTTAACACTTCAAACCTCCTTGTCCCACAAAAATACCAATGTTAAATTATCAAACTTTAATTATATTCCCTACCTGCAACTAAGACTTTTTATTAACAAATGAAACAAGTCACAAGCTCTGGTATCAAGCTAATAATGAAGCCCCCACCAAAAAAACAATAACTGATATTTTTGTTTTTCATTTATTTTTCTTTCAATAAACAATCCCCAAACCACCCTAGAATTAAATTACTAGTGGACATTATGTAGACATTATTAATAGTCACACTATTCTCCTTATAATAAATATTTCAGGTATGTGCCCTTCAATAATAAAATGATGTAAACTGATGCCAATAATATATATACCAGAAATATTCTCCTATAGATATACTAGAAATATGTGTACCATATTGCACTCGTATAAAAATGTAATAAGATGTGTGCACCAGAATGTCGACCTCATATAATAAATATACCAGAATGGTATTCATCATCCTTCAGAACAGTGTAACTTCCTAATACATTTTTAAGATGTTTGCTCATAATAAATAAAAGGAGAAATAGGATATTTTATAAGAGCTTAGTTCTTGTATATTTCTTATGCAGGGGTTTATTTCAGGTATAATTATGCTGTGCCCCTCAGTGGCGCACCCAGGGGGGGTTTCCAGTTGCCCAGAAACCCCCTTTTACATCCTGAAACCGATCATAACATACACAGAGCAGTTGGCAGTGTGCTGGCTGCTCTGTGTTTGTTACACTCTGCACATTCACTGTCTTCCTGCAACACACCATCTGCAGCATTTCTATTACCAATGGAGGAGACAGTCTCAGAGCACTAATCCTAATATACACTGTATGTTAGGATCGGAGCTCTAAAAGTGTCTCCTCCATTGGTAATAGAAATGCTGCAGATGGTGTGTTGCAGGAAGACAGTGAGTGTGCCGAATGTAATCCCTCCTTCACGGAGCTGACAGCTCAGTGACGATTCCCCCCTCCCCTTCCTTCCCTCACATGCAGACAGCCCAGCAGAGAGTCTCCCTCCCCCTCTGTCCCTCACATGCAGACAGCCCAACAGAGTCTCCCTCCCCCTCTGTCCCTCACATGCAGACAGCCCAACAGAGTCTCCCTCCCCCTCTGTCCCTCACATGCAGACAGCCCAACAGAGTCTCCCTCCCCCTCTGTCCCTCACATGCAGACAGCCCAACAGAGTCTCCCTCCCCCTCTGTCCCTCACATGCAGACAGCCCAGCAGAGAGTCTCCCTCCCCCTCTGTCCCTCACATGCAGACAGCCCAGCAGAGAGTCTCCCTCCCCCTCTGTCCCTCACATGCAGACAGCCCAGCAGAGAGTCTCCCTCCCCCTCTGTCCCTCACATGCAGACAGCCCAGCAGAGAGTCTCCCTCCCCCTCTGTCCCTCACATGCAGACAGCCCAGCAGAGAGTCTCCCTCCCCCTCTGTCCCTCACATGCAGACAGCCCAGCAGAGAGTCTCCCTCCCCCTCTGTCCCTCACATGCAGACAGCCCAGCAGAGAGTCTCCCTCCCCCTCTGTCCCTCACATGCAGACAGCCCAGCAGAGAGTCTCCCTCCCCCTCTGTCCCTCACATGCAGACAGCCCAGCAGAGAGTCTCCCTCCCCCTCTGTCCCTCACATGCAGACAGCCCAGCAGAGAGTCTCCCTCCCCCTCTGTCCCTCACATGCAGACAGCCCAGCAGAGAGTCTCCCTCCCCCTCTGTCCCTCACAGTGCTCAGCAAAAATTTCCTTCCCCCTCTGCCCCTCACAGTGCCCAGCAAAGATTTCCCTCCCCCTCCTTCCCTCACAGTGCCCACCAAAGATTTCCCTCCCAGTCTGTCCCTCACAGTGCCCAGCAAAGATCCCCCCTTTCTTCATTCACAGTGCCCAGCAAAGATTTCCCTCCCAGTCTGTCCCTCACAGTGCCCAGCAAAGATCCCCCCCCTTCTTCATTCACAGTGCCCAGCAAAGATTTCCCTCCCCCTCTGTCCCTCACAGCGCCCAGCAAAGACCCCCCCCTTCCTTCATTCACAGTGCCCAGCAAAGATTTCCCTCCCAGTCTGTCCCTCACAGTGCCCAGCAAAGATCCCCCCTTCCTTCATTCACAGTGCCCAGCAAAGATTTCCCTCCCAGTCTGTCCCTCACAGTGCCCAGCAAAGATCCCCCCTTCCTTCATTCACAGTGCCCAGCAAAGATTTCCCTCCCAGTCTGTCCCTCACAGTGCCCAGCAAAGATCCCCCCTTCCTTCATTCACAGTGCCCAGCAAAGATTTCCCTCCCAGTCTGTCCCTCACAGTGCCCAGCAAAGATCCCCCCTTCCTTCATTCACAGTGCCCAGCAAAGATTTCCCTCCCAGTCTGTCCCTCACAGTGCCCAGCAAAGATCCCCCCTTCCTTCATTCACAGTGCCCAGCAAAGATTTCCCTCCCAGTCTGTCCCTCACAGTGCCCAGCAAAGATCCCCCCTTCCTTCATTCACAGTGCCCAGCAAAGATTTCCCTCCCAGTCTGTCCCTCACAGTGCCCAGCAAAGATCCCCCCTTCCTTCATTCACAGTGCCCAGCAAAGATTTCCCTCCCAGTCTGTCCCTCACAGTGCCCAGCAAAGATCCCCCCTTCCTTCATTCACAGTGCCCAGCAAAGATTTCCCTCCCAGTCTGTCCCTCACAGTGCCCAGCAAAGATCCCCCCTTCCTTCATTCACAGTGCCCAGCAAAGATTTCCCTCCCAGTCTGTCCCTCACAGTGCCCAGCAAAGATCCCCCCTTCCTTCATTCACAGTGCCCAGCAAAGATTTCCCTCCCAGTCTGTCCCTCACAGTGCCCAGCAAAGATCCCCCCTTCCTTCATTCACAGTGCCCAGCAAAGATTTCCCTCCCAGTCTGTCCCTCACAGTGCCCAGCAAAGATCCCCCCTTCCTTCATTCACAGTGCCCAGCAAAGATTTCCCTCCCAGTCTGTCCCTCACAGTGCCCAGCAAAGATCCCCCCTTCCTTCATTCACAGTGCCCAGCAAAGATTTCCCTCCCAGTCTGTCCCTCACAGTGCCCAGCAAAGATCCCCCCTTCCTTCATTCACAGTGCCCAGCAAAGATTTCCCTCCCAGTCTGTCCCTCACAGTGCCCAGCAAAGATCCCCCCTTCCTTCATTCACAGTGCCCAGCAAAGATTTCCCTCCCAGTCTGTCCCTCACAGTGCCCAGCAAAGATCCCCCCTTCCTTCATTCACAGTGCCCAGCAAAGATTTCCCTCCCAGTCTGTCCCTCACAGTGCCCAGCAAAGATCCCCCCTTCCTTCATTCACAGTGCCCAGCAAAGATTTCCCTCCCAGTCTGTCCCTCACAGTGCCCAGCAAAGATCCCCCCTTCCTTCATTCACAGTGCCCAGCAAAGATTTCCCTCCCAGTCTGTCCCTCACAGTGCCCAGCAAAGATCCCCCCTTCCTTCATTCACAGTGCCCAGCAAAGATTTCCCTCCCAGTCTGTCCCTCACAGTGCCCAGCAAAGATCCCCCCTTCCTTCATTCACAGTGCCCAGCAAAGATTTCCCTCCCAGTCTGTCCCTCACAGTGCCCAGCAAAGATCCCCCCTTCCTTCATTCACAGTGCCCAGCAAAGATTTCCCTCCCAGTCTGTCCCTCACAGTGCCCAGCAAAGATCCCCCCTTCCTTCATTCACAGTGCCCAGCAAAGATTTCCCTCCCAGTCTGTCCCTCACAGTGCCCAGCAAAGATCCCCCCTTCCTTCATTCACAGTGCCCAGCAAAGATTTCCCTCCCAGTCTGTCCCTCACAGTGCCCAGCAAAGATCCCCCCTTCCTTCATTCACAGTGCCCAGCAAAGATTTCCCTCCCAGTCTGTCCCTCACAGTGCCCAGCAAAGATCCCCCCTTCCTTCATTCACAGTGCCCAGCAAAGATTTCCCTCCCAGTCTGTCCCTCACAGTGCCCAGCAAAGATCCCCCCTTCCTTCATTCACAGTGCCCAGCAAAGATTTCCCTCCCAGTCTGTCCCTCACAGTGCCCAGCAAAGATCCCCCCTTCCTTCATTCACAGTGCCCAGCAAAGATTTCCCTCCCAGTCTGTCCCTCACAGTGCCCAGCAAAGATCCCCCCTTCCTTCATTCACAGTGCCCAGCAAAGATTTCCCTCCCAGTCTGTCCCTCACAGTGCCCAGCAAAGATCCCCCCTTCCTTCATTCACAGTGCCCAGCAAAGATTTCCCTCCCAGTCTGTCCCTCACAGTGCCCAGCAAAGATCCCCCCTTCCTTCATTCACAGTGCCCAGCAAAGATTTCCCTCCCAGTCTGTCCCTCACAGTGCCCAGCAAAGATCCCCCCTTCCTTCATTCACAGTGCCCAGCAAAGATTTCCCTCCCAGTCTGTCCCTCACAGTGCCCAGCAAAGATCCCCCCTTCCTTCATTCACAGTGCCCAGCAAAGATTTCCCTCCCAGTCTGTCCCTCACAGTGCCCAGCAAAGATCCCCCCTTCCTTCATTCACAGTGCCCAGCAAAGATTTCCCTCCCAGTCTGTCCCTCACAGTGCCCAGCAAAGATCCCCCCTTCCTTCATTCACAGTGCCCAGCAAAGATTTCCCTCCCAGTCTGTCCCTCACAGTGCCCAGCAAAGATCCCCCCTTCCTTCATTCACAGTGCCCAGCAAAGATTTCCCTCCCAGTCTGTCCCTCACAGTGCCCAGCAAAGATCCCCCCTTCCTTCATTCACAGTGCCCAGCAAAGATTTCCCTCCCAGTCTGTCCCTCACAGTGCCCAGCAAAGATCCCCCCTTCCTTCATTCACAGTGCCCAGCAAAGATTTCCCTCCCAGTCTGTCCCTCACAGTGCCCAGCAAAGATCCCCCCTTCCTTCATTCACAGTGCCCAGCAAAGATTTCCCTCCCAGTCTGTCCCTCACAGTGCCCAGCAAAGATCCCCCCTTCCTTCATTCACAGTGCCCAGCAAAGATTTCCCTCCCAGTCTGTCCCTCACAGTGCCCAGCAAAGATCCCCCCTTCCTTCATTCACAGTGCCCAGCAAAGATTTCCCTCCCAGTCTGTCCCTCACAGTGCCCAGCAAAGATCCCCCCTTCCTTCATTCACAGTGCCCAGCAAAGATTTCCCTCCCAGTCTGTCCCTCACAGTGCCCAGCAAAGATCCCCCCTTCCTTCATTCACAGTGCCCAGCAAAGATTTCCCTCCCAGTCTGTCCCTCACAGTGCCCAGCAAAGATCCCCCCTTCCTTCATTCACAGTGCCCAGCAAAGATTTCCCTCCCAGTCTGTCCCTCACAGTGCCCAGCAAAGATCCCCCCTTCCTTCATTCACAGTGCCCAGCAAAGATTTCCCTCCCAGTCTGTCCCTCACAGTGCCCAGCAAAGATCCCCCCTTCCTTCATTCACAGTGCCCAGCAAAGATTTCCCTCCCAGTCTGTCCCTCACAGTGCCCAGCAAAGATCCCCCCTTCCTTCATTCACAGTGCCCAGCAAAGATTTCCCTCCCAGTCTGTCCCTCACAGTGCCCAGCAAAGATCCCCCCTTCCTTCATTCACAGTGCCCAGCAAAGATTTCCCTCCCAGTCTGTCCCTCACAGTGCCCAGCAAAGATCCCCCCTTCCTTCATTCACAGTGCCCAGCAAAGATTTCCCTCCCAGTCTGTCCCTCACAGTGCCCAGCAAAGATCCCCCCTTCCTTCATTCACAGTGCCCAGCAAAGATTTCCCTCCCAGTCTGTCCCTCACAGTGCCCAGCAAAGATCCCCCCTTCCTTCATTCACAGTGCCCAGCAAAGATTTCCCTCCCAGTCTGTCCCTCACAGTGCCCAGCAAAGATCCCCCCTTCCTTCATTCACAGTGCCCAGCAAAGATTTCCCTCCCAGTCTGTCCCTCACAGTGCCCAGCAAAGATCCCCCCTTCCTTCATTCACAGTGCCCAGCAAAGATTTCCCTCCCAGTCTGTCCCTCACAGTGCCCAGCAAAGATCCCCCCTTCCTTCATTCACAGTGCCCAGCAAAGATTTCCCTCCCAGTCTGTCCCTCACAGTGCCCAGCAAAGATCCCCCCTTCCTTCATTCACAGTGCCCAGCAAAGATTTCCCTCCCAGTCTGTCCCTCACAGTGCCCAGCAAAGATCCCCCCTTCCTTCATTCACAGTGCCCAGCAAAGATTTCCCTCCCAGTCTGTCCCTCACAGTGCCCAGCAAAGATCCCCCCTTCCTTCATTCACAGTGCCCAGCAAAGATTTCCCTCCCAGTCTGTCCCTCACAGTGCCCAGCAAAGATCCCCCCTTCCTTCATTCACAGTGCCCAGCAAAGATTTCCCTCCCAGTCTGTCCCTCACAGTGCCCAGCAAAGATCCCCCCTTCCTTCATTCACAGTGCCCAGCAAAGATTTCCCTCCCAGTCTGTCCCTCACAGTGCCCAGCAAAGATCCCCCCTTCCTTCATTCACAGTGCCCAGCAAAGATTTCCCTCCCAGTCTGTCCCTCACAGTGCCCAGCAAAGATCCCCCCTTCCTTCATTCACAGTGCCCAGCAAAGATTTCCCTCCCAGTCTGTCCCTCACAGTGCCCAGCAAAGATCCCCCCTTCCTTCATTCACAGTGCCCAGCAAAGATTTCCCTCCCAGTCTGTCCCTCACAGTGCCCAGCAAAGATCCCCCCTTCCTTCATTCACAGTGCCCAGCAAAGATTTCCCTCCCAGTCTGTCCCTCACAGTGCCCAGCAAAGATCCCCCCTTCCTTCATTCACAGTGCCCAGCAAAGATTTCCCTCCCAGTCTGTCCCTCACAGTGCCCAGCAAAGATCCCCCCTTCCTTCATTCACAGTGCCCAGCAAAGATTTCCCTCCCAGTCTGTCCCTCACAGTGCCCAGCAAAGATCCCCCCTTCCTTCATTCACAGTGCCCAGCAAAGATTTCCCTCCCAGTCTGTCCCTCACAGTGCCCAGCAAAGATCCCCCCTTCCTTCATTCACAGTGCCCAGCAAAGATTTCCCTCCCAGTCTGTCCCTCACAGTGCCCAGCAAAGATCCCCCCTTCCTTCATTCACAGTGCCCAGCAAAGATTTCCCTCCCAGTCTGTCCCTCACAGTGCCCAGCAAAGATCCCCCCTTCCTTCATTCACAGTGCCCAGCAAAGATTTCCCTCCCAGTCTGTCCCTCACAGTGCCCAGCAAAGATCCCCCCTTCCTTCATTCACAGTGCCCAGCAAAGATTTCCCTCCCAGTCTGTCCCTCACAGTGCCCAGCAAAGATCCCCCCTTCCTTCATTCACAGTGCCCAGCAAAGATTTCCCTCCCAGTCTGTCCCTCACAGTGCCCAGCAAAGATCCCCCCTTCCTTCATTCACAGTGCCCAGCAAAGATTTCCCTCCCAGTCTGTCCCTCACAGTGCCCAGCAAAGATCCCCCCTTCCTTCATTCACAGTGCCCAGCAAAGATTTCCCTCCCAGTCTGTCCCTCACAGTGCCCAGCAAAGATCCCCCCTTCCTTCATTCACAGTGCCCAGCAAAGATTTCCCTCCCAGTCTGTCCCTCACAGTGCCCAGCAAAGATCCCCCCTTCCTTCATTCACAGTGCCCAGCAAAGATTTCCCTCCCAGTCTGTCCCTCACAGTGCCCAGCAAAGATCCCCCCTTCCTTCATTCACAGTGCCCAGCAAAGATTTCCCTCCCAGTCTGTCCCTCACAGTGCCCAGCAAAGATCCCCCCTTCCTTCATTCACAGTGCCCAGCAAAGATTTCCCTCCCAGTCTGTCCCTCACAGTGCCCAGCAAAGATCCCCCCTTCCTTCATTCACAGTGCCCAGCAAAGATTTCCCTCCCAGTCTGTCCCTCACAGTGCCCAGCAAAGATCCCCCCTTCCTTCATTCACAGTGCCCAGCAAAGATTTCCCTCCCAGTCTGTCCCTCACAGTGCCCAGCAAAGATCCCCCCTTCCTTCATTCACAGTGCCCAGCAAAGATTTCCCTCCCAGTCTGTCCCTCACAGTGCCCAGCAAAGATCCCCCCTTCCTTCATTCACAGTGCCCAGCAAAGATTTCCCTCCCAGTCTGTCCCTCACAGTGCCCAGCAAAGATCCCCCCTTCCTTCATTCACAGTGCCCAGCAAAGATTTCCCTCCCAGTCTGTCCCTCACAGTGCCCAGCAAAGATCCCCCCTTCCTTCATTCACAGTGCCCAGCAAAGATTTCCCTCCCAGTCTGTCCCTCACAGTGCCCAGCAAAGATCCCCCCTTCCTTCATTCACAGTGCCCAGCAAAGATTTCCCTCCCAGTCTGTCCCTCACAGTGCCCAGCAAAGATCCCCCCTTCCTTCATTCACAGTGCCCAGCAAAGATTTCCCTCCCAGTCTGTCCCTCACAGTGCCCAGCAAAGATCCCCCCTTCCTTCATTCACAGTGCCCAGCAAAGATTTCCCTCCCAGTCTGTCCCTCACAGTGCCCAGCAAAGATCCCCCCTTCCTTCATTCACAGTGCCCAGCAAAGATTTCCCTCCCAGTCTGTCCCTCACAGTGCCCAGCAAAGATCCCCCCTTCCTTCATTCACAGTGCCCAGCAAAGATTTCCCTCCCAGTCTGTCCCTCACAGTGCCCAGCAAAGATCCCCCCTTCCTTCATTCACAGTGCCCAGCAAAGATTTCCCTCCCAGTCTGTCCCTCACAGTGCCCAGCAAAGATCCCCCCTTCCTTCATTCACAGTGCCCAGCAAAGATTTCCCTCCCAGTCTGTCCCTCACAGTGCCCAGCAAAGATCCCCCCTTCCTTCATTCACAGTGCCCAGCAAAGATTTCCCTCCCAGTCTGTCCCTCACAGTGCCCAGCAAAGATCCCCCCTTCCTTCATTCACAGTGCCCAGCAAAGATTTCCCTCCCAGTCTGTCCCTCACAGTGCCCAGCAAAGATCCCCCCTTCCTTCATTCACAGTGCCCAGCAAAGATTTCCCTCCCAGTCTGTCCCTCACAGTGCCCAGCAAAGATCCCCCCTTCCTTCATTCACAGTGCCCAGCAAAGATTTCCCTCCCAGTCTGTCCCTCACAGTGCCCAGCAAAGATCCCCCCTTCCTTCATTCACAGTGCCCAGCAAAGATTTCCCTCCCAGTCTGTCCCTCACAGTGCCCAGCAAAGATCCCCCCTTCCTTCATTCACAGTGCCCAGCAAAGATTTCCCTCCCAGTCTGTCCCTCACAGTGCCCAGCAAAGATCCCCCCTTCCTTCATTCACAGTGCCCAGCAAAGATTTCCCTCCCAGTCTGTCCCTCACAGTGCCCAGCAAAGATCCCCCCTTCCTTCATTCACAGTGCCCAGCAAAGATTTCCCTCCCAGTCTGTCCCTCACAGTGCCCAGCAAAGATCCCCCCTTCCTTCATTCACAGTGCCCAGCAAAGATTTCCCTCCCAGTCTGTCCCTCACAGTGCCCAGCAAAGATCCCCCCTTCCTTCATTCACAGTGCCCAGCAAAGATTCTGACTTTTATTTTAAAGATAGAAGATCATGATTAGCTACTGGGTAATGGCTAGAGTGCCAGGATAAATGACCCTATTAACTGATCTGAAGCAACCTCTATATATATGTCTTATTTAAAATTTTGATATCGGCCACAGTTGAGTATTTATTTGTAACTTCTGTACATTTAATGCAATGTGAGCGGCTTATGAAAAACTTCAGAAGTGTAATAATATATATGTGATATACATGGCAACAATCTGACCTGTTGACATTATTACAACCGCTTACTGGTGGGAATAGGCATTTAAATTGTACAGTAACGGCTTGGCTAAGTCCTTATATATGATGCACAGAAAAGCATGTGGAATACTTAAGGTAGGTAGGGCTATGGAGCTACCATCCATATATAGCAGATCAGGGGGAGTGCTAAATTCCACTATGTACATAATAAGTCTGGATAAGGCCCATAATCATTGCAGAGGCTGACATATGGACTCCACCTTTCTATAATGCCTTTCTATAACCAGGGCCCTTCCCTTATCTATTCCAGCACATGTAGCTGGTAATGTACACAAGTCAACAGAATTTCTTAATGCATGGTTTCCTACTTTTGAAAAATCATTTCAGATCAGTTTATAAGGTAATTTATACTGCAGGTGCTCAAAGCATGGGGAATCTGCACAAAAAAACAAAACATGGCCTGACACTCTAGCCATAACCCAGTGACTAATCATGAGTTGGGACTCTACATTTTAGAGTTAGGACCACCTAACAGAGAAGCCTTGTAAGTGGCGGGTGACTTAAACACATGTCTGCAGAAATGTGTAACTAATTATCTGACTTTTATTTTAAAGATAGAAGATCATGATTAGCTACTGGGTAATGGCTAGAGTGCCAGGATAAATGACCCTATTAACTGATCTGAAGCAACCTCTATATATATGTCTTATTTAAAATTTTGATATCGGCCACAGTTGAGTATTTATTTGTAACTTCTGTACATTTAATGCAATGTGAGCGGCTTATGAAAAACTTCAGAAGTGTAATAATATATATGTGATATACATGGCAACAATCTGACCTGTTGACATTATTACAACCGCTTACTGGTGGGAATAGGCATTTAAATTGTACAGTAACGGCTTGGCTAAGTCCTTATATATGATGCACAGAAAAGCATGTGGAATACTTAAGGTAGGTAGGGCTATGGAGCTACCATCCATATATAGCAGATCAGGGGGAGTGCTAAATTCCACTATGTACATAATAAGTCTGGATAAGGCCCATAATCATTGCAGAGGCTGACATATGGACTCCACCTTTCTATAATGCCTTTCTATAACCAGGGCCCTTCCCTTATCTATTCCAGCACATGTAGCTGGTAATGTACACAAGTCAACAGAATTTCTTAATGCATGGTTTCCTACTTTTGAAAAATCATTTCAGATCAGTTTATAAGGTAATTTATACTGCAGGTGCTCAAAGCATGGGGAATCTGCACAAAAAAACAAAACATGGCCTGACACTCTAGCCATAACCCAGTGACTAATCATGAGTTGGGACTCTACATTTTAGAGTTAGGACCACCTAACAGAGAAGCCTTGTAAGTGGCGGGTGACTTAAACACATGTCTGCAGAATCATGTGCCTCCAGCACCCCTCAGTATTCCCCATCATGTGCCTCCAACTCACTTCAGTATTCCCCATCATGTGCCTCCAGCCCCCCTCAGTATTCCCCATCATATACCTCCAGCCCCCTTCAGTATTCCCCACCATGTTTCTCCAGCCTCTCTACTTACCTACTTTTACTTACCTTTGTGTCCTTCTTTCCTTCCTCCTCTGCAGCGCTCTTCTGAATTCTCACTTGCCGACCCTCCTTGCTCCGCAATGGCTGGCGTCTTCTGGCAGGCACATCGTGAACAGCGTGTCGGTGACATCATCTGGCGCATCATCCCGCCGGTGGTGTCATCCGGCACATGCGCAAAGCACTTTGTGAGACAGGCGAATTCTAGGGTTACCACCTTTTCAACAAGAAATTCCTGGACACAGCCCCTCCCCCTCTGAAAAACCTTGGAAATGACATTCATTTTTGCTGTTTGAATTATTATTTTTTTATTTTGCTTCAACATATATACAGTCCTACAGATACAGTATATATACTCTACCCACACATTACACCCCCACCGTGCCCACATATTAGTACCATTACCACCACCCCACATACTATAACCACACATTACCCACTTCCCCCACATACTATAACTACACATTACCCCCCACATACTATAACCACACATTACCCCCCCCTCACATACTATAAACTCTGATTACACCCCACATACTATAAGCGCACATTACCCCCCCCTCACATATACTAATCACACAGTACTCCCCCCCCCCCATACTT
>WWET01000336.1:495801-506107 GCA_011038615.1 Limnodynastes dumerilii
AATCAGCTTTTTTTAGTTTTTTTTTTACCTGTTTTATGTCTTCACCTCTCTTCTTGCTCACCCCCCGTCCTCTGCGGCGCCTCTGCTTCTGAATGACGCTGACATGACTACCATAGCAACACATACACAGTGTCTGGACGCAGCGGTCCGGGCACTGTGTATGTGACAATACATATATTCCAGGAATAATAGCATTTCTATAGTTATATTAAATATCAGCATCGCTAAAATTTAAGGTAACTCTAGAAATAGTAGGCCGTATGCAGACTACTGGATGTATAACATATACGTCCGGTGTTTAGCAATTTTTACTACTGCGCATGCGTAGTAAATTTGGTATGCAATCTACGTATCTTTTCCTTACGTAGATTGCATATATGCGGTCTTTAAGTATATGTTATATGTTCGGTAGTCTGCATACGGCCCAGTATTATTCCCGGACATTGTATCGTCTCCGGGAGAAAAGGGTGCTCTCCCGGGAGTCCGGGAGATCTCCAAGGATTCCAGGAGTCTCCTGGACATTCCCGGGAGAGTCGGCAACCATGTTTTAATGCAGCTGAGATATTCATAGTGCTAATGTCTCCATCATGTCTATTAATGAGTAAAAAATACACACACACACACACTAAGTAATTTTATTAAGACCACCCATAACCGACTCAACAGCAGAAAATAAGAGCAAATCTAGGGAAATTTGTTTTTTGTTTTGCTTTTGGTCTTTTTTTCACCCTGGTGAAAGGAATAATTTTTGATATTGATTTTCCTTACCAGCAGTCAAGCAATTTTCTGTTCCAATGTTAGAATTCAACACTTGCAAGGGACTTCAAACCTTCATTCATTCTTAATACGATTTAACTCCTCATTACAATAATTACGTGTCACCAGTTCTCACGTCAGTACACCAGAAGTAGATAATTGTACTCACATTGCTGCCATTGTTTTTAATATTTCACTGATATGCAACAAAAGGGAGATGATCTAACATTTTTACAGGGATTAATAAGTTATAGCAAAATGATTTAATTAAAGAAACTGACTGCCCTCTAGTGGATAAATTGTTAAACACTGTAAACACACTAGACAGAATATGTGAACGTCTATTGGGAATATGAGTCTGATCGGTAAATTCCTGATTTCTGGAAAACACTTTGCACATAAAATGTCAGCTTAAGTTGAAAATATTCCCACTAGAAGTTTTACTAATTCATCATTGAATATACATTCTATTTTACTATATCTTAAGAAACTCTGCTCTGTGCCCAATACTTTTGTAGTCAATTACCTCTTTTCCATGACCCTTCACCGTTACTTACCAATCTCCTGTCTCTTTTGAGTAATTACCTATAAAGTATGTGGAACATATGACTGGGATTGTCACTTTTATTTATTATTTAGTTTCAGGTGGGTATTGGTGCACAGGTGTGGGTCCCAGCAAAGAACGGCCCTATTTCGATAGGGACGTTCTTTCCCAGCCAGTTTTGAACTGGCTGGTATATCAATTGCTTATGTCTCGAAGAGGCATAGCAATCGATACCCGGAGCACCATACACGGTGCTCTGAAAAGTGAGTGGCTAAATTAACCCCAACCCCTTTCCTATTTATAACTCTAACCCTCCCCTTCCATTACCCGCAGCCTGACCCTAACCCTCCCCTTCTATGGTCCTAACCCTACCTACCTAAGCCCCTAACCCCCACCCCTCCCCCCCAATACTAAAATGCCCCGGGTCTGCGAAAATGAATGGGCGAGTTTGCCGATCAGCACACTCACCCATTCATAAAAAAAAAAGTTTCTAAAATGGCCCCCTGTTCGAAATAGAGACAGCTGTCTCTATTTTGCAAAGTGGGCCATCGCAGACTGCAACCGTTTGTGCACACATCCAAACTCAGACCAGGTCATCTTGCCAGCACTCCACAGCTGACATTAGGGTATCTAAGACTGTTTGTTATTGATAACAGTCTCTAGGTCGTATGTGTGTTAGCTTTCATAATAAGCTTTGTTTCCTACTTAGTCATAGGAAGTACACAGGAAAATGTGCAGAAGACGTGTGTCATCCTCACGTGTCTCCTCAGTAAAAGAAAAGTTATAATTGTTCAGTTGTTAGTATGCACACTAGTGTGCCCTTTTTGCATGTTTTCCTTCATTTCAACACTAGTTTATTTCTTTCATTGCATGGTTTTATGGAAATATTCAACAAAAGCGTGAATGCAAGATGAGCGGTTCGGATTTCATTCAATCCAACAGATCCAAATTTTGGGGGTCCTTATTCGAACTTAGGTGGTCATTTTCCTGTAAATGTTGGATCTTGCAGTTTTGGACCCTCATGATTTAGCAGACATTTCAGATAGGAAAGATGAGGAGCAAAATTGCTAGCTATAGCTGCGGTGTAGAGATATCACAGACCTAACACCATTCAAGCAGTGCAGACATATGGGTTGTCAGGACATAGGGGGCACACCACACAGCTGCACTGCTTCAATGGAATTTAGATCCATGGTACAGACAGAATATCATTCAGCAGTGGTGGTATAGGCAAAAGGTCTGTATCTGTGTGTACTTGCCTTATGCCTTCTTTAGCTGCTGGGAGCTAAGGTCATGTCAGCACTATTCCCCTTGGAATCCTGCTCAGCATAGTACCATAGGCATATGGCAGACAAAGTAGAAGTAGTGGGAAGTGGATGTTAGTAAGGGTTGGAGAGAAATAGGATGAAAAGAGAGTGAGGTTTGGGGAGAAACTAGAAAAAGGGTTTTCATAGGTCTGTTACTCTGTCCATAGTCTGTAATGGATCTTACTGATAAAGAGGTTAATGATATTAAAAGGGATTGTTATGATGAGATTAAATTATATTTTTGGAGGAGTGAATGACGAGTGTTGATATAGCGTGACTGTCATATAAGGAATCTTTCTATTGTATTAATGTTACTGCAGTTTTGGAGAAAAGTCCAATTCTTCACCTCACGTAATATACGTGGTGCACACTGGGCCGTACCACAGGATGTAGGCATCTACTATTAATCCCGTCTATCCTGGCAAGTAAATGTATACTCTCTATGTGGATACATAGAGATCCTTGTACAATACTATGACTGTTTCATACCGAGCTATATTTTGTCTTACAAATAGAGAGGGTAGAAGCATCATTACATAACAGGGTTGCAGGCAGTTTTCTCGGTATCCCGAGAGAGCCGGCAAATGTCCCGCAGAGGACTTGAGGCTGTGGTTTCAAACAAATCACAGCCCTTAAGTCCCGCCCCCCCCCAAACCTAGCCACACTACCATTCATAGTGTTACTAGGGGGCTGGGCAGGACCTGATATCGCAATTAGCTTCATCAAGCCCCGCCTCACCCATAGAAATACTATTTAAACAGCCGTTAATGGTCAGGGGGCAGGGCTTAGGTGCATAATTTGAATAAATCACGTCATTAAGCCTATCCCCCATACTGGCCTTTATCTCTCTTCTCTGGGATCTCCTGGAGGGAAGATGGGAAAAGTCGGCAACCCTGTTGCATAAGGAACAGTACACAGAAAATTGCCTCATGCTGTGGGAGAACTTTAAATAGGGTAATGGAGAGTAGTCTGCACAATGCCGGAGCCCCCTTTTTAGAAGGAGAGACCCACATACTCTCATATACCCCAAAAAAAAAATCTAAGAGGGGATAGCGCTGTAGCTGTGAATGATACAAATGGGAATCAAGGAGTAAAAACAACCTAATAAAATTAAGGGATTATCAATAGTCCAATTCAGAGAAAAGTCCAATGGTAACTAATATGTATATATTGGTAATGCAATAAATGCTCAGTTTAAAATAAAAATTCAACACCATGCACTGTAAAAATCCTAACGACTGAGGATCCATCTAAACGTTCTAATCAGTCAGCTGACTGCTCATGATGATGTGTACAAAGAAAAATTATTACATGCATTGGTGAATTGCAATACCTATGGACTGGATTCACAGATCTGTATTTACTACATGCGCGTATTTACGCACGCACATAGCAAGGCGACACCCATGACACTCCCCTCGGGCGGACGGGTTTTCGTTGACATCCGCCTCCATAGGGCACCCTTAAGTCTACGTGTGTACTTATGCACGTCTGTATGTACATGCATATTTATCTAACCGCGCTCTTTAAATGCCCATTTAAATGCTTCCCCCGTCCACTTTCATGTAACTTCAACCGTATGGATAAAAACCACGCCCCTCCGTACGTACCTGCTATTCACAAGACCGTGCCAAAAGTACTTACGTGCATAAATACTACCTAATGTGTGTGGAAAAAGTTACTACGCATGCACAGTTAATCCACTCCTAAAAATATGCATGCAATCCGGCACAAAAACGTATCTGTGAATACGGTCCTATATGGCTACAGAAATGGCTATAGAACCCAATTGGGCCTGATACTCAGGAAGATGTGAAAACAAATATCAAGCCATATGTTAATGACCCAACAGTGCATTGATGTCCATAAATAAATCAAAACTTAAGAGTGATATTCAAAGTTAAGTTCATTACAATTCAATAGAGTGCCCCTAGTTAAATTGATGTCTTTTCCAAATGGATAGTGTCTCCTCCACCTCTTCCTAGTCAGGATACTGTACCTCAGGAAAAAGCGGGAGACATACAGCAGTATCAAGGATAAAGATACTTAGCTTTTATTCATATAAAAAACTATGAAAAGACAAACAACATATACTCTATCCAGGAGCCTAGTTTTTAATAGAGCTCCTGATGGTGGGGATAGTCTGGACTGTAGACTCCTAGAGGTCGTGGCCCCCAGTGGTAATATACCAATACTGGCTGGTGGGCTACACTGGTGACCAACTACTGCGGATAAGGAGAAGAGGTAAGCACAGGAGACAGGTGGTAGCACACTACTAACAGAGAAGAAATGCCAGAAGCCACGCGACTCACAAGGAGGCGAGGGAATACTGCAGACAAATGAGATGGACCAGACTGACAAGGACATTTACACAGGCAGACACTCAGACACATACACAAAGGGTAACTAACAAAGGTAACCAACAGGAAGGGAAAAGGTACAGGAGACACTAGGACTGAATAGGAATAAATGGACACTCAGTAATCAGAGAAACAAGCAGGCATGCTATGCCTTATAGAAGCTGCAGAATGGCAAGGGTAAAATGCCTGCTGCCGCAACCAGATTGTGAACCGATAAGATTAAAAAAACATACATTGCCTCTCCATTGTACTTAAAACTGTAAATTTCCCCTTTATAGCTTAGAATAAATTATCTGACCCCCCGTATGTTAAAATAACGGAACTGACCCCTCCGTAGTTAAGCATAAATAAAATGTCCCTGCCATACTTAATAGTAATTAAAATGACACCTCTGTTGTTAATAGAAAGTGTAATGTCCCCTCCGTACTTCATAGTAATTAAAATGACACCTCCTTAGTTAATAGTAAGTTCAATGGGCCTGATCCATACCTACGCTCGCTGTCGCTAGGACGGCAGGCGTAAGCATAAGATCAGCTGAAAAGCCGATCTGCGCATGCGCCAAGCAGATGTTGGCCGGCGTCGCTACGGCAACGCCTGATCATGGATCGGGGGTCCGTAGGGACGCTGGAGGGGACGTCCCCCAGCGTCCCTGCGTTCAGGTTAGTGTAGGTGGGCGTGGGGAGCTAGTTTAATGAGGGTGGAAGGGCGGGCTAGGCGGCCATACGCTCCTGTGCAAGCGTATGGCCCCTTCCTTACACCGGCTGAAGTTAGGGTAGCATTCAGCCGGCGTAAGGAAGGGGCCATATGCCCGCACAGGGGGAGTGTCGGGGAAAGTGAACGCCGATACGCTGTGCTTTAGTAAGGAGGAGTCAAGTTAATTGTATTCTTTGCATGCAGGGATATTTCTTTGAATTACTTACGGCACACAGATACTGACCAGCTTTACAATTACACTAATATTTAGACTTGGGCCTGGAAACATCACCTCTCAACCCTAATAATGTTTGCAAAAGATGAAATATGACTCCCCTGAAAACAACATGGTTTAGCCCAGGAGTAACGTTCCTCACTTAGGGCCTGATTCACACTTATGAAGCTTCTGCTTCTTAAGTGCGTATTTGGCCTAAATGACCTAATATAAAGTGCATAGTGAATAATAACGCTAATAGCTTTATAAGAAGTCATAGTTCTTCAATTTATAAGTGTGCATGAAAAATTGTGTCTATTTGTAAAGATACATATTAGATACAACAAAATTATTGTGTGGATACAAAATATACAAAAACCTTTATAAATTATTAATAACAAAAGTGCTATAGTGCCTCAGACAGTCTGTTTTGCCTCTCAATACAAATACATATACATAATAATACCATTAAATACATGTGAGGTATTCTAGATTGTGTCCAGAAGTTGGCTTACAATAATAAAAAAAAAAAAAAAAACATACCTTAAGTTACTATACTTCAAAGTGAACATATTTGCCATTAATTATATTTAAGTGCAATGATAAAACATTTTAAATGCAATGATAAAACATGTATAAGAGTAGGTGATATATACCTACATATCATTTGCGTATATTTAACCCAGCTCCATATCAAAAGACAAATGTGTGAAGGGAAAGAAGCATCATAGGTTAGAGTCATATGACATCCCCCCCTATATGGGACCATCTCCTTCAAATAATTACTACACAAAAATGGGTGTTTGAGACCCTATAAAATGACATGGAGCTAGATAAAAGTTATATAAAAAATATTAGGTAAAAAATTAGGTAAAAAATTATTACAGATACATGAATAGAGTAACCTTACTGGTGTTGTACAAATCCTTCGTGTGTAAGAGAATGCAGGCATCCAGAATGCAGACTCCTTTTCACCTACAACACCTGGTATTCCCCGGTATATACATATATATATATATATATATATATGTATATATAGATTCTTGTACAATTTTTTATATATATTTATTGTATTCAATCCATTTTTTATACACTCTGTTTTATGTTTAAATAATCCTAGTATGATTGTGTATTGCTACCATATCACAGAAGTTTTATTTTGAAGCTTATTTGTATCAATCTTCTTGACCTAGTGTCTAGTGCCTAGTGAAATCAAGTAATGCTTTATCCTTTTATGTCAATATTCTATTATTCATCACATTTATTTCACTCATGTTTTTTAAATCTATAAATATTAATAAATAGGTTCACATATATGTAATGTATGTCATATTAATGCCTTCACCATAATCACTTTATGATTGCTCACACACTGAATATATCCCTCTAGCATGCACTTTATTTTTTCACCACTGTGGCGCTGTTGCCACCCGTTTTTTATACTTTTCATGTCATTTTATAAGTTAATCGAGCACCTTTAATCCCTGATCAAGGGTTCATTATGATTAAATGTGCAAAACTGCGAAATTTCTATTTTTGGGAAGTGTCAGTTTTGCGATTTTACTACATGCAAATCCCCAGTGACGATCACGTGCCCACGACATCCAATCAGGAAGAAGACCACAGATGAAAACAGGAAGCAGATTCACATGCCGCACAGACTTTGAAAAAGGACGCAGGGAGCGTCTGAAACGCGTCAGTCAGCGGCACAGGGGACCCAGCACCATTACCAGGACCACAGCACCAGCCCAGCAATCTGCCCACCCGGGTGTCACATCTTTTTTGCGGACGTTTGACTCTCTGTTCATTTCACCATCTCCCTGGTATGGACTTTCAGTTCCCACTTATATATGTTGTAAGTGATGTTTAGGTATTAATAAATATTTTTTTATCATCTTCTTCCCCATCATTGTTATCCCCGTGAGGGGAAGGAGGAGCCTCACATCACCACCTACTCTTCATCCCATTTGGATTTATTTATGTCATTTTACCAACTCTGACACTTCCCCTGTGGGTTTCATAGCGCTTTGAGGTTACTCTTCTCTTTTTTTCCATTACCCCCAATTTGGTTTACAATTTAGGATACCCTTGTATTTATCCCAAGCATGTTTAAATTGTTCTACTGTATTGGCCTCAACCACCTCAGATGGGAGGCTATACTTACACTGAAAGATCAGATGGAATATGCCAAAAAAAGGAGTAAAGGGCCAGAAAAAGAGTAAGTTTTTACTAAAGCAAGGGGCAATTTTAAAATTAGAGTTGCTTAGCTTTAAATTGCAGATTTAAAAAAAAATATGTATTATATGCAAAAGTGTACAGATATGCTGGCACTGGGTTCTATTTATATCCTCTAACGTTCCCACGCTGACAGAGGTTATAAATAGAACCCAATGCCAGCATATCTATCATTAAGTGCGGGATGTCCTAGTAGTAGTCCACGTATCGGCGTCAGAACTAAGGGGTTTATTTATTAAAGAATGCAATAATCAATTAAGAATATTGTTCAGCGCTCAAAGTAGAAAGCCGACACTGTATGTAATGTGAGAAAATGTGCACAAAAGTGCAAAAAAGAACCAATTTGTCTCAAAAATATTAAATTCACTAAATTCAATGATATGGCAACAAAGTGGAAATTTGAGAATTATTAATATTTTAATACAGAACAAACAATCAAATAAAATAAAAACAGCAAAAATACAATTAAAAATTTAATATTGTGTTAATAATTCAGATACACGTGTATCGAGATGCTGAGGCTGAAGAGCAATGGGTAAACGGCTAATGCTTCTATTGGATATGATTGCAAAGAAGCAGTTCCCAGTGAAAATAAAATCACTTGAATGTCAAGTAGAACTGTAAGAAGTAGTAACAATGTTGAAAAGTAGGTAGACAATGCACAGTGGAACCCAGGTAGACACCTCACAGAAGCAGAGTGTAATGAATAGTAGCAGTCTATGCTTGTTAACGGGTATATTACCATATCTCCCAAGCTGATTCGTGAGGAGAAGGGGTTCGCACTGTGTCAATCGGCCTCTGTGTCCCAGATCGTATAGCTGGAAGAAGAGTCCACAATGTGGTGGCTGTCCTTTGGGGATTGCAGTCCCAGGAAAAGAGCTCCAATGCCGCACCTGTTGTGTGCTTAATGTTGCGGAGATCAAAATCCGGAGCGTGGCTGTAGCGGAGACCGGTAAAACAAAACAAAGTGCACCTGGGAATAGCCGTATCCTGGGAGGTGCTGAGCCCTGAGCAGCTGATCTGTAATCACTCAGTATTCATCCAGGCATCCTTTAAATGTTCAGTTCACATGTGTCCTTAATTGTTTTATGCAGATTAGATGAAATTTTATGTTGAATGAGATAATAGGAGCTGGAGTATTAATAAAAAACCTCTAAGTATTGCTGGGTAAAAAGATATACTACACATTACGTTTGAATAAACAATATTAAAAAATACTAATAAAAATGTGTCAAATCCACTTGGTTGCCGACCGCTATAGCGGAGATCATTTCAGACATAATAGCATAATTAAACAAGACTTTTTCTTTTATCGTCTTTTCAGAACAGGACACTACATATTAACAGGAGAGAACCCAAAGGTTCCATATTATATGATATCGGTAATCGACTATTATATTTTAATAAATCTTAATCAGCCTATTGTAGGCTCAGATCATAGCATAATTCTTCACTATTTGTTAGTTCATTGAAGCCCATACTTTGTAGTTCAAACTGTGAACGAATTACGATGACCAAACTAAGTATCCACAGTATATATACAGTATATATACTAAGAGATCATGGTTCCCCTAATGTCAAATAGGTGATACTCCATAAATGTCAACAAAATATTATAATTGTATGGGGAGAATTGTCTATAATATTAGAACATGAAATAAATTAATAAATGAAAAACTGAAAAATATAAAAATAAACATATATAAAATAAATAAATAAATATAAAGCAGACAATCTAATGAAAAAAGAAATATTTTAATATTTTTTAAGACTTCCACAGGATTAAATGCTTGGAAGATGGGATTCTTTACAAATGAACACACCTTCCAAGCAGGTAAGAATAATTTTATGTATATTTACATTTTCTTTATGTAATGATTAATTTTACTGTAACAGGCCGGCCCTTCGTTATAAAGCTTTACTACAGGGGCCATGACAAGCCTCAGCAGGCCCTGGATGATAGGTTGTGGTTCCCCAAGAACCAGCACGCCTTTGCATCCTTGGGCAGGCTGGTGCTTGTAGTACTACAAGCATCAGCATGCACTATTGTGGTGCGCTATATTAATTATTTTATTTATTTATATTAGCAGGGATGGGGGGTATACTTCAATTTAAAAAAATGAATACACATAAAAAATACTGTGTCATTGTAACCCGCAGTGGCTCCGACTGCAGATATTAAACAACTCCCCTTTTT
>WWET01000336.1:518127-532179 GCA_011038615.1 Limnodynastes dumerilii
CAGACTGTCCAGGAGTTGGCGGATGCTTTAGTCCAGGTCTGGGAGGAGATCCCTCAGGAGACCATCCGCCACCTCATCAGGAGCATGCCCAGGCGTTGTAGGGAGGTCATACAGGCACGTGGAGGCCACACACACTACTGAGCCTCATTTTGACTTGTTTTAAGGACATTACATCAAAGTTGGATCAGCCTGTAGTGTGTTTTTCCACTTTAATTTTGAGTGTGACTCCAAATCCAGACCTCCATGGGTTAATAAATTTGATTTCCATTGATAATTTTTGTGTGATTTTGTTGTCAGCACATTCAACTATGTAAAGAACAAAGTATTTAATAAGAATATTTCATTCATTCAGATCTAGGATGTGTTATTTTAGTGTTTCCTTTATTTTTTTGAGCAGTGTATATATATATATCGGACCCGGGGCCTCTTCAAAATTCTGCTGTGGGGCCCACAGGGTTCTAGTTACGCCCCTGGAAGTGATGCATATTAATTCATCAAGTATAGCGACGAAAGCTAAAATTGAATGGTGGCAGACATAAAGGAAGTAAAACCAGATATTGTAAACAAAGGGAAGGTTTAATGCTTTGCTTTAATAAAGCAGTTTTTCAAATCATTCACAATTCAGGAAACTCCAGAAACTGAAGACAGAGTCCGTGGGGTTACCTGTGTGCTGGCACCCCCAGTTTTGTGCTGACCCCAGCTACATTTGTTTTTGCCCCATTTTCATGAGGTTACTTTCAGAATTTGTTCAAAGGACACTTTCAGACCCACTGCTCTCACTCATATGGAGAAATGATACATTAATATTTTTACTTTGTCCTTACGTAAATAGAAAAATGCAGAAACCTGGATTATAGCTAAGTGCTGAAACCAACCCTTACTGAACAGTTAGCATACCTCTTCCACAAAGCATTTCTACTAGTACTACTTGCTCTTTCTTGCTTCACTGTCAGAATTTTTGGAGGCGGAAATTCTGGAACCAGAGGATCCTTATTTCTCCTGGTAATGCAGCTACCGCACCGGTTGCAGTCTCCGGCCCGCTTTGCGAAATAGAGACAGCCGAAAGTTATTTTTCGTCTGTCTCTATTTCAAATAGGGGGCCATTTTAGAAAAAAAATTTTATGAGTGGGTGAGTGTGCCGATCGGCATACTCACCCATTCATTTTCGCAGACCTGCCTGCTACGGAGAGGTGAGTAACCCCTCCGGGGCTTTTAGTATTTAGGGGTTTAAGGTTAGGTGCTTAGGAAGGGAGGGTTAGGACCATATAAGGTGAGGGTTAGGGTCAAGCTGAAGCAAGGTTGGTCTTAGGGTTAGGCTATAGAGAAGGGAGTAATAGGATCAGACTAGGGATAAGGGAGAGATAGGGTCAGGCTGCTGGGAAAGGAGGGTTAGGGTCAGGCTGCGGGGAAGGGAGGGTTAGGGTAATGGAAGGGGAGGGTTAGGGTTTAGCCACTCACCTTTCGGAGCACCGTGTTTGGTACTTCGGGATCGATTGCTATGCCTCTTCGAGGCATAAGCAATCGATATCCCAGCTAGTTCAAAACTGGCTGGGAGAGAACGACCCTATCGAAATAGCGGGGACCCACACCCCCACATGCGCCATTCACCAAAAGTCTGAATTTTCTGATCCTAGTGTTTTGAATATGCTCCTTTATAGTGAGGCTAGATCCAGTCTATTAACATCTACTGGTTTATGTCATGCACACAAATAAATCTTGGAATTTTGATTCCCATATCACTTATATTTGCAGTTTACTTGAAAAGTGCAGCTTTCATGATTTTGTTTGGTAAAGCATACTTGTGACTGAAGAACAATCTATGAAGGTCACTGTCAGCCTCTCCAATTATGTCCTTCAGAATTGTTTCCAAATTTTATGCACACACTCGTGTGCATGTTCTGTTCTGCGCTAAGTGGCATGATTGGCCTATGTATTGCAGTATTTTTATGGACTGATCTGTAGCAAATAACAAGTAAAGTCCTTGCCATAAATAAAACTAGATAGTTATCCAAAGTGTGAATTTAATGGCAGGATTATCAAAGAAAAGCTCACTGTGGTTAGTTGTGCAGAATTTGATCTACTCACATAATGAAGCTTCTAATTTGCTGCTTGCTTAGGCTGCCAAAATCACAACAATGTGCAAATAGTGTGAAATTTGACCAAAGTACCTTAATATATTAATGTAGGACAGAAAACCACCCTGTTGTATCAATGTCAATTGCATGGATAGAGCCATATTAGAGTTTGACCTTCATAAATATAGCCACTCAATTGTCAAAGACTAAAGAAAGAGGTAGCTAGCCAGATGGAGGTATATTTCAGGGCACAAAACATTGTAGCAGATCATCAAAGGATGCCTTGCTAACCTGTACTTGCATTATCAGGAATATTGGTGATAAGAATCAAAGTGTACGTTACAGAGGAGAAGGCAACAGGACTCTTCAATAAATGTATCAATTGTTCAAAAATGTCTCTATATTCATAATATACCTGTATAGTACAGGGCTCAATAAATTCCTGGTGCCAGAGCACGATAGTGACCAAAAATTTGTGTCTGGTGTCCAAAATGCCATGAAGAAGTGTCCAGAGTGGACCATCAACAGGGTGACCTGGTAGGCCACCTTGCTGCCCCTGTCACCCCAGTCCACTGAAGCTCCTGGGTGAGAAGAAGGTTGCATCAGTAGAAAAATGATGGTGGAGTGATTGCAAGAATAGAATTTAAATATTTTTCCAACATAGGTGATAGAATCTGCTGAGGTATATAAAATAAATATAAATGTGAAAATTATAATAAGCCTTGAATAGGCATATTAATGGTTGTCTTAAAGCAGACCAGGCCAGTCAATCTGCTTTAACTGCATAGGTATAGGTGATACCTGACAAAGGATGCTGGGATTCATAGTTTAAGACACCTGGAGAACAACTTATTGGCCAGGCCTGCTCTAAAGTAACTAAAGTTCACATATTTTAGAACTTCCGAAAAACATTTCATATGTTCATTAAAAACCAATTTACTGGGAAATACCCTTAAACATAAACTCTGCACTCAACTCAATCAACTCAACCTCAACAACTTTAGCTAGACTTCCATAATTGATCTTTTGGTTATCTAATCAAAATATATATACCGGTCTAATAAACTATAATACAATATGATTAAATTAATTGCACTGCACCAATTCAATAACGAGCAATAGTTATCTATATATATTTGATTATTATATTGGATCAAATCCAATCAAATATTGAATCAAATACATAAACTGCAAAGTAGTATCACAAAAGGCAAAGTAAATTGTTTAACCGCGCACACCACTTATAAGTCAGAGCCAGTTGAGGTTTTAAACATTTTTTGCATTATTATTATTGCACTTAAAAAATTGACCCAGACATAAACATAACAACAAAACCTACATCCCATTCCTCACAAAAAACCTACATCACATTCCTGACAATTACCAATGAACTTGAGCGACTGAAATTTGAGGTTTTAACTTTCCCAACTGCTGGATGGAGAAAACTGGCCCCTGTACAAACATCTAGTGGTCGCAAGACCACACTTCTCCCTTCCGGGTCCTTATCTAGCCCTCCCTAGTTGTCCCTTCCAGAAAATACCTCATTATATTTGTGCATAACAGCTTCAGCAGCTTAGCAGCTTCAGCGTGGCAGGTTGTTTATTAATCTTCATTTTTTGTAGACTCAAGAACCTTTTGTTTTTAAGATAATATTTGCAGAACATCCAGACACAATTTATTTTTCTCATACAAGAACAATTAGGTCTTGCCTGCTAAATGTACCACTGCAGCTGGGGAATTGTATACTGTGCTGAGAAAAATATATATGCAGCTAAATATTCCCTGGAAAATATTTAAAAATATTCTACAAAAAAAAATAAAAAGAGAGAGGAAATGAACAGGCTTACTATTACCTTAGCACATAAATACTGGAATGTTTCATTGTTATGGTTACAAAGGGTTAACATGAATCAGTATTTATGTTATTCATGAATACATAGAAAATGTTTAAATATAGCAGAAGTCCCCAGGGCACTATGCACTATGATAGTCGGTATGTCACACACATATGGGTACACACTTATGCAAATGACCAGTTAAGGTGGGTACACACTGGAAGGCTATCATGCAGATCACATGATAATCATCAAATGGCACCAATATCTTACCATTGTGTCCCACGATGCTGCAAAATTGTTAGCAACTGCATAACTGCATAACATAGCGTGATTCAATTTTTAGGTTTTCCTTATTTTTCTGATCAGTGATCCTGATGTCTGGAGAAAACTTCAGTGTGTACCGACACCCGACCCTCACTGCAATGGTTCCTATGTAGCAAAGGTTTGTAAAATGGTCATTAGGAGCGACGCAGAAGAAGAGGAAGGATCCTGTCGCCGGGGCAAGTGCCCGAAGAGGCCGAAGAGCTGAAGAGAGGACCGGAGCTGCATTTTCTATCAACCGGAGAAGATTCTACAAGAAACTGGAGAAGATGACCTGCCAAGAAAGAATAAACGCAAAGCAACTCGTCCCAAGAATGATGACAGCTAAACGGTGAGTGTTAAAATTTTTTATTTATTTTATGCAACACACAGTACATTACTACACATTTTGTATAGTACACGGTGGCCACCGGAGGTAAGTTAACACAATAGGGGGCATTGTTATGTAGTGTAAATGTTTATTTAGCCACACGTGTATATTAATGTATTACTGTATGTTTTTCACAATGTATTTTTTTTTTTTCATGCACTGGAGACAGCGCAGCATGTTTAGAAGGCTTAAGATGCTGATGCTGATATTACTACAAGGCTCAGCAATGCTGAGCCTTGTAGTTCTATCAGCGCAGCCATGCTAGGCATTCCAGACATGCTACGCTTCTGTTTTTGTTTTGTTTTTTACAACAAAGCAACAGGGATTTTTCCCCTAGAAAAATCGATGCTTATCGACAGCGAATTAAAATCGCCTGAGAAAACTGTCTGTTAGTGAATCCTGCGATTTTTACAAAAAAATTGCGGGAAAATCACGGCGATGGCTGACGATTCATAATATCGCCAGCCAAAACCGAAGGCCCCTGAAGGGGTTATAAATTCCTTTTCTAGATACAGTGCCCAATATATCACTTAACCAGTTTACACTCCTGTGACTGCTTTGTTGATTCTTCTACCAATTCTCTTTTACCTTTGAGGGCGTGCACACCTAATGCTCGAATGATGCTGTGCCTGACAGAGTGAATATCCTTGGGAAATATCAGATTTAAAGAGCTTGTATGTAATAAGCAGATTATGAAAGAAGCATGTTGACTTGCATTTTTATTCTACCTCAAAAGCACTTTATAATTAGATTTTTTTAGATGTAATTAGGCAATTCACTGTAAACCTTAAATGTTATAACACACGTCGTTGGTATAGTTAACTCCTTTTACTCAAAGTGAAAGTTAGTCTACTGCACAGCAAGAGCACACTGCAATGATAACTGTACACAAATACCAAATAATAACAAACAGTGATAATTCTATTTCCTTTTCTTGTTTATGTTAAAATGCCACATTGCTCTGCCCATTATTATATAAATATGCGTGAGTGACAGCCATTTTGGTGAAGACTGGAAGAGTGTGAACGGTGAGGCGATCATTTCAGCAGATTGTTTCAACAGGTCTGCTGAAACTGGACAAGTGTGTATCATCTGAAGAGCATTGGACAATTGTATACCGAGCTTTCAAGAAAATATATATATTTATTGGAAATTTTAAGAAGGACTTACTTGACATAAGCGACTAGATAATTCCACAAATTGTTGTTTTTTTTAAGAATATTATCACACTTGAGTAAGACTAGAAAATGGGATTTTGGGCAAAACAGTTAACACAACTTTAGCATAGCAATAAATCCATATACATTTAACATTTTACCTAAATCCAAAAACATGCAAGCCTATGAACACAAGAGCCAACTCTGTTTGTGGACTGGGCACTTGAGCACCACCATTAAATTTGTTACCACTAAGAGTGTGTATCCATGGTATAAATGGGTAAGTAATAATTAAAAAGAAAATTGGATCTTTTGCTAAGGAATGAAAAAATTACAGTATAGGAACACTATAATAATATAGATGTATTTAAATCTTTAATAAGTTGACCTTTGGGAATGTTCTCCCTGTGTTTAGATGCATTTAATCCCAAAGTATGGTAACATACATTTACTGTAAATGAATGGATTTCTTCTTAACCCAGTCAGAAATGTGAATTCTTCTGGGATATCGAGGTTGATTCTGTTGACATGGGTTCAGATCCAGACTTGCTAAAGTCAGTCTATTTCTGTACATCACGTATGAGAAATAGACTAAAAATGATGTACTGTGCGTGCGTTCTGTACAGATACATTCCTCGTACAGTAGGCTCACCATGCATATGAGGTGTGTGGGTCGCCGGTATGAACGGACCTTTTTTTGAAAGGGCCGTTTCCTACCACTCAATTCAGAAGAGGTTCGCAAATCGATTGCTTCAGCCTCGAGAAAGAGAAGTAATCAATCTTCCTGGGAACGAAGATTACACACCGAATGGTAACTATTGATCTACCCTAAGCCTAACCCTCTCTTCACTGTAGCCTGACCCTAAGACTTCCCTTCTTGGACAAATCAATGGGACCAGATGGGATACATAGAAGGATATTAAAAGAGCTTAGAGGGGTGCTGGCAAAACCATTAACTGAATTATTCAACCAGTCACTAATAACTGGGGTGATTCCAGAGGACTGGAAAATAGAAAATGTTGTCCCTCTGCATAAAAGTGGAAGCAGGGAAGAAGCATCAAACTACCAACCAGTGAGTTTAACATCAGTAGTAGGGAAATTGATGGAAACACTGTTAAAGGAACAAATTGTTCAGTAACTTAAATCCAGTAATTTACAGGATGCCAAGCAGCATGGATTCTCTGGGGGAAGATCATGTCAAACAAATCTTATTGAATTTTTTGACTGGGTCAGTAAAGTATTAGATAAAGGGGGAGCTGTAGACATAGCTTATCTAGATTTTAGTAGAGCTTTTGACACTGCCACATCGCAGACTGATAGTGGCATGGATAAAATCTCAGTTATAGGATAGACAACAGAGGGTTATAGTAAATGGAATCCATTTTGGGGATGGTAAGGTAACCAGTAGAGTACCCCAGGGTTCTGTACTTGGACCAGTGCCCTTTAATATACTTATAGGTGATATTACCTGTGGTATGGAGGGAAAATATGCCTTTTTGCAGATGACACAAAGATATGTAACAGGGTAGACATGCCAGGAGGGGTACACAAAATGAGGGACGATCTAGGTAGACTGGAGGAATCGTCAAGAGTGTGGCAACTGCAGTTTAATGCCAAAAAATTCAAAATCATTCACTTGGGGCACAAAAACCCAAAAGCTCAATATATCATTAATGGCACTACATTAGAAAGTACTGATCTAGGAGTCATTATTACATGTGACTTAAAGGTAGCCAAGCAATGTAACAAAGCAATGAGAAAAGCAAGTCAGATATTTGGTTGCATAGAGAGAGGAATTAGTGGCAGAAAGAGGGAAGTAATGCACCTTTATAGATCGTTGGTACAACCTCACCTAGAATATTGTGTTCAGTTCTGGAGGCCACATCTCCAGAAAGACATAAATACATTAGAGACTGTGCAAAGAAGAGCACAAGAACATGAATATAAACTGGAGGGTGGTAGATTCAGAAAAATTGTGCAGAAAAATTACTTCACTGAAAGGGTGATAGATAAGTGGAATAGCCTCCCATCTGAGGTGGTTGAGGCTAACACATTAGAACAGTTTAAACATGCATGGGATAAATATAAGGATATCTTAAATCTCAAACTAATTGGAGGGTAAATAGGGTCTAGGGTCAGTATAGTTTTAAATAAACAACTGGGCAGACTCGATGTTTCTATGTTTCCCCGCAGCCTCACCTCAAGACTCCCCTCCACACAGCCTAATCCTAAAACTCCCATCCCCGCAGCCTAACCCTCCACTTCCATTACTCTAACCCTAATCCTTCCCTTTCATTACCCTATCCCTAGCATTCCCTTCCCCACAGCCTAACCCTAAAACACCCTGGAGAGTGTTACTCACCTCTCCGGACAGTGCGGCAGTCTCCAGTAGGTACAGCAGATGTGTCGGGTCCATGGTGCTATTTCCCAAAGAAATTCTAAATTGCCTGTCTTTTTGAAATATAGACAGCCAAAAATTTGCTTTTGGATGTCTCTACTGCTAAAAAAGGTAATTTTGTGCTGGCAACTCTGTCCACATATATAAGATACTCATGGTTGGTGGGAATAGAATACAATTCAGTATTCTGTGCAGAAGACTGTGGAATACTTAAGGTAGGGTCTTGGGAATGGATCCAGCATCCATATGTTGGAGAGCAGGAGGAATGCCCTGTTCTGCATGCGGAATGTTGGATACCAAAATCCGTATGTTAGCCTCCTCAACAGAGTCTAACCTTCTGATTTAACCCTTAGCTCTGGATCTGGCCCATAATGTTTGTTATGTTGCACCATGCATGCTCAGAAAACAGGTTCCTGCTAATTAATATGATCTGTGCACATTACAGGTTTACAG
This sequence comes from Limnodynastes dumerilii, assembly GCA_011038615.1. Lineage (NCBI taxonomy): Eukaryota > Metazoa > Chordata > Amphibia > Anura > Limnodynastidae > Limnodynastes > Limnodynastes dumerilii. The sequence goes on from WWET01000336.1 coordinate 526,740, forward strand.
TACCTTGCCTTTGGAGTGCAGGTTACAATTTACTTTTAAGTTCAATCAAAATAATGTGAAATTGCAATTACCTTAGGCCTATGCATTTGTACCTTCCTCACCACTGTCTTAAGTACTAATGATGGTAAACTTACTGATGCAGATGTTACAAAAACATAAAAGTTGTACTGATTTGTACAACTTTTTTGTTAAATGCTTTTATTTTTGTTAATCCACCATTCTATTATTCATTAAGATAATTGATAACATTTGTACTGATTTTTCTTCTTGATAATGGTTAATTGCCTAATACTACAAGATGAGACAGGAAAGCAGTGAGCAAAATGATTGTTATTTATATTTATGAAGCTGCAAATTAGTAATTCTATAAATACATTAATAGTTAGCTAATTTAATTATAAGTTCATAAAATAATATTTTATACACAACAGCCACATAAAATGTCAATCTATAAGATTCATATACCTCTGTTGCTAGGCACTTATTAATAGATTGTCTTTATTATAATGATTCAGAAGGTAACATGGACTTAATTTAAAGGGATAGTTAGGCCATATATCTAGGTAGGGAATTTGTGTCCTTGACCTGTTTATTGTGCAGAGATGCTGAAATAATGCCTTAGACATAGCACTTCTGCTAGAAATCTGTATGCTAAGGAAAACTCTCTGACTCACCCAGACATAGATTGCTTGAGCATCAGCAGAGTGGAAGCTAGTCCAGATAATGAGGAAAATTGCATGAAAAGAAGTGATAAATCAACATGTCTAGAAAGAGATTGTAGACTACAAAAAGCTCTATTGTTAGTTAAATAGTTTTGGATTACAAAGAAATACATTTTTATAGGGATAAAATACACGGTTTGCTTATTTTAAGTGTTTGAAGACTATGGGCCTGATCCCGACTTAATAACAACAGCTAATTTCTGCATGCTGCATGGGAATGCAATAGGCATACGCGTGGAAGATGTTACGCATGTAACTTGTACGTATCTCCGTATGATAGCGCGTGACATCCCTACGCAAGCTGAATATACAGATTGTGGGTGGAGGCATTTAAATTGTACAGTATGGGCTGGGTTAGACACTTACGTATGACAAGGCAATACATACGACCAGAGATATGCAAGGAAAAGTTAAGGTAGGGTTCTGAACATGTAAGTCAGCTAAGTTATGGGCCTGTCAAATCCTGAGCAAGGGCACTCCATTTAAGTTTAGAGCACTGATCTATCAGTGCCAGAACAACTTGGTCTCTCATGGTGCCTGGTTGCAATAGTGCTGCACTGCTATTGTTCTGCTGATTCAGGTCAAGTCGGTGCACTATTCCAGGCAAGTCTGTGCTGATCCAGTCAAGTTCTGATCCAGTTCATGCCTAGTCCAATCCAGATTAAGTCCAGTCCAGTCACATCAAGTCCAGAACAGTCCTGGTCCAGTCTAGATCAAGTCCAGTCCAGTTCAGTCCTGGCCCAGTCCAGGTCAAGTCAAATCCTGTCCAGTCCTGGTCAAGTCCAGCCCTGGACCACTAGCAGGTGTAGTCCAGTCCAGTCTTGGTACAATTCAGTCCTGGTCCAGTTCAGGTCAAGTCAAGTTCAGTCCAGGTCAAGTCTAGTCCTGGTCCAGTCCAGGTCAAGTCAAATCCATTCCTGGTTAAGTCCAGCCTAGCTATGCTTGTCAAGTCTAAATTCAGTCCTAGTTAAGTCCGGTCCAGTCAAGCTTGTTTTGTCCAGTCCAGTCAAGTCTGCCTTGTCCAGCTCAGTCAAGTCTGCCTTATCCAGTCCAGTCAAGACTGTCTTGTCCAGCTCAGTCAAGCCTGCCTTGTCCAGTCCAGCCAAGCCTACCTTCTCCAGTCCAGTCAAGCCTTGCCGTCGTCCTCAAACCTCTTGGCCACTAACACCTGAGCAGATCATACACCAAATCTTCTAGCTTTCAGTTTGTCACTGAACTCCTATCACATCCCCAGGAACCCAGAGCGGATACCCAACCAAGTAGGTCCACGATACTGGCAGGATATAGACTGGCTCCTAACACTTGGAAAGTAAAAAAATGCAGTTTTAGTGAAGTCAAAAGCTGATGGTGATGTTCTCATTTCTGCCCATCATCCCCCTAAAGAGATGGGAATAATAAACAATTTTGAAGCAATGCAATTTCTGATGGCACTTAGGACCCAATCCAGACCTGCAAACATCACCCCACTTACTCATGCAAAGTGTATAAGTGGAGTGTTTTACATGCGTTTTATGCTAAGAATTACAAGGGGCTGTGCTTCCTCTTCATCATCAAGGAGGTCGGTTGGAAGAATTTAAATTGTACAGTTGGGGAGGGAATAGGTATTTATAAACGAACGGATCAGCGGTTGGATGGACTGACACGAGAGAGGGAAGTGACAGGGGGAGTTCATTCTCCTCTCTCATGCGGACTGACAGAACCCCGCATGTACAGAAATCATGCGGGGGTCTGGATCAGGTCCTTAGTGCTTAATTGTAATGGCTTCAATAAAGCCCTTTATACATTAAAAAACCCAATGCAATCAATGTGGAAAGAAACACACCCTAAAACAACTTCCACATGAATTATTTTAATCCTGTTACATTTTGAAACACTGCAGGAAACGTGATGATTACATAGAAAGCTGAATAATGAGCAACTTCATTTGGAAAGAAATTCTGTGCAGTCCGTGTAAATGGCAGAAGCACTAACAAAAATTAAATTTTGCAGAACAATGCCTCCAATTGCCTTTTGGCAATTACCCAACATTACAAAGATGAAAGCATGTGGCGGGGAAATATGTCATTTGATATTTAATGATCTATATATTTCCTGTACATAATTTTCCTTGCTTGCAGCAAAGATCAGCAAAAAATAATCAGTCACCAGGTTTCTGCTGGGATACATCTAAGAAATCATTTTTTTAAATTCCCATATTCATTGCCTTTACCTGTAGCTGTGTAGGACCTCATTCAGAAATGATAAAATAGGACAATCTACAATACAATAAAAACAACACAGAATCAATTCTGCAATTGTCATATTAACAAAAAAAAAGTATTTAAAAACAATTGCTTAGAAAGATAACTAATGTTTTTTTGAAATAAACTATTGAGTTTGTTGGTACTACAAAGTAAATCATTAAATTATCTGTAAAAATATGCTATGGCCTTTTAGATTTTTTGGATATACATTCATTTAAATATATAAGATATTAATATATGGCATTGGAATGTCTTCATTGGATACCTTAACACCTTGACAAAGCACTCTTTTTGCCTGTTCTTTGCATCAGAAAATGCTGGTTGCTCAAATCAATTTTTAACTTACTATATACATAATAGGAATACTGTAAGGCAGGGTTGCCGACTCTCCTGGAATATCCAGGAGACTCCTGAAATTTGGGCAGTTCTCCCGGTATTCTGGGAGAGCCGGCAAAGCTCCCGCAAGCCCCACCAGTCATCAATTACTACTGTAATCCCTAGCATTACTAGGGATGTGCGGGGCTTGATGATGTCATCAAGCCCCGTCCATTAACTGAAACGCTAGTGAGTACAAGAGTGATTGACAGGGGGTGGGGCTTAATGACGAGATTTGCATAAATTGAACTATTAAACCCCACCGCTTGCTGAAATCTATGGCTTCCCTCCGGGTTCTCCCGGAGGGAGGCTCTAAAAAGTTGGCAACCCTGCTGTAAGGTAATCTGCACAGAAACATAGAAAAGGAAATGTCCCAGCAAAACTGCTATTAACCAATAACTAATTATACAATCCCAGCTGTAAAATAAAATACAATCTTTAAATTGAGAGCTAACTCACCTAAGGCCCTCCTTAAAATCTTCAAAATAATTTCTGTGGACCAATAATCCTTTTATACACGTGCAAATATATAAGCCACATTATAGAAACAGTAGGCCTGCTTCAGTGATGGCCAGAATTAACTGCACATGTGATAAAGATTCTTCCTTCTAGTACACACAGGCCTTGCTGTCACTGGGAGATTCTGGGAGTGCATTTTAACAGCTTTATTAAATGAATGCACTGCCTTTTAACTTGCACCAAGTGGATTGATTCCCGTTTGCCCAGGCCTGCAATAAAATAAAAATTTTGTGTCACTTACTTCACTTATACTGACATTGTGCCTGATCCAGAACTACGCCTCGAAGAGAATTTACGCGTGGCAGAGATGTAAAATCGCTATTTTGTACGCACTGCACATGCGCACCATAGAAAATACGCACATTAACCTAGCGTAATTGTGAACATATGGGCCATTCACGTATGTGTCACGTAAATACTTACGTGTGGGTGTGCCAAGTTTACTTTACTCCAAATTCCATGTGAAATACGTGAAGTAGGTGGGGGGTTGTATTTAAAGTGTACAGTATGGGCGTGCTTAGCTGCGTAAATTCGTTCAGCCCATACGTACGTGTGCGTATGACTGCGGTTACGTTGTAAAAAGTTAAGGTAGGGTTTGGAAAGCGTATCTTGACAAAATACGTCTGTGCAAGGGGTGTGCCGAGGGGAGTGTAACGAATTTACGTGCACGAAAATACGCTCCGCGAATAAACGTACGGCAAACGTAGTTCTGGATCTACCCCATTAATCGCAAGATTTACCATGCTGCTGGTTTGGAAAAGTGGAGATGTTGCCCAAAGCAACCAATCAGATTCTAGCTTACATTCTCTAGTATGTAATAGGTATGTAAGAGCTAGAATCTGATTGGTTGCTGTAGGCAACATGTCCACTTTTCCAAACCCGCAGCTTAGTAAATCTGGCCCTAAGACTCCCTACCCTACAACCTAGAAACAAATAAAGTGACGGCATATAAGAGCCACATGGCCTATCCAGTCTGCCCAGTTGTTTATTTAAAACTATTCTGACCATAGACCCTATTTACCATCAATTTTGTCCCCCCGGGCCACACCTTTTTTTCACAGTTTTGGGCTGGTCCCTGGTGGTCTAGTGAGGCCACGTGGCCGGACCATGTGCTGGGAGGAGGAAGAGGAGCACAGCCGACATTCAGGGCCGGACTGGCCATCTGGCAGTTCTGGCAAATGCCAGATGGGCTGCTGGGTGACTGGGCCGGTACACAGAGCTGCTTTATAACGGAGGCTGTCACTATCAAGTGTAGCATTAGCTACACCCTCATTGGCTGATTTTCAGGAACTAGGGGAAAGCTTCATCAATGCGGAGCTGCTTTGGCTTGGCTTCTGCTGCTATGATCCACCCACACATTCTGTCCTTCCTTTCAGCTCGGCACAGCTCTGTTGAAAAGTAAAAGTAGGTGTGTGTGTGTGAAATGTGTGTGTGTGAAATGTAAAAGTAAGTGTGTGTATGTGTGTGAGTATAAGTAAGTGTGTGTGTATATGTGTATGTGTATATATGTGTGTTTGTGTGTGTGTCATGCAAACTTTTTGTGTGTAATATTCAAGATGTGTGTTATACATAAAAAAAAAA
>WWET01000336.1:536299-551593 GCA_011038615.1 Limnodynastes dumerilii
TTTGAAGGTTGCTATCGTATCCCCCCTTCCTTTTCTGCTCCAATCTATACATGTGTAGTTCCTCTAGCCTTTCTTGGTATGATTTGTGACACATGCCATGTACTATTTTAGTTGCTCTTCTTTGTACTGTCTCTAATATATTTATGTCTTTCTGGATATATGGTCTCCAGAACTGAACACAGGGTGAGGTCATACCAAAGGGGCATCTCTACTTATCTCTTTCTGCTACTAATTCCTCTCCCTATGCTGTTTCTGGTTTTGCCTCTAGGGGCAGTCCTTGACTGATGTTTCATTTTAGGAACTTTTCTACTAGCAGTCCAAAGAGGCTGCTGTTAAACTCTCTCTGGGTCTAATTTGTGTAATTAGTAAACATATAATGGTGAAAATACAAAAGCGCTACTAGTTTTCCTGCAGTGTCCTACACCTAGGGACAAATTACAACAGAATATAAAACCCCTAATGCAATATAAGGGAGGACATGGTCACAATAGACCTCAACAAGGGAACCAATATAGGGGGGGAGATGGCCATAATAGACATCAACAAGGGAACCAATATAGAGGAGACCAAAGGGATTATTATTTCAGGAACAACCACTGGAAGGGCAATAAGAACCAACAATGGCACTACAAACAAAAAGGTGAATTCCCTAGGAATTACAATACCCCCAACAATACTGGGAATCAGATAGGTTTAGGGACACCAGGTATGATCAGAGGGGTATGTTTGAAAATTGGAGGGGAGATTTTAGGCACTCATGAGACATCCCCTGGCAACCAACACCCTATTATAGGGATATACCAAGGGAACATAGACCACCCACAACTTATCATGATGATTATGACTTTCATAGGTTTGAGGACAGGAATAGATATGAGACCCTTAGAGATAGAGATTACCTACCACCCCAATCTTTTTTAGACAACAGTGGGAGGAGGGAGTATTCCCCCAGATAAACCCCCAGATATACAAACTCCTGACTAAAAGGGGGAGGAGGGGGGGGGGAAACAAGAAATCTAGGAAGTTTAAATACCTAGCGAATAGACGCCAGCGGAGACATGAACAGAATGAAATAACTAGTGCCAATATTCAAGACTCAGGTGGTGAACAAATCTCTGTGACTAAAATGTTTTATTTGAGTAGCTACCAACTATCAACAGCAGAAGAGGCCATACTAAGTAGAGAAAAGAAAGAAAATAGAATACGCTAAGGGTCAAATTCCAACCACACCAGATAATGGTTACAAAAATGTATTCAAATGTACACCAATAAAATAACATTCATAAAACAGGGCTTGTGGTGTCTTACAATGCTTATATATCCACTCCTAATATTCAAAATGAATAAGCATCAGAGTTATTAGTAAACACGTCAGATACTGTAGAGTATATGCATATAATCAATATTGATTAAATAGTTAACCTCTTAAATGCTTAATTGTCCGTCTGATATACAGACTTTGGAAAAAAAGTATTGTCTCCGTATGACTTGTAGAAAGAATTAGTCTGTATCCATGTTATCAGTCCCGCTAATGCTGTGAGGATATAACCCGAGCAGGGGAAGCAATTGAAGTATATGAGATCCAGAGGTATGAAGCCAGTAAAGGCTAGCTCCTTTATATCAGATGCTCCAGATGTTAATAGAAACAGTCCTTCAGTAATAATAATGGTATATAACTGAATATAAAACAGGTCAGCAGCTCACCCCTTTTATAGTAGATCCCATAAGCTCCTTCATTCAGAAAAGCCCAACCACATTTGGCTGCCGGGTGAATGGATGATCTCCTCCAGAGTATCCGTTGTCATCTGGATTTGGTTAAAGGATAATAGCAGAGATCGCGCTCCCGTGTCTGCAATACTAATCAGCGGGAGATATTCTGCTGACAGAGCCGCTAGTTTGCAAGGCGGCGTTATTATGGAGCTCCAGACTAATTCTTTCTACAAGTCATACGGAGACAATACTTTTGAGTGGAACATAAGACCCTCTTATAATTCCATCACTATCTTTTTGTCCGACGGACAATTAAGCATTTAAGAGGTTAACTATTTAATCAATATTGATTATATGCATATACTCTGCAGTATCTGACGTGTTTGCTAATAACTCTGATGCTTACTCATTTTGAATATTAGGAGTGGATATGTAAGCATTGTAAAACACCACAAGCACTGTTTTATGAATGTTATTTTATTGGTGTACATTTGAATACATTTTTGTAACCATTATCTGGTGTGGTTGGAATTTGACCCTTAGCGCATTCTATTTTCTTTCTATTCTTTATTTGAGTGGTTTTGCAGAAACCAACAGAATAGCGCTCTAGGTGTCTTTCCAGTGATTATTGCTCAGTCCTTAATTAGCGCCTTAGTGTATTCTCTTCCATTCATACTAAGTAGAGGCCTGAATTTTGCCCCATCTGATAAATGTGATAAGTTTAATGGGGTAGATCCAGAACTACGTGTGGCGTACGTTTATTCGCGGGGCGTATTTTCGTATACGTAAGTTCGCTGAACTCCCCTCGGCACACCCATTGCACGGACGTATTTTGTCAAGATACGCTACCCAAACCCTACCTTAACTTTTTCTCACGTAACCGCGTACGTCTGCTAAGGGACGTATAGCCTACGTGAACGTACGCCGCTTAGCACGCCCATACTGTACACTTTACATACAAACCTCCACCTACTTCACGTAAATTGCACGTATTGTTGTCTCACGTAAATTTTGCACACCCACACGTAAGTATTTACGTGACACATACGTGAATCTCCCATACGTTCACAATTACGCTACGTGAATGTGCGTATTTTCTATGGTGCGCATGCGCAGTGCGTTTGAAACTGCGAATTTACGTCTCCGCCACGCGTAAAATTGCGGGGAAGCGTAGTTCTGGATCAGGCCCAATGTCTTTATTGATGTCCATAAATTTGTACGCAAATTAGCGTTAAAGAAATTTTTTAAAGACAAGGAAATAGAGATGATCCAGGATCCTAACAACTCCAATCTAGAGATTACATCTAAATTTAAAAACAAAGCCTCCTTCTTCCCACATTTTAAGAGAGGTAATTACATAGAAACCTTCGAGAAACAGGTGATTAAGGATCTACAGAGATTTAATCCCCATCTTAGAAAGAACAAACCCCATGGTAAATCCAATCTCTCTAAGGCAGAATTCAAATTTATGGCCAAGCTAAAGGACAATCAGGATATTGTGATTAAGACTGCAGATAAGTGGGTTGGGGTAGTTATTTTAAATAGGGTAGATTATATTAATGAGATTGAGAGACAATTATCAGTCCATTCTACGTTACATTAAAAACTGATCCAACCAACCATCTGAAAATTGCTTTGAAAGATCTTTTAGATAAATATCTTAAGAAAGGTACCATTGATAAGGAAATGAGTGATTTTATATATATATCCGAACCTGTGATACCTGTTATAAACGTGTTACCCAAAGTGCACAAATGTTTGGTTAACCCCCCCCGGTCGCCCTACAGTAGCTGACACCGGTTCCCTCACATCAAATTTGTCTATGGTGATAGACCATTTTTTAGAACCGTTTATGGAACAAATTGACTCTTTTCTGATAGACACAACAGATTTACTTAATATACTGAAGGACAGTAAATGGGGTGATAATTTTAGACTTGTCACGGCCGACGTCTTCTCCCTGTACACTATAATTAACCATGAGGATGGGATCGCGGCCGTTGAATGATTTCTTGATATATCAGAATTGTCGGATGATTTTAAAGAGTTTATGATAGAGGGTATGAGTTTTATCCTTAATAACAATTATTTTAATTTTAACGGATCTTTTTATTTACAAGTGAAAGGCACAGCCATGGGCACTAGGTTTGCTCCATGCTATGCGAATATGTTTATGGCTTATTGGGAGAAGTCAGCCATAAAGATAGCCGGAGCAAGCCTAGTGTTGTGGAAGAGATATATAGATGACATCCTTTTTATTTGGAATGGATCGGAAGACAGTCTTTTAGAGTTCTTTAATCATCTTTATTTTAATAATTTGAATATTAAATTGAGTTTTGAACATAGTCTGACATCGGTTAATTTCTTGGACCTCAATATTTATATTGAAAAAGGTGAGCTGTTTACACAGAACTTCACAAAATCTACCGACACTAATGCTTACATCCCAATGAGTAGTAACCATCACCACAAATGGCTAAAAAATATCCCCAAAAGCCAATTTCTCTGTATAAAGAGAAACTGCTCTACCCAAGAGACCAGGGATATACATTTGGCAAAAAAAAAGAGAACAATTCATAGAGAAGGGATATAGTGATACAGAATGACAAAAAGTGCTGGAAGAAGTAACCAGTATAGAAAAAGACACCCTACTGAAACCCAAGGATCCATTGGGCAAACAGGGAATGGGGGATTTGATTCCGTTTATCACACAATTTAGCTCGGAATATAAAGAGGTGGAAAGGATCATTAAGAAACATTGGGGGATTTTACGGGAGGACCCTGATCTGGTTGAATATATTAGAGATAAACCCCTTTTTACTTACCGTAAGGCCCCTAACCTCAAGAACATCTTAGTCAGATCAGCACTTCCCCCCACAATTACCAAAGTCCCAGGGTCCATTCAGAATAAGGGTTTTTATAGATGCGGGAATTGTCTTATGTGTCGCAATAATTCTCAGAAGATATCCACCAGAAAAATTTACACATATACTGCCCATAATAATGGTAAGAATTTTAAAATTCATTCTTTTATTACATGCGATACTTAAAATTGTATCTATGTTATCAGTTGTGACTGCAAATTACAATATGTAGGCAGGACCTCACGCTCCTTGAAAGTTCGTTGGGCAGAATATCTACGCAATATCAGGAAAGGCGTTTTAACTCATGCCCTGTCCGCCCATTTTAAAAATGTACTTTTTAAACATGTATTTTTTCTACACTGTAGAACTTATTTATTCATATATCTATTTTTTTCATCTGCACTTTGATTCCCCTACTAATATATTTATCTTTTACAGCTTCACTCACAAATTCGACACTCGAAGGGAATCTACTACCAGTAAGTACATTCCCTACGGTCAAACCACCCTGGTCAGGCCCAATACCGTCAGATCTTGGAAGCGAAGCAGGGTGGGCTTGGCCAGTACTGGGCGGGGTGACCCCCCGGGAAGACCTAGTACCGCAGGTGAGTACTGGGTATAAGAAAACATGAAAGCATGATTGTTAGTTCCCGAGATCGAGTAGCCGGTTCCCATTTATTATTTGTCCCTGTTCTTTTTACCATTTTCTCAGAATCCCTTTTCACATTAATGTTATAAGATTAATTCTTTGTTCTATGGTTTGATCTATATTCCTCATCCTTGAGGTACTTTATTAGAACCTCAAAAGTCCCTAGTTGGATTTTGAGATTGTATCCATTCCCCTTCCCTTCCCTCACTTATCTTTCCGTATGGACTTACATACTTTATCTTTTCCCTTTAATTTATTTGGGAAGTTGGAGTTCACTATTAGTACCTACTTGGAAGTATATTCCTAGTAGGTTCACATATCTTTTTCACCACTTCACACACGTTAGAATCATTTAGATTGGTATATGGTAATGACAGTCACATGCTATTCAGATACATCCATCAAACACAGTGGTAATCTTGTATTTATTCATAAAGATGTCCCTATTATGTGTAGATGACCCTTGTAGTTGAGGACAATTAGCTATTTCCTTTCGTCCCCCCAATTTTTTCCACATATTCTATTGGTCCCTCATTTTTATTGATTTTTTCACAGATTTTGCAGTCCATCTCGTCCACACCCATGACCCTCGCATGGTGATTACTAACAGGTTCTTAATTGAGATATTGTTATATGATGGCATTATACAGAGTGTACAGTTATATAAACTGATTATGTGAAGTATAATATTTTGTAAGATCCGTACTGTATCACTATCGATAGAAATCACCATGATTTTAGTGATTATGGATATATAAGGCATTGATTGCACTTTATATGTTAATTTTTTAATCCTACTTTATTTATGATTGTACTTACTCATTTGGATGGACTCTTTGTTTATCTTGCGGTTTAGTTTTGTCCCCCCTTACGTTATGCATCATGATCTATATTTATTAGTAGTGATTCCAATAGTGGTCATCGTGTATTTATATCTATGTATTTATATATTTATATTTGTATTTATAGTTTTATATATATTTATATTGTTATTTATATATATTTGTATTTATATTTATATTTTTATTTATATCATGTTAGTAAGATTCAGTTTTTCTGTATGTATTCCCCTATTGATGGACTTATTACACTTTTCACTCTCCCATTAAGTTTGGTTACAATATATATATCAGTTATACCTGAATCAAGAAGTTTTTTGAAACGTATATTTATCTAGGAACCGGCAATTTGTTTCTGGCCGGCTTGTTCATCATACATAATTCTGGAGACATATCTTTTTAAACTTCACCCTCAGCCCTCGCTACTAAGTTGTTTTTTATCTAAAGGAGTGTGAATTTTCTTGTCGGTTTTAGCCAGTTAGCAATTTAGCGTTCTGTTGTTTTTAGCCAGTTAGCAATTTACCGTTTAGCAGGCTAGCAATGTATTATTCAGTGTTGGAAAAAATAGACATGCCCCCTATTCCCCTGCTTCACACCGGAACCATCACCATCGGGAATAAATACTCGGACTTCTTTATGGCTGCACAGATCTTGAGAAAGGGCGGATCCAGCCCAAAACGCATCGATCGGCAGCCATTGCAGCGTTCAGCGTGGACCCAGAGTGGAGACATCAACAGACTGTGCGGTGAGAGCGGCATCTATCCCAGGACCTTACCATCTATACGCCACTTGTTACCCGCCAACATGTTTATGGAGCTCGCAATCTGCGGTACAGCTGGATTTTAGTTTTTTATTTATATTGGATTGTATTATTTATTAAAACTTACTTTTTCTCTATTTCTCCCTCCGGTTATTTGGTTGTGGCAAGGCTTTCTCCCTCCGGTTATTTGGTTGTGGAAAGGCACGATAGAAGAGGAGACTCTGCAATTGATTCATCGTCCCCCCCCACCCCCACGCCCATACTACTCTCTGTTAGTCCAGTCTTATTATTGTCAACACTGCAGGAAAACTAGTAGCGCTTTTGTATTTTCACCATTATATGTTTACTTATTGCTACTTCCAGAGGACTGGTAGATCCTCAGGTGATTTTCAATTGCTGCTCACATCCCTGGCGCTATACCCATATCCTACTATCTATTTTAATTTGTGTAATTGTCTGTTATCCTACATCTGTGCTCTGGTTATAAATATCTAATTATTCCAGAGCAAGGTGTTGGTCATTGCTTCCTGTTAGCTGCTTCCTGTGCTGCATGATTGTTTGCGCTTGTCAGCCAAGGTCCTGGTTTTTGGTTCTCTCTGTCTCCGTTTATCTTGGATCTCTGTATTATTCCAACCACGCTGCTTACTCTGTGGACTCATTTGGACTCTCTGAATTCCCGGTATCTTTGTGTTTACTACCTGATATCCGTGCTCTACGTTACCTGCATAGCCTTGTGTTGCAATCCTGTTCCATCCGTGACATCCTGCAATAAACCTTACCAGCTCCTTAGCTTCCATGCCATGTGATCCACCATTGTAACAGAATGACCCACCAGAACTGTCTGGGTGCTGACGAAAAATATGCTTCCTTGATGTCTCCCCACCTTGACCAGCAAAACCCTGGGGATTCTTCTGCCATAAGTTCTGGTAATGTCCATTTGTTTAGTGCTTTACATTTGGATGTGGTACTACTTTGTTCCCCAATGCCAGAAGTTCCATCTTTCTTGCATGGGCTATTGGAGAAGCTGTCCTGCTCCTTACAGTAACCATCAGCAACTTCTCGATTGCTTCAAGGGCTGTATCCTGTATTGAGACTTGCCGTAGGACCGCAGCCGACATCCCCTTCAGGGGCTCCAGTGAACACCAATCCCACAGTTAGACTCTGCATTTAGCCAGGCAGTCGTAACATCCCTGATGGTGTCCTTGAATCTCCTGAGCCTTCTGTGACCAGATAGCACCCTGATTCTAATTCGATACCCTCAGTCACCAGTACTAAACCATCAGCACTGTGGTGTCCGTTCACCTCTCAATCTGGAGGAGCGGAGTCTCTGAAAGCACCACAATCTTTGTCTTTATTATGCTAGTCCAGGACATTACCTTCAGACCTGCCAGACCCAGACCTTCAGGAGGGGTTTCCAGTGCCTCAACACCAGGAGGGGTCTTCAATGGCTCAACCTCCAGTCTTGTAATCCCAGGAGGGGTAACTGGTGCTAGGCTATTCTGCCCTTTCCATGTTGGTACTCTAGTACCCAGTGTGTGGATGCATACCCCAATAAAGACAACCGAAGTGCCTCACAGCGCTGCCCAGCCCTAAGTGTCTCACAGTGCTGTCCAGCCCAAGGTGCCTGCTGCCCAGCAAGATGTGTCTGTGGCTGCTGTCCAGTGAGATGTATCTGTTCCTTCTGCCCAGCAAGATGTGCCTGTGCCTTCTGACCAGTAAGATATTCCTGTGCCTGCTAACCAGTGAGATGTGCCTGCTGATCAGTTAAATGTGCCTGTGTCAGTCAGAAGCACTTGTGCCTACTGTCCAGCATGCCATCCCAGAGGTAGACTCCAGCATTGCCACCCCAGAGGGGGACTCCAGCCATGCCATGCCAGAGGGGGGCTCTAGCCTTGCCATCCCAGAGGTGGACTTCAGACTTGCTGTCCATGCTAAACCACCTGCCCAGCTGCCTGAGTCTGTACCACTTGCTCAACTGTCTGAGTCTGTACCACCTAGCCATTCACCCATGTCAGAACCTAAAGTCCAACCATCTGTAACAGAGAACTTGATTTTCTTTGATGGGGACTTAAATCAGTTCATTGCCCTGGAAGACTGTGGGAGAGTGTCTTTGGAAAATAGTTAAGCCTGGTACCACAGTATATATGGAGGTGATGGACATGATCAGGCAATTCAGAGGAGAACCTCAGGAGTGAGTATAATCCCTTATTAACACCTGGGACCCGATCTTTTGGGATCTCTGGAACTTTTTTGAGGTAGTGACCAGGAGCTATGCGTCAGTGTTTCCTGAGCCCCTCTTAAAACAGTCATTTCCAGTCTCTATTTCTAATACCATTCGTGTTGGCTCCATCTTAACGAGAGAAATTTTGGTCCAAAAACCTACTTGTTTAGGAAACTTGTCAAATAAAAGTAATCAAGAAGAAAGAAGTAGAGTCTGGAGGTGCACTTGGCAATTCCATGAGGCATCTGGAATCCGCCTTCTGAAGGGATGAATACTGTTAAATCCTGGATTGCTGTATTCTGTTTTGCCTCTAGGGGTAGACCTGGACTAGTTATTCCTATTGTGGACATTTCTACTATCTGCCTCTAGAGGCTGCTGTTGAACACTCTCTGGGACTAATCATGTTTTGTGGTCATTATCCTACACCTGTGCTCTGGGTTTATCTATCCCATCATTTCAGTGCTAGGTGTGGGTCATTATTTCCTGTTTCCATTTAGCTGCTTCCCGTTCTGCATGATCGTTTGCTGTTCTCATCCGTGGTATTGTTATTTGGTTCTATCTGTCTCCGTTTTCTTGGATCCTTTAATTATTCCAGCCAAGCTGCTCACTTTATGGACTTTTTTTTTACTTTCTTGCTTACTCCCTGTGGATTGGCTACACCTGCATATTTTTCCTGTGGACTCATTTGGACTCATTTCCCGGTATCCTTGTTTTTACTATCTGTTATCAGTGCTTAATTTATACGTTACCTGCATACTCCTATGTTGCATTCCTGTTCCATCTGTGTTATCTTGCAATAAATCTCTCCAGTGCCCGAACTACCGTGTTTTGTTGTCAAACCAATCGTTATACATTCTGGCTAGATTTTTAATTAAACAACTTTTCTTAAGTTCTTAAAGATTTATTTTTTGAAAGGGACATGTGACACTGGTATTATGCTGCTCATAGTGGCAGATGTAGGGACACCTTGCCTGACCAGCTGCTACTTAGCATTATTAGTAGTGACGGAATAGACAGTGTGATCCAGGGCCATATGGAGGGCACTTGGATCCTTGTTTTTGGGGGCCCCTTTGAAATCACCCCTATGTGGATATGGCCTGGGTATGATATTTAGAAATGTTTTGACATGTGGAATATGTAGATAAAACAAAGGATTCAGTAAAAGGATCCCTTAAACATGAACAACTGGACAACTGATGGTAGTGTACATTAAATAGAGATTTAACATGAAAGACACAATAAGCATTTATACTTTCAAATTGTGTTCATCTGATTCCACAACAGAAAACACATTTAGCAAAGGAGACATATCAAGTGGAAAATTCCTGCACTCATGCATGTTACCAATGCAAACTCTAATGGCTGTGTTCAGATCTCTGAACATTTTCACCCTAATAGTTCTGAATGAGATCAGCAGTTTTACTTTTAAGTAAAATCAGCATGAATCTAGATATAAACCCAAACACCATTAACTTAAAATCATTATTTACCTTACTGATTGTTACTGCATCAAGAAGCATATGAAAGGTCATATAGCTAGACTGAAAGAATTTCAGGCCAGATCCAGAGCTCTGTAGGATAGACTACTTACACAAGTCTTTAACTGTAACATCTGCGCAGGTGCTACAGATGTTACACTACTGATCTCCTAGTTCCGTATGCTAGAAGATCCATCCGACAGAACGGCCCATCCCCTCCACATGGGAGACTTAATGTAGCTATATGCCAGCATAACTGAGCTAAAGTCAGCATGAGAGGGGAGTGATATGGGAGTGTTCTGGTAGTGTGCAGACTACCAGAACATGCACAGAGGTGTGGATCAGACCCTTCATTTCTAATTTATTTATCCAAATTTTTTGTTAGCATTCTATATTATATATAAAAACATAAAAATATGCCCCAGCTCAATTATTTTAATTAACAGCTGACCTGCCATTCTATCTGTAAAATAAAATGTATTAACAGCAGTTATATACATTTGAAAATATATGATAAGCTACCTATCACATTCAAGGCTTTTTTTTAATCAGTGAAAATAACTATTTTTTATTTATCGTGTTTTAATCTGAGAAATCACCTAGAGGCACCTTTTAAAGTGTTCAAAATAGCTTTCTTTGAAACAATGCTACAAAAAAATGCAGGTTGCTTCATCAATTTTTAGGTTACTTATTTATAGGTTACAACCAGGCTGGTTTATTTAAGTTTTTATACTTGTTTTTTCTGTTATTAAAAGTTCTTCCCTGTGCATTCAATTTATAAATGTGTATTTAAGTATTTTATTACAAAAATAAGGTATTGTAGACCAATTCACCCCCTCAGCAGCTTATTTCATTCAAACAGAGATCTTACATACTCCCGAGTCAAATGGAATAGATGAGGCAAGCACAATTTTACAAATAAAACCTTACAGCTATTTTTATTCTGAACAAGTGCATCCAAACTTGACTTCTGTGGTTATAAATAATTCCTCTATGCTTGTAGTATGGATACATTAAATATCTTACTACATTTGATGATAAGGAAATATACTATGGATGAGCAGTTGAATTATAGCTTAACATTTTCCTCATATTCAATAATGTAGTAGCAACTCACAAGGATACATCACACATAAATCCATTGACGTCCTTCATATTATCATACATCAGGACCAGTTCAAGGATGGGTCTTCCTATAATCATTGTAACATTACATTAAAGTTATTGATTTAAAACTAGTTTGATAATAATTCATGTTTTATGATTTTTATACTCTACTTGTCTGGCTACAAAGGACCACTAACCTTTAGATTCACTAATGTTACAAAAAGAAAAGTAACTGAATAAATTCTAAAAGAACACACTGCGAAATTGTTCAATAGAAAAAATATATGCAGAAAAAAAATCCCAATATATGTTAACTCCATATAAATTCTTAACTTGCAACATGCTTTTGTATATCTAAAATCACTTTATTCATAAGCATATATCTATTCCCAGGGTTGCCATAAAAAATGTGGAGTCAGGACTGACAAAATAGGCCTTTATATATTTCTATTATCCCCCCACCTCTCTCTCTCCCTCTCCCTCTCTCCCCACAGGTATATATATTTACATATCTGTAGGTCATCAATAATGAGGGAAACTGCACCCCTTCCATTATAAATAATGACCCAAGGTAGCTTTATGCAGTATTAAAAATCACATACAGTAGGTTACACCATTAATAATGATAGTTATTATTGATAATAGGTAAAACAACTGTTTATTATTTTAATACATCTAGATGCTGAGTGCTGACTCACCACTTTTCCTTATTTATCATTTAGATAATTATACTATTGATGAGTCGTCATCGTCAACTTGTTCCTGAACCAAATTATAAAATTGGGGCATAATGGGTCCACTTATTATTTAAAACTGGTCTAGCCACATAATGGAGCTGGTTTCCTTAAGGTAATGGAATGGTAATTACAACAGTCAAAAGTAAGAGTATCTGCATACTACCATGCTATAAGTACCACCTATATTTTAATGCCGCCACAAATTATATTAAGCAATACCAGTAACTAAGTTTCAGAACTTCATGATATGTATGTGCTTTGCTTTAGTGGCAATTGAACACAGGATTATGGAATCCACTTTATCAAGTGCCTGTGGGGACTAGCCCGATGTATCCATACTAATAGTACGATGTCAAAATGAATGTCAAGAATGCAATAACTTCAACATTAGATGCAGAACTAGTTGCAGCAATACCTACCACATGACTATATAACTGCTTCACTCTGTTACAACAATAGTTGTAGGTCACAATAGTTGTAGTTGTAGGTGATTGGAGGTCACAAATCCAATGCATTTTCAAGGAGGCAACATTTGGATTTCCAATTAAATAAAGGTTTTCTGCATGGCAGGCCCCTTGTTGAAGTGTGTACTTTTGGTACACACTTCACCATCACTTTTGATGCTGGTTCAAAACAGGTCTTTAATCTGCAAAATCTGATACATAACTGAATTAGAGACAACAGTCAGGTAGTGACCACCCATAAATATGACATTACTTCCTGTGGCTGTGTAACAGGCCTGCATTTACATTCCCAATTTCAATTTGGATGAATGCAGGTACAATGATTAAACAAGTTGCAGAAATAAACACAAGTAAATTAAGTTAAATAAAGAGGAGGTAATAAGCATTGACACTATTCAAAAAAGTCTTGGAACTTTGGGTTGGGTCCAGATCTGATGATGGTGTATTGAGATTCAGTGGGTGTGTGATCTGAGACAGCAGGAGATTCCACTATTCCAGGAGCTTTTATCCAAGAAGGACCAGGCTGTGTAGAACCAGCTTTAGGCACATTTAATAGATGGTGTAGATTGCGTTTTTAAAAGCTGTTATCAGACTGTACCACATAGTTACAGAAATAGAAAGGTAGGTGTAGTGGGCGCTATTAATAAATAGACTAAAACTAGATGTATATACAGAGGATTAAATCTGAGATTTAGGATGGGGATGCAGCAAGGGCCTGATGAAAAATGGCACTAGGGTGAGGTGTGTGGGGCACTGAAAACTTTTAAATAATATGTGCTACAAAAAAAGGTGAAAATAAGGGGGGGGATTTTCTTCCCTGTTTTATATCTTGCTGTGAGGTATTGGAAGAGCAGGTGTAGAGACAGTCGGAGGGAGCTGTGGTAGTGAGAGGACGGAGAGCTGAGGTATCGGAGGAGCAGGTGTAAAGAGACAGTCGGAGGGAGCTATGGCAGTGAGTGGACAGAGAGCTGAGGTATCGGAGGAGCAGGTGTAAAGAGACAGTCAGAGGGAGCTGCGGCAGTGAGTGGACGGAGAGCTGTGGTATTGGAGGAGCAGGTGTAAAGAGACAGTCAGAGGGAGCTGCGGCAGTGTGTCTAAGGGTAGAATAAACTGTGTGGAGAAGAGAGGACAGCGCAAAACAGTCAGAGAGCTGAGAAGCTCTTATGTATGACCAAGGTGGTAAACAGGGGTCTCATTTGAATATAAAAGACACTTTGGTCAGGTCGAAATGAACTTGGCATACTTGTAGTATCGGGGACCTGCGCGACGCAGCAAGCAGCACGGCGGAGGGATCACGTCTTCTCTGCCTCGCAGTGGTAAAAGTGCGAAGCACTTATACAGAATGTCATTTCCCTAAAGAAAGTAAGTGATTTTATCAAATCCCTGAACTGTTTTAGTGAATAGATGAAATAATATTGTTTAGATATTTAGGGGTTAGGGTTAGGATTTAGGGTTAGGGTTAGGGTTAGGATTTAGGATTAAGGATTTAGGACAGTGACAGCTCACGGAAGCTTTTATCTAATTTATAGCATCATTATGGAGGATGGAGCACATCTTTACATTATCTTGTACTTGAAATAATTGCATTAAATATTATAAAGAGAATAAACAGCCATATAGGCTACACAGCAATCAAGACACAAAGTAAATAAAATGTCTTTTATATTTATTCAGTATAGTGGCATTGACCCATATTCACAGTTAAGAGTTAGGTGGAGACAGATCCGCACCTTACTCACTCTTCCAGCCCATATCCCACCCCTTGTTTTTAGATACCTTATGGCAATAACGAGTGCCATAGGACTAGTTTATCTAACTGTGCAATGTCCGCACGGACATTGCCTCTCCCCGCCCCCACCGCCCTCCTCGCGTAATCCAAATTTCCCCCACTTCTACCTAATCACTCCCCAAGGCAGCAATATGCTGCCTCTCTGTTCGGTCTTTAAAGACCGCAAGGAGGCAATCTTTGTACCTAACTGGTACGTAGATTGTGTAAATGACCTTCTATGCATGCGCAGCAGGTAATTTTTGGTGAAATATGCACTTAAGAAGCACAACCTTCTTAAGTGTAAATAAGGGCCATTATATTTATTTCTGCCATTATTTCTCATTACTTAAATAACAATTATTAAAGTTATAAATAACAATCCTTATTAAGGAATAACTGAAAACAAATGCAAATTTACAAACAACCATTCACAAATCAGTAAATAATTCTGCATCATAGAAATAAAATATAATACTTGTTCTTTGTTCTCATATTCTATACTATTATGCACCATGGCTGTACAGTTAACCTGCTGGCACTAAAGAGCTGATAGGGTTAAGTGATCTGAGAGAGCAGAGACAGAGCTGAGACAAGCGTGAACAGAGCAAAGAAAAGACATGGGACCGGATCCAGACCCCCGCGTGCTTTCCGTGCGCACGGGGGTCTGAAATTACGCGAGACAGGGGGGGGGGCCCAC
>WWET01000336.1:567077-580594 GCA_011038615.1 Limnodynastes dumerilii
ATAGATAGATAGATAGATAGATAGATAGATAGATAGATAGATAGATAGATAGATAGATAGATAGATAGATATAGTATATGGACATTCAAAGAGGAATGGGCACAGAAGGAGGGAGCAGATGACATAGTTATAGTATATGGACATTCAAAGAGGAATGGGCACAGAAGGAGGGAGCAGATGACAAACTGGACATGTAAAGAGGGGGCATAAAGACCTAATGGGTACAGAAGGAGGGGAAAGATGACAAAATGTGCATTTACAGAGGAGCATAAAGAACT
This sequence comes from Limnodynastes dumerilii, assembly GCA_011038615.1. Classification (NCBI taxonomy): domain Eukaryota; kingdom Metazoa; phylum Chordata; class Amphibia; order Anura; family Limnodynastidae; genus Limnodynastes; species Limnodynastes dumerilii. Next base: position 567,356 of record WWET01000336.1, read on the forward strand.
AATGGGCACAGAAGGAGTGGGCAGATATTAAGCTGGACATTCACAGACATTTAAGTCATATACTGTGCTAAAGTTTTGGTTACATTTTTATTCCTGTTATTGGGCAGGCAGGGGCCCCTGAGCATTACTTTGCCCAGGGCCTACAATTCTATTAAAACGGCCCTGAATAGCAGTATACATTAGTAGAGCACATAAGTGCATAAGCACTGTTGAATTTGTTGTGACCCATTCAACAACCCCACCTGCTTTCCCCCCTGGGGTGCACCACTGGGTTTTCTGCTGATCATGCAAATAAAAAAAAAAGCTGTATTATTCCTTTGATCAGCAGCTATTGTTTATTTACATACAGTATAACCTGATGGAGGATTGAAAGTTGAAATTAGTTTTTTTTATATTTCTCCAAGATTAGTATTCTATGACATATTTCAGCTACAACTTATGTGACTGCAGGCCTTCATACTTCTCAGAGATGCTTTCACTGATGTTCTGGGGACTGACTCCAATTGAACCAGACTTAAATGAAGCCAACATTGTGCTCAGACAGCATACAAAAAAGCAGTCAAACAACCAGGGAATGCAGACACTTGTACGCCACTGGATTACTCTTTTACAGTGCATTACCATATTTATGGGAAGGATGCTACCTGGTAAGTGTTGCTTAAATGACTTATTATAAGCATTAACACCCACAATGTACCCTCTTTTAGCATAGTGTCTAATGATCACATATGTTTTCTAGGATTTGAGAACATTACCCAGGAGACATTGTGGTGTTTCTCCCAAGTAAAAGGGATAGAGGACCTTGGAGACACAGAAGGTACAAACAAAACAAAGAAAAAAAGTATTGTTATTGTAATAATAATAATAATAATAATAATAATAATAATTAAACACACTTACTTATTGGTAATTTATGTATAAAAATATTCCTGTTTTCATTCTCTGAATAGCTAGCTCACAAGTTACGATTAGATTGGAAACTATGCATACAAAATTATATTGTGATCTTAAATTGGCTGATACCTTGGTTTTATTTGTGCAGTTGGTGATATATTTTGACATATTTAATGACTATGTAAAAAAAAAAAAAGATCCTATGCTGTGAAATAAACATTATTAGGTGATAGTTTTCATAGTTTTTGATACAGATGGACTCACTCATGAAATGGGTTTCTAGAATGACCAACAAGAATCTTATTTAGGAAAAGTGTTTTTTTTTATATAGATGAGCCTGTGTGTTTTCATTGCATTTTTTGGAATCTACATATTTAATATGTGTTACTTAACATATTTTATAAGTTATAATAAGGGTAATGAATAATATAATCATAAAATCCTGTGTAAGTTATCAATACCAATGCAAAGATGTTTTTTAGTTTTTTTCTAGATGTATCGACGTTTTATTTTTTGGTCAAATCTCTGCCAGTTACATAAATAGTACTAAAAGTACCATGGAGGCACTATTTGGCACATGTGCCATGGCCTCTGAGGTCTTTAGCAATTCCATGCCATGCTTTTCTTTTTTCTTACAGCAAAGACTGTTTCAAGTAAACAGAAAAATGTGTCAGCAGGTCATTCTTGATGAAGATTCTCTTCCTTTGAATGGGAAATGAGGTGGGGTGGAGCATCAACAGTCATGATAGAGCAGTGGGGAACCATTAGTTTTTATGGACTTCAACCTTACAGAACAAGTGGCCCGCACAGGAATTTTGATTTGTTTTTCATATTAACCCTTTGAACTGCTTTATTATTTTTGCATGACTTTAGTCAATAAACTAGATGAAGTCATCTCCTCATTCACTGCTCACTACCTCCCTCCCCTCATCTCCATGCACACCCCTTTCCGCACTCTCTATTTTGTTATCCATCACATACCCATGTCCTGGACTTCTCCCATGCTGCACCTCTGCACTGGAATGACCTCTCTTCTTCAGTTAGACTCTCCCCAACATTGCAGGTCTTCAAACACTCACTCAAAATGCACCTGTTCGGGCTGGCCTACCTCTCACTTCATCCTACATCTATCCCTTCTTCTCCTTCCTTTCCCCTCTCCTCCGCTCACACCAGAAGTCTACTTCCTTCCCCCTCCTTATGCCTTCTGTTCATTCCTCCCACTTAAGGCCAAATTTACTAAGCTGTGGGTTTGCAAAAGTGGAGATGTTGCCTATAGCAACCAATCAGATTCTAGCTCTTGTTTTCTTTTTACATAATAGAGAATGTCAGCTAAAATCTGATTGTTTGCTATGGCCACTTTTCCAAACCCGCAGCATAGTAAATCTGGCCCTTACTGTGTTAGCTCACGTGAGAAGGTCCCTCAATCTTGTGTTGTTCCCTCCTCTATCACTACCCCCTCACTTCGTACCCTCTTGTCCCTCTCTGCTACCTGTTTACCCCATCCATACCTGGTGGCTACCACTCAACCTCTTACTGTGCTCTATCCCCTCCTCCCTGATCTGCCAAGCTTGACACTACAGACAAAATGGAAGTTTCTCAATTTATAGGTTAATTCCAACAGGTGCATGAAAGGCAGGGGTAGTCTTCTAGTAACAGAAACACAGGAAAGGAAATGCCCCAGCAACATCGCCTTTACCCAGTAACAGACTATACCATTCTATATGTAAAATAAAACGCAGAAATGTCAGTATTTGCAAATAAATGGTAAGCCACCAGCATTGACAATTTTCCTTGCTGTCTGTGCTTGCTTCACTTTATTGCATTTTTGTGATATTTTTATATTTATTTTATATTTTATCATGTACTATATTGTCCATCCCTGCCCTGTATGTCTGTGCTGTATTTTGTTGTATCTGGTACGGCACTGTGGACACTTTGTGACGGCTTATAAATAAACAATAATAATAATATTGGACCTGATTCAGAGATTGAAAATAAGTGAGGAAATTTACTCCTGGGCAAAACCATGTTGATTTCAGGGGGAGTTAAGTTAATTGTATTCTTTGCATGCAGGGATGTATCTTTGTTTTTATTTACTGCACACAGATACTAATCAGCTTTACTTTTACACTGTTATGTAGACTTGGGCTGGGAAACATCACCTCTTAACGCTAATACTGTTTGTAACAGATGAAATTTGATTCCTCTGAAATCAACATGATTTTGCCCAGGAGTAACTTTCCTCTCTTATATTCAGTCTATGAATCAGGTCCATTAACTCCATTTAGTAATATCATGGACCCCTATCCAGACTCGTTGTCACTCCCCGCTAAGAAACTCTGCTTTACGAAATTGGGACATGCAAAAGTTACTTTTCGGATGTCCCTATTTCGAATAAAGCAGAGTTTCTATTTTATTTTTATAGAATGGGTGAGTATACCGTTCAGCATACTTCACCCATTCACCTTCGGAAACGGCGCCATCCCTCCGCCGCACCTCCGCCACTGATATCGCCGGACCAAGGGACAGATGAGTAAACTATCTGTGCAGAGTAGGGAGGGTTAGGGTCAGGCTGTAGGGGATTGAGGGTTAGGGTCAGGCTGCAGGGGAGGGAAGGTTAGAGTTAGGCTGCGGGAGATGGAGGGTTAGGGTCAGGCTGCAGGGGAGGGAGGGTTCGGGTCAGGCTGCGGGAGATGTTGGGTTAGGGTCAGGCTGCAAGTAAGGGAGGGTTAGGGTCAGGCTGCCAGGAAAGGAGGGTTAGGGTTAGGGTAGTGAGAGGGGAGGGTTAGGGTTAGAATTAGGGAAAGGAGCACGGAGCTTTCGGTGCTCCATGGATCGATTGAAATGCCTCATTCGAAAATCAGCCGTTCGGACTGGAGCCCCACACCCATCCAGACTTCATACAAGGGGTTGTTTTCCGATCACTAGGACCACACAGTAAAGATCCTTACAAATGAAGGGAATTGCCTCCCTTTGCCCATTGAATTATTGAATTTCTGCATGTAGCGTGGATCATATATGCATTATGATATCCTGTTATCCTCTTATACTATCGCTGTAAATAACAGATCTTCTACAGGCAGTGAAAAACCCCTATTTAATACTAAGCAGTGTGCGATTTACTTGTAATGCAAACTCCTTCCACGCACAGCTTTTGCATATGGCAGGCTGTGAGAAACAGCTCTGAACCCAGAGTCATTGGGCCAGATCCTGAGCTAAGTACGCTAGCATATTTATGCTAGCCGATGACGTTAAATTGGCTATTTGTATTTACTGCGCATGCACGCGGCAGATGTTACGCCGCGTAACGTACATACCATCATCGTAAATACGAAGGAAGGGGCGGGAGCATCATTACGACACCCGTAATTACACTTTGGAGGCGGAGGGAGGCATTTAAATTGGACAGTGTTGGCTGGGTTTGGCTGTTACATATGTAAATCCATTACGTATGTCAATAGTTACGCTATGGAAAGTTAAGGTAGGGTTTGGGCAGCGTAAAACGACCAAAGTACGTCTGAGCGAAGGGAGTGCCTAGGGGAGCGCGTAGTAATTATGCTAGCGTAAATACGTTACGTTTTCTAATGTAACTAGCCCGTAGGTCTGGATTTACCACATTGTCTCTCACACCATCCCTGGAGAAGCGATAGTGCTAAGCTGTCAGCTATGACTGTTTATAAACATCAATCAGTGATGAACTTGCTTGGCTGCAACTATAAGCTTAGCACTGTTAGAGGCTGTTCAGCAATGGGTAGATTAAATACCATGGGACAGACTGGATAGCTGCTAATAAACTGCGCATGCACTACAGCAATTTGCCCCCTTCATCTGGAGTATTGCCTGCCCCCCTTGCATCTGCAGCTTAATGTTAAATTATAGCAAAATCTAACTGAAGGGCATATTTATTATACTTGTTTTTACTTAAATAAATCAAATACTAATGCTTCATAATTTTTAAGAAAAAAAATATATTGCTATATATATTAAAATGGCTGAGGCAGAAATATTGCACATATCTCTGCCACAGAACTGTGTTGAATTTCTCAGCATGACATTAGCAATGCTAACACATGCTGCCGATGACAAATGCCATTTTGGTGGCCAGCTAGAATATGCTGCATTGTGAGGGGACACAAAAAACGACAAAATGCCCTGCCAGAAAGACTCATATAGCAATAACTATGCCCCCACATGTAGAAATAGAAGAAAGGTTTTCCTAGTGTTTAGGGTTTAATTAATTATATTTGTGAATTTTTTAATGTTTGCATGTGATATTCATATTCACTAGACTACAGCCACTAGTACTAACTAAATGGGTGCAGCTGCTATAGAAGAGAGAGCTTGAAGCAGGCGTCCACCCAGGGAGAATATACCAGGAGAGACAGCACATTGGGGTAGATCCAGAACTATGTTTGCCATACGTTTATTCGGGGAGCGTATTTTCGTGCGCGTAAATTCGTTACACTCCCCTCGGCACACCCCTTGCACGGACGTATTTTGTTAAGATACGCTTTCCAAACCCTACCTTAACTTTTTCCAACGTAACCGCAGTCATACGCACACGTACGTATGGGCTGGACGAATTTACGCAGCTAAGCACGCCCATACTGTACACTTTAAATACAACCTCCCGCCTACTTTACGTATTTCAGACGTATTTTGTTGAAACGTAAAATTGGCACGCCCACACGTAAGTATTTACGTGACACATACGTGAATGACCCATACGTTCACAGTTACGCTACGTTAATGTGCGTATTTTCTATGGTGCGCATGTGCAGTGCGTACAAAACAGCGATTTTACGTCTCAGCCACGCATAAATTCGCTCCGAGGCGTTGTTCTGGATCAGGCCCATTGATACTAAGTCAAGTATACAGCAAGTTTAAATCCATAGATGAAAAGCAGGAATGGACAGAACAGGCAGGAAACACAATAGGTTCCAGCACCCTCTAGTAACATAGTAGAACTTATATACCCCCAGACTACACTAAAGCTGGGATTGATAAGTCATTAAAGACAGACACAGAATGGAAAGACAATGGACCGGATCCAGACTTCTGAACTTCACCCTGCTTATGCACGCAAAGGGCCTGATCCAGACTAACGATGGTGCACTGAGCGTTCTAACGGCGTTCTAAAAGGCATCGTAATGCAAACGCCGCCCTCCCAGCCTAATTACCCTACTTCCCCCCACCTTCCTACACTAACTGCAGCAATGTAACGGAGGGGAACACCCCCTCCAGCGTTACTATGCTGCTGCTATTGACACCCAATCCTGGATTGGGCATTGCCGTAGCTGTATTAACGAGGTCTGGATCAGGCCCAAAGTGGGGTGTCTGCAGGGGAGGGCGCATGAATTCCGTACAACATGAGATCTGTCCAAAGGAGCATTTCTTACCATCTGCCCACAAAAAGTACAGAAGGGGTATGTTATTTATTCATTACGGGCTGGGTTAGCTACTGATGCGCAAATCATTGGTCATACGGATTGCTGATCCACATGTCTGAGTTAAGGCAGCCTTATGGCAGCATATCTGCCATAAAGTCTACACAAGAAAGGGGAGTGACAGGGGGAATTCACTCCCCTCTTCCATGCAAACTTTAAGATGGAAAGCCGATCTGGTCTAATATGAACCATCGAGCTACTGGCTTAAACAGCATGTCTTGATAACCATTGGCTAAGCTGCTGAAAAAATCCTCATTCAACCTGTAACCTGGGACCGGATTTACAAGTAAGAATCAGTTAGGTGCAGCCGTATCTGCACCTAACTCACCCAACCTGCCCCTCAACACGCCCCCATTTTTAAGAACCTTATGGCACTTAAGAGTGCCATAGGTCTTCCTTAAGTAACTGTGTGTATTTTCCTTCTTAAGAAGGAAAATACGCATGGCTAAAGGCCCCTCCCCGGCTCATCTACATCCCTACCCCCACCCACTTCTACTAAATCCTCATTAGCATTAGCATTAGCACACCTCCTTTTACCTAAACTACTACAAACGATCTTTAAAGACCGCACGTAGTCAATCTATGTACCTAAATGGTACATAGATTGCGTAAATGAGCTACTGCACATGCGTAGTAGCCCATTTCTCAATTCATCGCACTTAAGAAGCACAAGATTCTTAAGTGTGAATATGGCCCTTGCTCATTTAAACAACCAAATTACTAAGAAGTTGCAGCCACATACAAACTCATTATGAGAGTCACATGTTGTCCTTAGGGCTATATCTTGCCTATTATGACTCCAGAATACATTACTGCATTTGCTTTGGTGTCTGCTTCTATAGTACTCTATGACCACAGTGAGGGGGAGAAAATTATAAATTTGGGAGCAGCATATTACTCCATAAATCCCACCCTAATATGTGCTGAGAATAACAACAATTTAGATGGAAATTGCTTATGGATTTTTTATTTATTAACAACCCATTTTAATGTGCAAATAAATTCACTATAAGGGCCGTATTTAGAGATCCGTTTCTTTAAAGTACGCAAATATACGCACGGCCGTAGCAAGGCAACACCCATGACACTCCCCTCACACGGACGGGTTGACGGTGACTTACGACCCACCCGTATCTTTAAGTGTGTCGTTTTGAGCGTATAATACTTCCGTACGTGCGTATCTAACTAACCGCGCTCTCACCGCACCCTCAAATGGTCATTTAAATTCCTCCCCCCACCCACTTACACAGATCTTCCTCCAGACGGATTATAAACACGCCCCTCCATATGCATCATCACACGTGCGATTCACAAGTCCGTGCCTACTGGACTTCCGTGCGTAAAATAAACGTAGATTGCGTAAATTTTGTTACTACGCATGCGCAGTTCATCGGATCATTAAAAATACACACGGAACTTCATGAAAAAAAGGATCTCTGAATATGGTCCTAAGAGTGAGCGATGTTTAAATCTTTTTGCCGGTAAATATCCCTTTAAAATCATTAGCATCTCTGTATCGCTGCATGGTTTCATTGGTTTGAATATTATTACACAGCAGCCAGCTTCTTACACACTAATGTCATTTGAGTGATTAGACATTAAAGGAAACATAAAAGCCCTTTTGTGATCCTAGGAACTTGCAAATTTGCATTGATGAAAAGGAATAAAATAAAATGATACAAAGGGCTAAAAGGTTCTGGGATGGTGTTCACTGTGTGACAGCTTTGAAAACTGATGCTTCAAACAAAATGTTACATTTCTGGCACACATAATAAGATAAAATATGTGAACAAAATAATATGCCTGTCTAGAATTTAAAATTTGCGGATTAAGGGCATAAAATAGTATTTTTCATCACTTATAGCCAACATAATCTGCTGAAACTATTATCTGACCAACTTCCAAGAGAACAGTTATCAGGAATTGTAATTTTATAGCGCTAGATACAGGGGTGGAACTAGGAAAACCCCCTAGAAAGATGCCCCCCCTCCCATTCATGCACTACATGCACAGTGTGGTCACCAATCATCAACTGTTCTGCACATATGCAGAAAGCTGAAAGCTTAAACAGCGCTCAGCACTCAGTCTTGGGGTTCTTGGTGTAAATAATTTCCAGCAGCTGACCTCTTATTGCTGTCCTCTGCCGGCCGGAAAAGGGGGAGAGAGGGGGGCTGTCATAGAACAGCGTTTAATAGTCAGCTACTGGGAATGACAGGCACCACTGGTACCCCACTCCTTTGAGGCCTGTAGGAACTGCAATAGTTACACCACGATCTGGATAGCATAACCGCATGGTAACACATGTGACTTTCTACTTCTACTAACTGATCATCAAGGAAAATGAGTGTAATTGGGCCCTTAAAACTTGTGTGTTATAGGGCTGCAACAAACATTAATATAGCAATGATAGGAGATCACATGGTGGGAAAATAGTACTAGAAGTCATATCAATGTAATACATAACAGGCTTTTAAAAGGTGAAATTATATTTACCAATGCCATTTATTTTTTCATAAAATAATACACTTTTAAAGTAATCATTAACATTACAAATAGAATATTATAAATGCATATGTTAATCATACTTGACAATGTTTTATTGCCATCTGGGAATGGAGCATAAATGTGAGTTATCCAATCTTACCCCCTGGTTCTCAGTTGAGAATGGTCTTATGTGGAAAGGGCCTCTCTCCTGGCTGGGAAATTTATAAATTTTGCCTCAAAGATGCAAAGCAATCGATAGACTGAAGAGAGAAGATGCGCTGAAGGGTAAGTTTAAATGTAACCCCAACCTTTACCCTAATTTTTACCCTAACCCTCCCCTTCCATATTCCTAACTCTAAACCACCCTTCCCCACAGCCTAACCCTAAGTCTCCCTTCCCCACAGCCTAAACCTAATAATCTTCTCCCCATAGCCTAAAACTAAGACTCCCCTCCTCACAGCCTGACCCTAAGTCTCCCAACCCCATAGCCTAAACCTAGACTCCCCTCCCTGCAGCCTGATCCTAACCTTAACCCTCGCCTTCCATGTTCCTAACCTTAACCCTCCCTTCCACAGAGCCTAATCCTAAAATTCCCCAGAGAGGTTACTCACCTCCCCGGTGGTGTCTGCAGTGGGCATCAAATGCGACGGGTCCGGCGGCCGGCAGGTTCTGAAAAGAAATGGATAAGTATGCCGATTAGCATATTTACCCATTAAAAATAAAATCTAAAATGGCTGTTTTTCAAACTATAGACAGTCAAAAATGAGCTGTCTCCATTTCTGACCTTAGGCTGACAACGAAAATTGTACAAAAGGGCCGGGCTTGATGATGCCATTTGCATTGAACTACGTCATGTAACACTTGTGGGAAGTTAGCCCACAATCCCAGAAGTCTAGTGGTGCTATCTGAAATTCAGACATGAATGATTTAATTAAACTTAAATAAAATTTCTTTATACCATTTAAGAACAAACAATATATTAAATCATACATATTTATTTTTCAAGTATCTCAGTACACTGTCATTTGGAAATAACTGGCCTTTTACCAACTGTAAATGTTTCTTGCCTAGATATATTTCTATTTTCTGAATTTTGTCAGCAACATATTTTTTGCCGATCATCAAGTACTTTTTAGTCTTCATATGCAATGTGTTGAGTCAGTGTACCCCAAAAGTACCACATGCGTCAGTACGCAATTATGCGCAATAGTTACCCAAAATTTACACAGAGTCAAAGATGCAGTGTTTTATCTCAGCAAAGAAAAGGTTAACAACAAGATGCAGCTTCACACGATACAACAGCGCGACCAGCTAGCTGGCAAGACTTCAATCCAGATGCCTTCTCAGAGAGAGTGATACAATGTCCAATGTCCAAAAATGTCCTTTTATGTCCAACGATGAAAGGGTTCGCCGAATGTCCGCTGATTGGAGAGATCTCAATCCTTCTTCGGTTCCTAGCTCATCATTGGTCCTGGTGTCTTCCATTGTTTTCTCCCGGAGGGTCATCAGCATATCATATAATCATACACATTTCTTATTCTAACCTAGTAATGCACATATTCTACTGCTGCTACATGCGGTCTTTCAGCGACTAAGCTAACAATATGGATCATGATTTTATCTACCCTATGACTATAGACATTACATGGTTATTACATTCATTCACTGGTCGGAGATTATTCGGCGATTATTCCATCTACAAAGATAAAGCACAGTTTTATTAAATAGGAACACATACAGACATAAGATATGAACAAGTCCTATATGAATGTGAGTGTGTCAGTGTGTTTATTAATGCGTAATTTTGAGTATAATAAAAGCCCGCAAAAGTGTGAACGCGCATATTGACGCACCCGCATAATTGCGTGCATCAGTGTTCGCATTTTCCCGCACTTTTCCATGGTCCTTTGTTCACCTACTATGTAAAGATTAGTTATGATATTTGCCTTATGTGCAATGTTTTTAATTCAGTTTCCACAGACCACCCTTCGATATACCCCTCAATCTATCGCCCCCTAAACTCTTTCTAATGTTGGATCATAAAATAAAACATTGTTGGTTATTTCTATGCTCTCTGTCATATTCATAACCAATTCCGTTTTCTTACCCTTGCATCTTATTATTCCCTGAACACATTTCATACTTAACACAATAATCATGATAACACCCATTAACAGTACTAACAGTTTAATCACCCCAGCAGCTAGTGCTTTAGCCCAGTCCCCTAATCCTGAGAACCAATTTACGGGGTTCAAGCATGACACCCATTCTGCTACTTCCTCTCCTACACTGGACAGAGATATATTGTGAGACCTACGGAACTCCCATTTCAATTGAAGGATTTCATCCATTTTACGGTCTATTACTTCATGAGGGTCCTCAGTATTATTAGTGACATAGGTGCAGCACTTAACTCCAAACTGGGTGGCCGGAGTGACACAATAACCTCCTGTGACAGCTGTCAAGTAATTTAAAACCATTTTATGCTGTGTCAACTCCTTTTTATAGGCCTGTAATTCTAAACCTGTATACCGAAAAGTATCGTCGTACATGTCAGTAATGTTATCAATTAAATTTGCTAAGGCGTGGATGTACTTTTAATTAAGGGTACCTCTAGCAGTCCTTGTGAAATCTAAGGCTACTAAAAATTGAAACCCTGTAAACTTATTTATCAAATCAGTGGCCAAAGGTTTATCTTGTTGTGGCGCACTTCTCTTATACTTGTGTTCATAAGGAACATGTACATAAGGAGGGGGACTAGATCTATGTACGTTAAGCATAGTCTCATGTGATATGGGCAATACTTCAGGTACTATCCTACCCAAAAAACATAACCCTTGGGAATTAGGGGCCAGCCACTTATAGGCTTGTCTCCCACAAATATAGTACACGTTACCTGGGAGAATAAAGGGTACATTATGATGTAACAAGACTTGAGATAATTCACCTACGAAACTCCCTTTACCCAATGCTTTCATTTGTATTTTGCAATTATTCTTATATATTAATATATTCTTATATATTATTATTATTATTAATGTACTATATTTTTACAATATTCAGGATGAACATTTCCCACAGCTATTTTTGTTGCGTTGATCCACCAACCTAGTGCTTGGGAACCTTTCTGGTTTCTGACCTCTTGTACTCTTTTAGTCAGTATGGGCTTACTATCTTACGGATTATACCAATGTATGATTATGCCATACGGCTTCCCAATAACCTAATCTCATATGGCTTGAAAAGTTAATACACATTAGGTATCTGTCTGTGGAATATTACCTGATAATTGAAGTATCTCAGAGTTGTTCAAAGGGACTGGAATCAAACCTAAGTTGTCTTGTCGTTGAGGTACATGGGAACATACCCAACATTCACTTTGGTTCAAGACCTTCCCTATCAAAGCGTGATAATGATCCAATTGGCGCCCATCAAATTTAGGCTTAAATTTTGTTTGACACGTTTCTACACAATCTTCTTCCATCACTGGGGCACAAGTCTGACAAATACAATATTCCTCAGACAATAATCCCTTACATTGATCTTTCTCCTCGGAGTCAGTGTGCTTTTCATACTCGGAACCTATACTGTTGGGCATAGCCCATGATTCCATACTACCGTCCGTTTGGATCCCATCATTCACTTCAACACCAGACCCGATCTCTTCCACCCTTTTACCGTCTCCGGAACTGAGTATACTGAAAAGGAAGAGGAGAGTTAAGAAAGAAAATGTGGAATCCATCTTTGGTAGGATGTTAGTGATTCCTCCGCTTGGATTGGTCAGTCTCGACTTCGTCTTCCTGGAATAGGCACTCAAGATCAGGAGCAATCGTCACAACTTCCTCTTCGTCTCGGACCTCCTCAGGATTGACGGCTCTTTTACAGTGAGATGAATGGACCCAAGTGTTTCTTTCAGCAACTTTTATGGAGGTAGTGCTAGTAAGTAGCACTTGGTACGGTCCTTCCCACCTGCCAACCAGAACGTAAAAAATTCCTAATCATCACAAACTCACCAGGTTCAATATCATGACAATTATTCTGTGGCATGTCTGGCGCTATCAACTTAATACATTTCTGTTGTTTCTTAAGCTGCTTGCTCATCTGTATGAGATAACGGACAGTCACATCATTATTGTTTTTCAATTCTTTCTGTGGGTCTACCATTACATGAGGCTGACGTCCAAATAATATTTCATAGGGGACAAATTTAGTGGTAATCTAGGAGTAGTCCTGATACTATGAAGGACGATAGGTAATGCCTTGGGCCAGGCTAACCCTGTTTCAGCAGTTACCTTACTGAGTTTGTTTTTAATAGTGCCATTGAACCTCTCTACCTTCCCACTGGCTTGTGGGTGATATGGGGTATGCAACTTGCTAGTGATTCCCATAAGCTGGCACATGCTCTTAAATACCT